>JASGLE010000045.1:3012500-3485000 GCA_030179965.1 Cyperus esculentus
CAGCACTCTGACACCGTGCATCGCTGCTTCGGTCACCGAGTTCCACCCGCAATGGCTAACAAATCCACCGACTGATTTATGCCGTAGCACCTCCTCTTGCTCCACCCATCCCTTTGTTATCAGCCCTCTATCCTTCACCCTTTCTGAAAACCCATGTCCCAATATATCTTCGAGTTTGGTTTGATCCTCTGTGTCGACGATACTCGTCTTGATCACCCATAAAAACCTGCACCCGGTCATCTCTAACCCGAGACCCAGTTCCCTAATTTGCTCTTTGGACATGGCTGTTCGACTGCCAAAGCTAATATACACCACTGACTTCTCCGGCTGCTTGTCGAGCCATGTTAATACAGTTGAAATAGTAGATTTGGGGATCTTTACTGGAAGTAAGGGGCCTATGGGGATAACGGGTGGAAAATCTGGCTGCCCAATAAGCCAGGCAAGTGAGTCGGGCTCGAAAGACTCGAAAGTATTGATTATTATGCCGTTGGATTTGTCCAGGCTTCGGGAATTTTGTATAAGAGATTGAGAAAACAATTGATTCGGGTCGTGCAATGGAGGTGGAAGTGATGCAACCGGTACAGTTCTCAGCCCAGGTATTTCCACATCACTTATGCCGACCGGATTGGAACCGCGGTATATCGGGAACTGCTTGAAGAAAGATAACATTGCAGCCGAGGAAGTAAAGAGGACATAACAAGGCATGCCAGAACTCTTAGTCAAAGGCAGAACCGACACAGCTATAAATATGTCCGCGATAATGGCCGAGATAGGGAAGCGAGAGTTTGTCAGTATATGACTAAAGATGTCAGCAGTAGATTCTCTGAGGTACTTCCACCGGAGAAAAAAGGGGTCGGCATTGGGGTAAGCCGACAAGTCCATAGAAGGCATCTGGAAATGAAGAGGATAGATGTTGGGGTAACCGGAAAAGAGATCGTTGTATTGGCGTGACTCGGCTGCTGACACCGTGGGGAGGATCGAGACCATGGTGACATGACAGTGGTCGAACAGGGATGCCGCGAGGCGAGCAAACGGGGTCAGGTGGCCCATACCGGCACTCGGTATGAGCACGACATGTGGTCTTGGTGGATCCATGTGAATTGGTACCAGTAAGTGGTGCCCTTTGAGTAGAGGAGAATTTGTTTAGAGGAATTGAGCAGACTTTCTAGCAATAACAATGAAGCTTCTGATGGTGTGAGTTATTGAGTCAGTCACCTACTACTACTAACTACTGTTTAATTTAAAAGAAAAATGCACCTAATAGTCTAAGACCTCAGATCAGATGAATAATGCATTATTATATATCCATGGAGAATTGGAGATACAGATAGTCCCTGGATAGCACTATGCCACATTGCCACTATATATGTATCACCACAATAATTGACCTTTAACGAATAACTTGTTGAAATACTATACTATTTACTTATGAGGAGGGATCCATTAACAATGTCACTATCTATCCATAGTCCTGTATCATCATACTTGTGAGCAGACTTACTTAGCACTATGCCACTATCTATCCATAGTCCTGTATCATCATATCCATTGGTGTGGTTTAATGGACAATAACATTTTTACTGCTGGTTGCATGACTTATTTACAATTCTCAACCTTTTGACTTGAATTGGCTTTCAAACTTGTAACCACTCATCGGGTTTCTAACCTACGATATCTCACACATCTATAATGCTTTTAATCCTTAGGATTTCTACTATTGCGCTACAGTATTAGACAATTTAGCTACAGTGTTTTTCTTTTTTTAGCATTAATCTCTGAGATTTTTTTACTATTGTGCTACAGTATTAGTCAAATCAGCTACAGTATTTTTCTTTTTTTTAAAAATGTTTTCATTTTTTCATGTTTCGCTACAGTTTAGTCAAATCAGCTACAGTGTTTTTAATTTTTTTAATTTTTTATTTTTCTTTATTACTTTTTAAAAAAAAATTTTATTTTTTAAGTTTTTAATCCTTGGGATTTTTTACTGGTGCGCGACAGTATTAGTCAAATCAGCTACAGTGTTTTTTTTATATATTTTTATTTTTTTAAAAAATCCTTTTATTTTTTTTATTCTTATTTTTTAATTTTTTTTAAATTTTTTTCTTAAAACAACTTTATTATTTTTTTCGATTTTTTTAATTTTTTTAAAACTTCCTTATTATTTTTTTCAAAATTTTGTTGGATTTTTTTAATTATTTTTCCATTTTTTTATTTTTTTATACAGTTCTGATCCAATCAGCTATAGTACATTTTTTTTAAAAAAATATATAGTTAGCCTTTTTTTATTTTTTATTTTTTCTAAAGCTTTCTTATTACTAGCCGGTATGCGCGCTCCGCCGCGCTTAATTGAATATTTTTTGTCATTACTGGTCTATTAATATTGACTCATGGAAATGTTCATTGGGATATATAATGTTAAAAATTTAGATTTGTAGTTTATATCCTTATGTTTAGAATATTAAGACCACCCAATATATTAGGTTATAACATCAAGACTACCCAATTTAAATGAGTAAGACACAAAATTAGACAACTTGAGAAGATTTTTTTTAATTATGAAATGTTTTAAAGAAAAAGGTAATAACCATTTTTCTGAAAAAAGGGAAAAAATTACTGTAGATGATTTGGCCTGTATAAAAAAAAAAAGATTTGCAAAAAAAAAGGTTTTGGTAAAGAAAATATATATATCCTTATGTTTGGAATATCAAGACCACTCAATTTATTTATTACAGCATGACATAAAAAAAAGAAAGAAAATCTGAAAAAAAAAACACAAATAACCATTTCTTTTAAAAAAGGAAACAAATTTACTGTAGCTGATTTGACAGTTAGTGTACCAAAAAAATAAAAAAAGAGTTTAAAAAAACTTCTTGAAAAAAATTTTTTTGAAAAAGAAAATTTTGTAAGAAAATAAAGGTTCTAAAAAATATATTTTGTTGAGAGAAAAATTTTTTTGGAAAAAAACGTAAAAAAGAAAGAAACAAAAAGGTAAAAAAAATATATTTAAAAAAAATTTGGGGAAAAGAAGATTTGTAAAAAAAGAAAGGAAAAAAATTGTAGGAAAAAACAATTATTGGGGAAAAAATAAAAAAAACATAGTAAAAAACGAAAAAAAGTATAAAAAAATAAAAAAGAATTAAAATTTTTTAAAAAAACTTTTTTGGCAAAAAAAAAAAAACACTTTGTTGGGAAAAAGAAAATTTTGGGAAAAATTTAAATAAAGGGAAGAAACAAAACGTGGAAAAAATTTGGAAAAAAAACGTAAAATGAAATAAAAAATTAAAAAGATTTAAAAAATTAAGAAAATTAAAAAATTGGAAAAAAATGAGAAAAAGCGAAAAAAATTAAAAACTAAAAAAAATCCAAAAAATAAAGTCCAAAAAAAAAAAGCTGTATATCCGACAAGACGGATACTGTAGCGCAGTAGTGGCAACGGCATAGGATTAGAGCAATTGTGGATTAGATAAAGTATTTTTTAATTGAGTATTTTTCTTTTTTTCTTAATTTGCTGACTCAAGAAAAAAAAATATTATCGGGTTGTATCTGATTTTTTGTGTCTTGCTCATTTAAATTTGGTAGTCTTCATGTCATAAGCTAATACATTAGGTGGTCTTGATATTCTAAACACAAGGATATTTATTACAAATCTAACATTTTCATGTTATATATTCGAATCAATATTTTCATATGAATTAATATTAATAAACCAGCAGTTAAGCGCCGCGGAGCGTGCACTTTTGCTAGTAGAGCATTTACCATGGCATAAAAAGTCGGTTTAAACGATTTCATATCCCCTACTTTAATGCAATATGCACTTAAGCACGTAGGCCATTAGATTGTCTCAAGATCTGAATCTAGATGACTCTCGAGACAATCCAACTGCTCACGTGCTTGACTGTATATTGTCTTTAAGGGGATAAGCACTTGTTTTAAATTAGTGTTTCAACCTAGTGTTTTAAATTGCTCTTCCCGTTTAAAATCTTTATCTCTATCTCTACTTCTTATAAAATGTGGAGCTTTTTTGAGATCAGAAAGGAGTATCTGTCAAGAGTCATTTCTAACTCTCCGATCAGAGCAAATCCAGACATCTGAACCGTCCGCGCGAAAGTTCACATAGCCATCTGCTCTTTGGATTGCTTCGGATTAATGCTCTTCTCTCTCCTCAAAAACCCTTCGAGTTTAGAGATATTACAGAGATTGCCACTAGATGTTGCGTCAGCCCAACAACTGCCCATGTGCCTAGGTCCATCCGATGGAAATTTTGTTATTTTGTTAATGAGTGGAGGTTTTTGTTTGCCCCTGAACCCGTCATCAGTAAAAGGGTTATTTTTTTGCTCTTTTTTCAAACATATGATGTAACGTAAAGATGATGTGGTTAATTAATGCAAGCGCCTATGGACAATTTCACCCAAAAAAAGAAAAAAAAAATATAGCTATAAGGTACACTGCATCCAGAAATGTTTGTGCATCTGTTCCAAAACAGTGACCGAAAAGTTTCTTTTGGTTTTATATATGTTCTACACTTTTGTGACATTGAATTTTTATTATTTTTCTATGAAGGGATATGAACTAAAATATATGATTGGAATTGTATTTGTGCATCCATATAACAAATTCAAATAAAATTAAATCTTTTATTTTATATATATTCAATCTCCTCAGCAACGTGAGGGCACATGACCCATGACTACTTAAGAGTTAAAAAGTAAGTTCCTCTTACAACTTACAAGAGATGTAAGTAGGCATATTAGAATTGAAAAGAAATAAAAAAAAAAGAATGAGACTTTTCATATTGTTTGTTTGGATTAGTGGATGCTGACACTGATAAGAATTAATATTAGATGCTTGTTGGCCGTCTTAATAAATTACATTATGTTGCAAATAGATCATTGGATGCTTTAAAGATATATATCAAATATGAATATATTATGTTCCAGATTATTATTATTATTTTAATCATTACTTAAATTATTATAACAAACAATAATTTAGTCAACAAGAAAACTGATGTCAAGTTTTAATTTTTTTTTTATAATAATAACCCTTTACAAAAATTTTAGTATTCTTACATATCTGTAACGCCAAATTTTGTATAAATGATTGTATCAAGCTAAACATAAAGGGTCTGTTTGGCAAATCAAGTAATAATAATAGAATAGTGCTACTGATTAGTAAAAATAGATTAGTGGTTGTTGGAAGAGTAAAAAGAATAGTGATGTTTAGAGCTATTCGGATAGTGGAAATATTGTTTGGCAAATGACAATTGAAATAGTATTGTGATAAATATTTTTAGAGCTATTAGAATAGCTATTTTCTGTTTGGCACATGGAATAGCTATTATTTTGCTATTCTATTCCGATTGTTGGTTGCCAAACACACTCAAAATTTTCTGTAGTTATCCTTTTTCATTAAAATTTGGTTTACATTAATAAGGGGGTAATTTAGAAAAATATGATTTCCCATAATATTTCCCATGATACAACCGAACAATCATTTTTGTATACCCATAATCTTATCCGTGAGTGTGGGTTCCCACAAAATAATTGGTGGGTTCCCGTACCTACAAATCCCATCCCGCATAATTCCATGACAACCGAACACACCCTTAAATTTGAATGGCTTGACTCTCACCTTTATCTAAAAAAAATTGCTCCATCATATGATAAAATTACCGGAATGATAAAATGAATGAATATAATGCCTGGTTACAGTGAAAAGAACAATGGACCGGCTACAGAGGGTGTTGCTCCCATGATCACCGTATCCAAACAATTTTAAGGAATCAAATATTGGGGTAAAATTTATTTGAGAAATTATTCTGATCTCCTTATTTGCACCACACTCTTATTCTTTCATTCTTCTTTCTCTATTGATTTCTTTCCCACAACTATGGCCACCTCCGCGCATCTCTACCCTCTCCGGCTAGATCTCCACCACTCATCGGCCGCACCTTCGCTCTCTCTCCGGCCGCATCTTTGCCTCCCTTCGACCGCACCTCCGCCCTCAAATTATTCTTTTCTTTATTTCTCTTTCTTCCATCTTTCCACCATTAATACCACCACAACACCACCACCACCCACACCTCCGCCCACCACCGCCGTTTTAGGCCGCACCTCGACCTCCTCCTTCCACACCTTCACCACCATCTCCGGTCACACCTCCATTGCTCTACTTCTTTGATACACATTTACTTATTTGTATAAACAATATTAGTGGTTAGTATAAACACTTTTGCGTATTAGTATAACCACCTTTTCTGTTATGATATGGAAAATATAAAATTATATTGAGGTGCGGTTAAAGAGGTTTTTTAAGGGGTGCAGTTATTAGGCCAGTAAGATGAATGAGCAAAATAAACTCAAATATTATTCGTTAAGTTCAATTAGTGTGATGACATAAGACATGAAGTGGCATAGTGCTCTTCCACGGAGTATCTGTTATCTCCATTGATATTGCATTTATCTGAGGTCTTAGACTATTATTAGGTGCATTTTTCTTTTAAATCAAACAGTAGTACTATTAAGTTCATTGTTTACTGTTAGAAAGTCTACTCAATTCCTCTATAAACTCTCCTCTCAATGGGCACCACTTACTGGTACCAATTCACATGGATCCACCAAGACCACCGCATGTCGTGCTCATACCGAGTGCCGGTATGGGCCACCTGACCCCGTTTGCTCGCCTCGCGGCATCCCTGTCCGACCACTGTCATGTCACCATGGTCTCGATCCTCCCCACGGTGTCAGCAGCCGAGTCACGCCAATACAACGATCTCTTTTCCGATTACCCCAACATCCATCCTCTTCATTTCCAGATGCCTCCTATAGACTTGTCGGCTTACCCCAATAGTAAATTGTGTGTACTATTGAAACCAGGTAAAAGAGTATTGTTACAGTGCAGTGCATCAAGTTTTATTTGAGAAAATAAAATTGAAGTATTATATAAGCCATATGATTGAAAAAACAGAAAATTTTCACAAATACCCTTAAATCCGAACTTATCTCTACCACTGTCTAAATCATTAACTTAATTTCACGGATGTCCAAAACATTGGGCGTGACTTCAACTTGCGCCTTAGAGAACTTTATTGAAGTGCCCATGCCATGCCTGCTGCATGCCTTAGAGAACATTGGGCAGCACAATATTCCCCTTTAAGCGCAAGTTGAAGTCACGCCCAATGTTTTGGGCATCCGTGAAATTAAGTTAGTGATTTAGACAGTGGTAGAGATAAGTTCGGATCTAAGAGCATTTGTGAAATTTTTCCGAAAAAAACATCAATTTTAATTTTAAGTAAGCACTTGAAACAAAATCCTGACAGATACAGGGTTATATATACAAAACGGCACACAAAACTTGATATATACATATCAAGGAGACAAGGACTCTCTTCAAAAACTTAATTATTCAAGGGCACCAACAGCAAAAGCAGCACCTCATTATTATTATTATTATAAAAATCGCCTTGTTTATTTCCCTCGCCAAACAGAAACAGTGTACGGCCAACGGATAAGAAGACTTTAATCTCACTCCCCCCGCCAATCCGCCATGCTCGACCTCTCACTCTCCCTCCGCTCCTCTTCCTTCCGCCCTCACTCCACTCCGCGCTCTCTCTCCCCATCCCGCAGCCTCCCCTACGCCCGCCTCGCGCCGCGATGCTCGCTCGCCACCCCGTCCCGGGCGGCCCGCCCGGTGCCATGGGGCTGCGAGATCGAGTCGCTGGAAAGCGGGTATGATCTGCTCAAATGGCTCACGGACTCCGGCCTCCCCCCGCAGAAACTCGCCATCGATCGGGTGGACGTCGGGGAGCGGGGGCTCGTGGCGCTCAAGAACGTACGCAAGGGAGAGAAGCTGCTCTTCGTCCCGCCTTCCCTTGTCATCACCGCTGATTCTGTCAGTTTAATTTCTTCTTCCCTTTTTTATTTATTTTATTTTTACCTGTGATTTTGTATTACCAGCTGAATTGTAAGTTTATTAATTGTTTCAATTTTAACTACTAAAAGTGAATGAAACAATGTTATAGAGACTCTCTTGGTGCCAAAATTGGTACCGACTGTATTATTAGTATTCAAATTAAATGAGTAAATTATTCAAAATAATGGCTTCGATATGCTATTTATTTTATACAGTGCATTTGTATATATTATATGAATAACTTGAATACTAAATGAGTTATTAGGTATCTATGAATAACATCAACTCGTTTAATATGAAAATTAACACAGTCAATATCAATTTTGGTATTTCTTTGGTATCTATGTGTCAGATCCCAAAGCAAATATTATTTATGAATTCTTAATCAATGGATGATCCATGGGTGACGGTGAGATGGTTATGATGTTTGTTAGGAATGGACGCGGCCGGAAATTGGGAATGTGATGAGGAGAAATTCGGTACCGGATTGGCCGCTTCTTGCCACGTACCTCATAAGTGAAGCCAGTCTTGATTCCGCGTCGCGATGGAAGAATTATATCTCTGCATTGCCCAGACAGCCATACTCTCTCTTATACTGGTATTTGTCTGTTCAGTTGATTCTGATGATAGATGGATTAATTTCCCTATTTTCCTGGAAGCATAAGGAGCAATTTAACACAGCTATTACTGCACAAAGGTTTATACATATATGAAGGGGTGCCAATGGGTCAGGTCAAGTCAGGTTGGGTCAAGATAAGTTATGCTGCTCATGACTAAATTATACAAGTAAAAAGACAATTTGAACTGGGATTACAATTAAATTATGCTCCAATGCTGGGATAAAGTTTCCAAAATGAAAAAAAATCATAAATTAGTACCAGGGTTTGATGATGTACTCTCAATTCTCTTCGCTACAACATGTTTTTGTGGTTTCAGGACCCGGTCTGAGCTCGATGCCTTCTTAGTTGCTTCTCCTATAAGAGAGAGAGCCATTCAAAGGATAACAGATGTCACTGGCACGTATGCACTATAGTCCTCTCTTTTCAAAATGTTTTAATTCTTCCTAGTATTGACTGGACACAGATCTCAATTTTACAATGGAAATTAAATATATTACAAATCCAACTTTATTCTTGAGATAAACTTATTACCTAATATATCATACTTCCAGATATAATGATATGCGAGCTAGAATTTTTTCAAAGCACCCTGATTTGTTCCCTGAGGAGGTATGTGTCTATCAAGGCATTTTATTTCATATTTATAAGTTCTCTTTAATCTTTATATACATATTTTGTTTTTAAGCTGATTTTGTCCTCAACACTTTTCCTTTTGTTCATTTAGATATACAATATGGAGACGTTCTTGTGGTCTTTCGGCATTCTATTCTCACGCTTGGTATGTGCTCTTATTGATAAAGTAATTATTATGTAATGCTGTTTTCATATTAATACAGTTGTTATTACTGAGTATTTATGTGGAAATACATCACTTTGGGTAAATTGCATTGTTGGGAACTTGTTAACCGATAAAAACTTTATTGAATCATTTCATCAAACACTTTGTGTGTAAAGAGTTATAATGCAATGATATACCCAAAATGAAAGAGATACAAACCCGAGTTTTAGCTTAACGATGGAACCGAATTACCGAAAAACCTCATCTCTCTTTCTCTCTCGACTAGGGTGCGAACCAGGCAGCCATAGTGGTTCCTTTCTTGTGCACACAAGGTGTTTGATGAAATGTTTTAATAATTTTTTATTTCTTTATCGAGTTCCTACATTGCATGCCCCTGCAAAATCTTAAAATGTCATGTTTCCTGAGAAACAGAACACTCACCCTGCTACATCATTGATCATGTTTTCCTATATTTTATGTTCCAGATGTTGTATCATCCATCACATTGTAATAAGGATATATGAAAATTGGACGTTTTGGGATTGCTTATTTTGTGTATTTTATTTGGCTATGCTTTTTACTTTTTCTCATTTGTGGTATAATAGGTGCGCTTGCCATCAATGGATGAGAAAGTTGCATTAGTTCCTTGGGCTGACATGCTTAACCACAGTCCAGAGGTTCACTTATTTTTATTTGTTTTACATGATTTTCTTATATTGTATCAAGTATTCAAGTATCATAAAATTCTCATGACAAAAGTTTTGTGAACTTGAATGAAATCCAGGTTGAAACATTCTTGGACTATGACAAGTCATCACAGGGAATTGTTTTCACTACAGACCGTCCGTATCAACCAGGTGAGCAGGTAATATTTTACCCTTCTGTGCCACTTCCTTTTGCTGTTTGAAATCTTATATTTTAAAAATAACTATATATAATGGGTACATGTGAATTTTTAGGTGTTTATATCATATGGGAAGAAGTCAAACGGAGAATTATTGCTTTCATATGGTTTTGTGCCAAAGGAGGGTTCAAACCCTAACGACTCGGTGGAGTTGGCATTATCCCTGAACAAATCTGACCAGTGCTACAAGGAGAAGTTACAAGCCTTGAGAAGATACAATATGTCAGAGTAAGTGGTAGCCATGCAACAATTTCATCAATTCAAGTTCCTTTTGGTTCTTTATATAGTGATACTGGTGTATAATCCCTGGTTCCTTTTTTAATAATTAAATTGCAACCTTTTCAATTAAGTACCCTACACAAATCCTGGTACATTACATATATGTACTTTAGTTTTATATAAATATGTTGTGTTGTTGTCTTAGATGCATAAATTAAACCCTAATAAATGGTCAATTATTAAAAGGTTGAAACATGAGCAGGTCTGAACGGTTTCCTTTGCAAATAAAGGGGTGGCCTGTTGAGATGATGGCTTATGCTTACCTAGTGGTGAGCCCACCAAGCATGAGTCGACGCTTTGAAGAGGTATATTGAAGGGGCTCTCAGAACATTTACATTCCGGTAAATCTTTCATTGTTCCAACCATTTCCTATTGGATTTCAGATGGCTGCAGCTGCATCAAATAAAAATCCTAGCAAGTCTGGCATAAGTTACCCTGAAATAGAGGAGGAAGCTCTTCAGTTTATACTTGATTCTTTTGAATCTAGTATCGCAAAATATACCAAGTACATAGAGGTATCTGCCTGTTCAAATTTTATTGCAGTTTTAGCAGACATTAAAATCTTAATTTTACAAGTTTATTTGCATTTGAAAAATTTGCAGGGTCAAGGTGATGATTTAGTCTCAGTATCTACAAAACAAGCGAATAGGAGATTACTACTAAAGCAACTAGCGAAAGATCTGTGCATTAGTGAGCGAAGAATCCTCTACCGCACACAATATGTAAGATTAATTATACAAAGCCATGATTTTCTTGATTTAAAGTACTTTGATTAGTAAAAGAAACTAACTGATTATTTGGCTTATTTTGCAGATACTAAGAAGAAGGTTGAGAGACATGAGGAGCGGTGAGCTTCGAGCCTTGAAATTGTTTAATGGTTTGAGAAAGCTTTTCAAGTAGATATAGCTTTTCTTTTGTAATATATGGGCTATTAACTATTAATAGTTGAATTTTGATGGAGCTGATATTTTCTTCTTTGATAGCAAGAGATCATTGCATTGAATGACACTCTAAGAAAACGTACATACCATTCAATATGAAATGAAGTATACAAATCATATAATTTGATACGAACCATTTATACGTATGATGGAAGTGAAACCAGGGCAATTCTGCACTTAATTTTTTGTATGTATGTGGCAAAAAAGGGTGGTGGAATCTGCTACCATAGCCAGATTGCTAATATTTAATTTAACAGCTGGGATCAAGAAAGTAAGCAATAAAAAAGTCCCTCACTGACAGAATCTTGAGCCTTTAAATCTTAATCAGGTGGTTCATATATATTCTATGGCTTGCTGCTGCTACAGTAAAAATGGCACTAAATAAATCTCATGTTTATGATGTAGAACATCTTTCGGCTTGACAAAACAAGTAAGATTGACTGATAATATCAGTAAAGAGAATGACAATGGAATTAAAATATTGGCTGGTTGATGAGTGAAAGCCTCTTTTTTAGTCATCTCCTCAAGTGAGACGAATCATTCAAGAAATTTAATAACTAACAGATTTTGAGATAAAACCAACTTGCCATTGTTTTTTTTTTTTTTTTTTTTTTTTTATCAGATATAGCCAATTTTATAATTTGGGTTCTTCCTGTTTGTTATCATCTCTTTTGACTTTCAGAACTCCTTGGGAATCGGTTCTTCAAACAAACTGAATTTCTCTAACCCCAAAAAGGGTAAACTAACTCTTGTAATTTCCTTAGAAATGAAAGTAATGTGGTAAGGTATTGAGCGGTACAGGTTTCCATTAGTGACTGTAGTATGTTGTACCTGTGTAATTATTCATTATACAGTAATGTCTTACCTGCATTTTATGTGAATTTCAAACACACACCAACCTGACAGTCAAAAAATTTATAAATCTGCTGCACACAACAAATTGTAATGGAAATATAGTTTCCTGGCTACAAAAGAACAGAAATTGTAGAAGCCATGCATGCTGCGTAATGCAGGAAGAGGCACACCAGGGGAGCATTTTTATATTGGAAAAATCATCATATCCAACTAAGTTCACAGCTATCAGAATTCAGAAAAGATAACGTGAATCACATGATGGATGATGCATAAGTATAACAGATGATTATGATATAAGAATATTGGTTAATTTCTTTTTGGTTGAAAAACTAACCGTACGTTAAACTTTAATGAAAAAACAATTATACAAACTTGCTTGTTTGACGCATACACATGATTATTAAATTTGAAAGTTACTGTTACTCCTTTTTATTGATCAAACTATATAGATCTGTCCCTTTATAAGATAATGTTCTTATCTGACATCACTACTTTCAAACACTCATAAACAAATGATCATTTCTGATGGTTGACTAGTTTGTTATATGTTAAAAGTACTTGTTGTGTGCTCAGTATATATATCACCTCTACTTTCTGTTTCTGTTTGACTTCAGAGATTGAAATAGATCAGGGATGGAGAGATATCAAAGAGAGGAGGGAAACAAATCAAAGAAGCTTGAGATGACATTTAGTCACACACCCTTATTTGCCGTAGAGAAGGCGAAGGGAATGCTTGCATACCGACTTTATGCAGCCTCCATATTAGTTGGAACATGTCTCATATGGTGGTACAGAGCTACTCACATACCGAGCGAAGGAGAGAAGGGGAGATGGCCATGGATTGGCATCTCTTTGGCTGAGATTTTCTATGGTGTTTATTGGATGTTAGCACAGTTCCTTCGCTTGAATCAGATTTATCGCCGGGCCTTCCCTGAGAAGCTATCTCAGAGGTTAGTAATTGGTATATCTGCAACCTTTCTCAATATTTGTTCCAAAATTGAATCAAAGTTAAAATGTTGGACGTTGCTTCCATACTCATACCTAGATAATTTTATCAGTTATAAATAAATCTCATAATGAGTAATATTTATTTATAATTGTCAGATTGAAATGAAAATATTTTTGGTGGGAGTATTGGAGTAAAATTCTAAAATGTTACTTAATTTTTGCTAGTTTTAGAATGAAGTTAAATTTGTTCTAGTATCAAACTAACGAAAAAGTTCGAATTCAATTTTAGAAGGCTAAAAACCCAAATTCAGTACAGTTAGTGTTGTAAATACAATTTTAATAGTTAATGGGTGTATATGGTAAGATTGTATTAAAAACCCCTTGCTCTAACTCAGAACTGAAATGAACGAAATGTTTATCGTTTTTTCTTCTTTCTAGTTTCTAGTTCTTTCCTCTCCTTTTTCCTTCTGTTTTCCTATATCAATGTTGGTTGATCTCAATCCATAAAAATCAACAGTTAGCAAAAGCCAAAACAAGCTTTAGAAGTAACATTCTTTATAACAGGTACACGAACAAACAACTACCCGGTGTAGACATATTTGTATGCACCGCAGACCCCACTTCTGAGCCACCGAGCCTGGTTATCTCGACTGTATTATCAGTAATGGCTTATGATTATCCTTCAGACAAGCTGAGTATATATTTGTCAGATGATGCTGGTTCAGTTCTTACCTTCTACGCTCTTTGGGAAGCATCAGAGTTTGCCAAAGTCTGGCTTCCATTCTGTCGTAGGTATAAAATCGAGCCCAGGTCACCTGCAGCCTATTTCTCACACATAGATGCGGCACCAGAAATAAGCTCCACAAAAGAGTGGTACGATGTGAAGGTACTTTCAGTTTATTTAACTAATTAAGAAGTAATGCCTCAGGAGTTTTCGTCCAAAATTTGATATATTAAATTGTTTGTATATTGAAGGATCGAACTTTGATTGTTTATTTTTTTTTCCCTTTAGGAGCTATATGAAAAAACGGTTCATCGAATAAATGCTGTTACTAAATCTGGTAAGATTCCAGAAGAAGTAAGAGCAAAGGATAAAGGTTTTTCGAAATGGGACACGGAAATGAATCCAGGAAATCACAACAGCATTGTTCGGGCAAGTACTATTTCACTTATTAGTTATCAACTTATTATCATTACAATTTCCAAGTAGATAATTGATTTTACTCTGATTTAGGTACTTAAATAATTTTATCGTACATATGCATCGGATATAATGAATGTACTCAAGTAAATGTTTACAGGTCTTAATTGATAGCAAGGACTCTGATGCAGTTGACAAAGAGGGGACTGCACTACCAACAGTCGTGTACATGGCGCGGGAGAAGCGACCAGAGTACAACCACAACTTCAAAGCTGGTTCAATGAACGCATTAGTGAGTAAAATTTCATCAGTAATAGAGATTTTTAGCTGAGAGAACAAGTCAACCAGTCATTTAAGCCAGTGTCAATGAAACAGAATTGTTCTGAAATTTTGGTTTAACGTTCTTTTACCTGAACAGCTTAGCTGAGCACGTAAGGTAAACATTATGGTCGAGAACTTAGATTACACTTGTGTTATTCCTTTGGAAAAGGATTAGTTGCAAAGACATGACATCAAACTTAATCTAAAAATATATAATAACAGGAAATAAAAATGAATACTAAAATTAAATCTGCAATAAAATGTGGACCAACATCTAAATTGTACCAGTAATGTATGTAATTACATAGGGCATACTAATTCTGGGTTCGGTACTGCATAGTGATCTTCCCTGTAAATGATGGACTTTAACAGTTATTACACAAATGCAGATAAGGGTCTCATCAGTAATAAGTAACAGCCCGATAATCCTCAACGTTGACTGTGACATGTATGCCAACAATTCAGAGTGCATCAGAGAAGCTCTATGCTTCTTTCTGGATGATGAGCAAGGCCAACCCATTGCCTTTGTTCAGTATCCGCAAGACTTTGAAAATATCAACTCGTATGACATTTACGGCAATTCTTGGACTGTCCAAACCTCTGTGAGTCTCTCCGTGTTTTCTCTTTTTTTTTTTTTTTTTTTTTTTTTTTTCTTTTATATACTTTGCAGTTGCTAATTTGCTTCCAAGACACTCACCATCTCTCACAGACTATAACACTGTCATTTTTCTTTTCCTTATTATCAATTTTTTTAAGAGAAAGGTCCAATGTTGGTCCTCGGACTTTATACTAATTGGTAGTAAGTTAGTCCCTAAAATATATCAATTAGTATAAAGGAAATAGTTTAGACTTTAGACACAAAAAGAGTTCAAGAACTAATTTGATCCAAAGGCTATAGTTTAGGGGCCAACTTGAACCAAACGCAACAGTTTAGGAACCAAAATTGGACTTTTGTTTTTCTTTAAATATATAATCTTGTCTTCTCTTGTTTCTACATGTACTCCAATAACAGTGATAACAATACAAAGTTCTTACTGGTACCAACTGGCAGTGTAATGTAACCTGGCACAAACAACAAAAATTATGTTGCAAGAGTAAAATACACCACAGATTAATAATTACCTTTTCATACGATCAAAGTTGGACTTTCCTGGTATGGATGGATGCGGCGGGCCACTCTATCTGGGCACGGGATGCTTTCACCGAAGAGAGGTCCTCTGTGGGAAGCCTTACAGTAAGGATTACAGGGAAGACTGGTTGAAAGGGGTTGTCAGAAGCAGTGGTGAAACGATTTCTGAGTTGGAAGAGAGAGCTCAGTCTCTTGCTACCTGCGCCTACGAGATCAACACTCAATGGGGAAATGGGGTACTGTCCCTCTTTCTTTCTCAATTTTTTTTGCTGAGAAAAGGATCAGAAAGTACATTTGAACAACTAAATCGAACCCCAATGATCCAGTTGAAACAAAATATTTTTAACAATTGTATTTTTTTCAATTTGTCCAAATCAAAATTATCAAATCACAATATATTGATCATCTACAATTCTTAATGAAGTAGGCAAGATTGAATAAAACATCGATATTAAGTCATTGACGATGATGTAAGAAGTTAGGCGTATCGGCATAAGACCGTCCCTAATTAATCTCATCATATCTCTCAAGTTCAATTGAAATATTTTGGTGTTCAAAATTGTAGATTGGAATCAAATATGGCTGTTCTGTAGAAGATGTCATAACTGCGATTCTGATCAAATGCCGGGGTTGGAAGGCAGCCTACTGCTGTCCGAAACGTCCCAGCTTTCTCGGTTTGGCCCCGACTACACTGGATCAAACACTGATACAGTACAAGAGATGGGGTGAGGG
The DNA here is from genome assembly GCA_030179965.1 of Cyperus esculentus. NCBI lineage: Eukaryota > Viridiplantae > Streptophyta > Magnoliopsida > Poales > Cyperaceae > Cyperus > Cyperus esculentus. Next base: position 3,029,060 of record JASGLE010000045.1, read on the forward strand.
ATTCCTCCAGATTTTCCTTTCCAAGCACAATGCACTTTTGCTCGGCCACAACAAGCTTCCCTTCGGCCTTATCATGTGCTACTTCTTTTATGAATTGTGGACTCTGACATGCCTACCCACCGGCTTATACGTTATCCTTCCTTCCCTTTGCATCCTCCAAGGCACCTCACTCTTTCCTAAGGTTAGTCATATATAATTTGCCCTCAAATATTAGATTTCACCAAATTGTTCATCAATAGGTTAGGATTATAAGTTATAACTCCACACTACATTCAAAATATGGTAAAAATAAAGCAGACAATTAAAATTTAAAACCATTGTTACAAGACTGGTGGTGCTCCTAATTAATTAGTCAGAATGTTTCCTGTTTACACTAATTAATTACAATATTTAATTTGCAATAAGGCAAGTAAAAATTAATTATTTGTCACTTTGTCAGGTTACCAGCATATGGGTGATACCATTCATATATGTAACAAGTGCTTCATATATACTAAGTCTAGCTGAGACAATAAGATGTGGTGGAACTACCATTGGATGGTGGAACTTTCAGAGAATGTGGATGGTAAAAAAGATAACCTCATTCTCATTCGCAACAATTGATACCGTGCTCAAATTCGTTGGCCTGTCGAACATGTCCTTCCCCATTACTGTCAAAAGTACAGATGTCGATTCCAAGAAGAGATATGATCAGGGAATTATCGAGTTCGGCTCAGCATCACCTTACTTTGTCGTTATTGCCTCAGTTGCATTGTTGAATGTTTTCTGTCTGATGGGGGGATTCGGGTTTTTGTTAGTAGGTAATAAGATGGAGAGGATAGATGAGTTCTTCATCCAAGGTTTTCTTTGTGCGGTTTTGGTCGTCATCAATCTGCCGGTTTACGAAGCATTGTTTGTCCGAAAGGACAATGGAAGGTTGCCATTTTCTGTCATGGTAGCATCCCTTAGTCTTGCATTGCTTGTTGTGCTTCTTTCTTTCCCTGAGATGAACAATGTATTTTAAGTTTTTAACCAACCAGATTACTGATATACTTGTCTCCTTTCATGTAACCATGTTAAACCTTAATTACTAGTATTAGCAAATGATGTTTAATTAATTTTTCTCACAAGTATGATCACACTTTTGGTGATTCTTATGTTTTGATTGTCTACAAAAATGGAGCTTAATTATGCTGCAAAATTTGTTAAATAGGATTCCATTCAGTAATAGAGCTGATAATTTATTGTCCCCAAATAAAGATTTGGACAGGCGCAAATCAGTCCCCAGACCTTCTAGTTCTAAATTCCAATTGTGCCAAAGATGAAAAACTGCTTATAGATTGTTAATGGCAGGGCTGGGTGCTATGCACAGCTAATTAATTAATTAGATTGTAAAAGACAAATTGAAGTGGAGCACGTTATGTGTACCATTTTGTCCTTTATTATTAAAAAATTGGGAGAATATATATATAAATGATAATATATAGTGGGATATATAGAGCATCTAATCTATCATCTGCCCGAGATTACCTATTGATTGATTAATTGGATCAGCAAATAATCTGACACCAAACTAAAACAATATAATTAGTTAATACCGTGTTGATAGAAGGCAATGCATAAACTAAGTATAAGATCATGATCAGGTGATAGAAGGCTTAAATCAATGTTGTTTAATCTTCTTTATAGTTTCTTTAATTTTTCTCAACAACTTTCGTTTCGCTTAACAACCGGCTTTTATTTTAGTGGCTAAGGGCAAGTTGGTAACACTCTCAATATGGAAGGTCGCATGTTCAAAATTCAGATGGGACGTCCTTTATAGACATTTAAAATTTGAGTGTTTTGCCTCTCATTTTTATCTAAAAAAAAAAAAAAAAACTTTTGTTTCCTGCTTTCTCTTTTCATGTATCTTTTACTGTGAAGATCCATTTGGTAACTAAAAATATATGATAACCGCGATTTGAGTATCATTTAATACCCAACAAACTTCATAAAATTTATACAAGCACACTTCCTAAGCCTGTTTGTAAGTTTTCATGTTCCCAAATTATGTAATTCTAAGAATTAATCAGCCTTTGGTCTAGTGGCTAAGAGCAACGCTCGTGTGGGAGGTTCCGTATTCGAAACCCGGATATGAGTCCTTTTATAAACATTTAAATTTAAGTGTCTTGACCCTCATTTTTATCTCTAAAAAAAATAAAAAATAATATCTGCTATACATCATTAATTGTATACCAATCATCTGATTAAGACATCTTGGCCTCTCAATTTTCTTGGTGTACTGAAGTAGTTTTCTTATTATATATATATAAAGATTGAAGCAGTTTTACTACAGTAAAATGAACAGTTCCGGAACAAATCTGTCACCGTTCAGTATGCGCTGACTTTCTATCTCAGCCGCTGGCCCGTTGAACAGAACTGTAGATCTACAGTAATACACAATACTGCACAGTAACCCCCTTCTAGAAGCTTCGCTCTCTCATCTCCCTCCGATAACCCATCTCGCCCACGGCCCCGACCCGACCCCGCGCCCCCTTCTCCCCTCCTCCCCCACCCGCGCACATACATACAACCATCCTCCATCCATCTCCCTAGCTCTTTCTTCTACTCTCCAGAAACAAAGAAAGGGAGAAAGAAAGCGAAGCAAAGGAGTGTACGGAGCAGATATGATGGGGTTAAGGCAGCCGGAGAAGGAGAAGAGCGAGGATGCGGTGGTGGATCTTGAGGCGGGAGAGTCGTCGCTGCTGTACCCCGCCATCTCGCGCGGCGAGAACGAGCTGCGGTGGTATGGGTGAGCTCTGAGGCGGCTGTCATCGCCTGCCGAAGTTGTCACTTTTCAAGCCATCCCCGTCGTCCGAGTTTCTCCATAGCTCATCCTCATTGCCCCGCTCAAAGTTCTTGCTCTTCCGAACCTCTTCGTTGCCGCGTCCTCATTTCCTCCCTCAAGTTCTTGACAAGCACTGTAAGTGTTACTCTTGCCCGAATCGCTGAAATTTTAGCTAAATTGTTAGACCATAATCTAAAACGGTACTTACTAGAAGTCATCAACGGGTTCAATTTGAAATTTCAAGCTTCTTTCATGATGACGGGCGTTAGGCTGCAAGCAGCCTCTCAAGCCCTTGGTTTCTTTGTTTCCCCTGACGTGGCTTCTCAGAAGAGTCGATTCTCTCTCGCTCGATGCTTATCTATCTCTCCAACTGGTGCACCTTGTCACCCCTCACATTGATTTCAGCTGTTCCACAATGAGGTGGAGCACAAACGCACTGTTCTTCTATCCTCACAATCAATATCAATTGCTCCATGCCATCTGCATAGTTAGGTTTGCATTTTCTTTATAACTTTCTAATTTTTTTCAATTGTTTAACATCGAGGTCCTTAAAAGTTTAGTTATTTCATCAAATTAAATTGTATAATTGCTGTAAGAAAATTCCTTTGGTGAAAACTGAGGAACCAACGGCTTTTGATTGCAATTACAAGTTCCATTCATAATTCAATTTATTATTTAATCATTTTCTGAATGTTGTATATGTTCAATCTACTCTGGCTTGGCTTAGATTCATGTTAAGAGGTGTGGTTTAAATATGGATAAACAAGTAAATATGTACAAACTTTAAACAATCAACAGTGAATTTATATCTTTAGATTGTTGCAAAAAGAAATACATATAAATTGGTACCATAATACTGTGCATTCATTTGTAACTATAGATGCATAGAATTAGCACATTACTAATACATCAAATTTAAGTGTTATGGATTATAGCAGATTTTTATGTGATTAATTCGAATATGAGGTTCTTGGGAGACCAAACAACATGCCCTCTGAGATTGGAAGCTTGAAATTTGGAAGTGTCTATTGCCCTGCAGATTTTTTCATTTGTGATGGGTTGAAAAATCTGAGTTCAGAAAGTCACCTGGATGGCCTGTATCAAGGTGTTGGGTTCTTCTATTCTTTTTGTAATGAAACTGAGGTACAAACATTTGTAATCCCCATTAAGTATGAACAATTGCTTTAAGTATGAACTTCGGGTAAATAGAAACTGACAATTGGTGAATCAATGTTATTATTCATGTGATACTATCTTCAAGAATATGTACGTAGTGTTGAAGTGTTTTACTAATTTCTGTAATAGTTTTGGTGTTAACAATTGTTCATATTAAATAACATTGGTGAATTAACGTTATTACTGTACGTAGTATTGTTGACCACATTTTAATTTTTTTATCTTTCTTCCCAGTGAATATCCTTTATCTGATGCAAGCTCGGCAACATCCCGAAGTCTTAAAAGAAAAATCGAGTTTCAGTCAAAAGATGAGCTTACTGTTGCTAAAGAGGTAAGTACATCAGATTTAATAATATACATTGCTTACTTGGGTACATGGATCATTTGGAAGCCAGCCAACCATTGCATGCCTAGATAGACATAAATTATTAAAGATTGCAAAAACTATCATGAGGCCACTAAACATTACCTTTTACTGGTATTATCAAACTGATGACATCTGCTCCAAGCCATTTTTATCTTCCCATATTACAATTCAAAACAATGTATTATATATCATCTCCATTCATAGGAAGAAACGAAGAAATATACAGAATGAACCATGCATAGGAACCAGAAAGGCCTGGGATGACATCAAGAGCTTACATTTGCAAGATCGTGGAACAATGCTGGATACACATCAAATGACAGCAACCGGGAAGCGCAGCACTACTCACGGCGCAATGTAGCAGATGATTTCCAATTGATTAGTTTTAATAACTATATTTTCTAACTTTCAGGATGAGGTACCATGCATAAAGATGAAAACAGTTCCTGAAGACCAATGACTTTTTCTTTTTTTTTTTTTGCAACAATGTGTTTCAATGTAGTAGTCAAAGACTTAGACAACCACTTTTTGCATCTCCTTCTATTAGAGTATTTATTTTGAAACACATGCATGATATATATCTATTAACTGTAGGCTTCCTTTTATTGTAAATATGCGCAGCCTTATGAATATGAAGGCCTAAATATTATTGCCTTCAAACTCTATATCTAAGTAAATGTCCTATAAATTTACACAATGATCATCGCGCGGAGCGCGATCATCTACTAGTTAAAATTAAAATGTGACTGTTACTTAGATAGTCATATAGTACGTATAACTGTATAAGTTAGGTTGATGGTTGGCATGCAGTCCTTTTCTGTTTCTCACATTCATTATAGCACTTGCACATTGCTGCTATTAGTAAGTACATAAAAAAATCATCTATCTTATTTTTTTTTTAGATAAATTCATAAAGATGAGGGTTAAGCCACTTAAATTTAAATATCTATAATTAACCCTCCATCTGGGTTTTGAACCCGCGACCTCCCACACAGAGAGCGTTGCTCTTAGCCACTAAAACCAAAGGTTGGTTCTTATTAGAGGTGACAAAACCCGACCCGACCCGACCCGAAAAACCCGCCCGACCCGACCCGACCCGACCCATATCTGACCCGACCCGACATTTTCAGAAAGTCAAACTGACTCGACCCAACCCGACCCGACTCAAACCCGACCCGACCCGAGATCAAATAGCATGCAATCCAACTCAAATCAACATACGATTAAAAAAAAATGATATTAAAATTGACCCGACCCGACCCACCCATCACCCGACCCGACCCGACTCGAGATCTTCTAGAAGGTCAAACTGACCCGACTCGTCTGACCCGAACCCGAAACCGACCCGCTCGCCCGATTTGCCACCTCTAGTTCTTATCATCTATCTTATATATTAATCTGCTTGTGTGTGCACACCTCTCAGAGACCGAAAGAGATAAGAAAAAAAACAAAGAATAAAGAGATCATTCATTAGAGAAAGGAGAAAAAAAAGGAAAGAGATGGCAAATGATGGCTTATTTGCCATAGAGAAAGGGAAGGGAGTGCATGCATACAGACTGTACACAGCCTCCATACTGGTAGCAACATGCCTGATATGGTGGTACAGAGCTACTCACATACCAGGCAAAGGAGAGGAGGGGAGGTGGCCATGGCTTGCCATCTTCTCTGCTGAGATCTTCTATGGTGTCTATTGGATCTTATTGCAGTTCCCTCGCTTGAACCGGATTTATCGCCGCGCCTTCCCGGAGAAACTATCTCAGAGGTTAGTATATATATACTTGGTCCTTTCTACAACTGTTCTTAATCTTCTGGTCAGTCTGCATTTTTTTATTTCTCTTTTAATTTGTATACATCTCAAGTTGGTTAAAACTTTAAATTAATATGACAAAAACTTGACAATGTGTATCATGTATGTCTTCCTTTTGAATAAAAGAGGAGGGATCCACTTACATATAAAAAAAAATTTAATACAAAAATTTCACTAAACCATATAATAAATTCACGGAAAATATAACCATATTTATAAATGGTGGCTACATATATTGGCACAGATATTCCTGTCATAAAACCTGCCGTGCGTCTAGTACTACCCTGTTTATAACGTCACTAGCCCTCAAAAATAATTTAAATAATAAATACACTCCCATGGATTTTTTATTACTTAAACTCTGTTTATAGCCGTGTGTTGAGTGGCAACGCATGCACCATTGTATCATATGATATGACAACAGTCAACAGGGACTACAACGTACCAGTGGGTTTTTAAAATAACTGCACAAACAATTTTTTTTTTGTCGTCTTCGTTCTGGTTATGAAAACTTGTGTTTGATTTTTTTGGAATAAAAAACGAAAACTTGTGTTATCTGCTATTTACCAAACAGTACTAGTATATAATATTTTTGCTTAATATCACAGAAGACTTTGAGTTGTGCGCTCCACACTATGATAATTAATGTCCTATAATAAAGACGGTAGTTTGGATGTATATGGACCGTCTATATATATATATATATGAGGAGGGATCCATTAACAATGCTTAAAATGACAATCTTGACAATCAAGAATTTGAAAATTTTGTAAAAATAGTTAAAAATTCTTAAAAATAGAAAAAAGTTTATAGAGATATTGTTTAACTTATAGATTGATTATGTTTCAAATTATATTCAATTTAAGTGACGTTTGATAACTCTTTAAAGCTCGTTAAATTTCAACCGTTAAAAAATATATAAAATTTTGATAAACCATCAAACGATGTTCAAATTGATTGAAATTTACAACACTATTAATCTATAAGTTAAAGAATGCATCCATAAAAGTTTTTTCATTTTTGAGATTTTTTATGAATTATTACAAATTTTTCAAAATCTTAATTGTCAAGATTGTCATTATAAACATTGTCAATGGATTCCTCCTCTATATATATATATATATATATTCAATTTTTTTGTCTTATATACTGCAAAAAAAAAAGGGGAAATCAGATATATACCCTTCAAAACTTAGCCTAATTAGATATTTACCCATCAAAGTTATAAATTTAGATATTTACCCATCTAAACTTCATTAATTTAGATATATATCCACCACGTAGCTAAGTTCTAGTTATGTCACAAAAACTTGAACATTCTTATGCGGGATTGATATATTCATTCCTGAAATACTAGAGTATCTTAATCTGCCAATATACTGAAATCTTTTTCTTTTGCATAATTGAAATTACGTATGAACGACTGGCTTATCACCAAGCGAACTGAAATTTATAAAGACGCGTTAAAGGCAACTGAATCTATCGAAGGACCCCCTGAAGGCTTTGTTAAACCAACAGAAGTCAGCCAGAAGGCCACTGTAGCCCTGATCAAACAGAACAACACAATTATCCAACTACTTGTTAAGATAAGCGAAAACCTCGACGACTGTTTGGAGACAGTCAAAGATATTAAGAAGGTCGTAGCTGAGAAATCAGCTGGGACGTCTTCTGATATCTCCGCAAAAACTATTGAAGATCTGGAGAAGAACCTCCAAAAACTCAGCCTCGGAGAACCGATTCTCAAGCCGAAACCAAAGCCTGCACCTTTCTACGTCTTTAAGGACCCACAAAAGGTCTTTGAAGAAGAAAAGCGAAAAGCATCAAAATGAGCCAAACTCAAACCCAAACAGAGATGGCAGCACGACCATCTATAAGCAACCGTGACCAACAAAATCAAAACCGTGAACAGACCCCCACAGTAGAAGACCAAGTAAGAGGTTACAGACTTGGACAGCGAGCACGGCACTCATTAAGCCGTATGATGCCCAGGAGACAACAAGGGTATCAAAGAACACTTGAGTCCCAGATGAATCCAGATGCAGAGCTTAATCTGTCACAATTCCGAAGAGCACAAAATGTTCCTGCTGAAGTACTTTACCAAGCAGGGAGCCTCTTCCAAACCCAGCATCAGGTTTATCAACACTACTCAGACCAAAGGATTTCAGTTGTAGACAACCAACAACTGGAATTACCATTCATCACACAACAAGGATTTGAGAGACTGCAAAGAGAAGGTCTACAACATCTCCACATGGGCCTGATCATGATACGTCTCTTTACTCTCCACAGAGTAGCTGCAGGGGTCAATGCCCTTGTAGTAATCCAAGATACAAGATGGTCTGATGATAGATCCATAATTGGTACTATGGAAATGGATCTGACTCATGGGTCTCAATTGGCCTATATTGCCCCAAATATGATGCTATCCATAAGGGATTTCTATAATCATATCCAGCTGGTGATTCAAACTCATGGATATGACACATGGCGAGCTGGCGAAAGCAACTTGCTGCTGACGAGATCACTCATTGGGAGGCTTTCAAACACTAACTTCACGGGATTTAGATACAACATCAACAATGTATCTGATTATCTCACAAGTCATGGAGTTCAAGCTATCCCAGGGCAAAGGCATACCACTACAGAATTAAGAGGAAGGCAGTGGGTACTCAGGCCAATGCAACAGCCTGAAGCTCAACATCCTCAAAGAGCAGTTACACAAATGCGAACCGATGGCTCACTACTGCTCAGATTCACAAACTATGGTGCAACGCCGCCACCTCAAGAACAACCAAGAGGTGAATTTGACGAAGAGCAATTGGACGAAGAAATCATAGCTATGGTCCTTTGCTATGAGGCAGAAGAAGAATCTGATAATGAGAATGAAACAGAAGATGACATTTTCTGGGGAGCCCTAGCTGTCACTGCACAGCTGATAGAAGGTCCAAAAGATGACTGTCCTATCTGGGATAGTTATAATGAAGAAACAGAAATGGATTTTATCAATCCATTTTCTGTGGAAGGTGGTGGGAAAGAACAAAAACAAACTGAAACTGTTTTCATGATGCATGATCAAGAAGAAGAAGAAACAGAATACCCAAAACTGAAACAGTTTTTACAAGAAAGAGCTTTCTCTAGTACAACATCTGGTGTTTATCATCCACCCCCAGAGCCTCTGATGGGACAAGTGTCCTACACACCAGCTAGGCTTGAAGCTAAACATGGTGAAGCATCAACCTCTCAACAACCTTCATCAAGCTGGCAAAGGCCTAAGAACTTGAGTTTACCAGGAGGAGTTGGTCATCACCATAATGAAATGTGGAATTTACCAGCAGCAATGCAACAACAAGGCGCTTTGCTGGTATTACCCGAAGATATTGGTCTCTATAATGATACCATATCAAGATGGGAATCAATCACTCTAAATCTCTTGAGTGAAAGAACCTTTGATGATAACAAGGCTAAGATGATGTTCATAGAGAACCTCCTTGGTGAAACAGAAAAGAAGATTTGGATCCAATGGCGAATGGCGTTCAAAGAACAATATGATATACTCACAAACATTGCCGATGATCCCCAAAACGTTATATCACAAATCCGAAGAGTAATGCTATTGGAGGATCCCTACCAAGGAACAACAGACGAACAAGATCGTGCATACTATGATCTTGAAAGATTGAGCTGCAACAATGTAAGAGATCTCTTCTCTTACATGAATGATTACAAAGTTCTAGCAGCAAAATCTGGGAGGATGTATGTAAATGAAGAACTCTCAGCAAAGTTTTTCAGAAAAATGCCCTCTCTTATTGGCAATGAACTTGAAGAGGCATTCCAGAAGAAGTTTCCTGGTAATACAATTGGTGTCATGCCCAGAATACACTTCTCTTACCAGTATTTGGCAGAGATGTGTAAGAAGGCAGCAATGCAACGAAGCCTTAAAGACCTAACCATATGCAGCCGTATACCCATACCAGGAGAATACCATAACAGCCGAAAGAAGTATGGTCTTAGAAAAGCCAAGACCTACAAAGGAAAGCCACATGACTCACATGTGCGAGTGTTCAAGCGAAAACATGCTGACCGAGTCCGCAAATGCAAGTGTTTTATATGTGGAGAGGAAGGTCATTTTGCGCGAGAATGTAAGAGAAATAGAGGGAACATCGCAAGAGCAGCGGTGTTGGATAATCTGGACCTACCAGATGACATAGATGTGGTATCAGTGGATCTAAATGAACCTGACAGTGATGCCATATGCAGCCTCTCAGAAGGAGAAGCTGGTAACACGGAGGTCCATGTGCGAACTGCAATTGAAGAAATCCCTTGGGAAGGTGCTATGATGCTGCAAATTGAGCATTATGGATGGAGAAGTAAAGTTCAGCTTCCTGAGAAGCAAGAACAGTGCCAACACCGATTCAGCACTGAAGTCCAAATCAATGGTAACTGTAGTTTTTGCAAAATCGAAACAAATAAAAACTACAGGATAGGCTGTGAAGATTGCAAACTTCTAGCCTGTGCCATGTGCTCACCATTCTATCTGGGAAAAGAAATACAACCGAAAACTCAACTTGAGCCCAGACAATACTCCAACAAAGATACCCTTATAAAAGAGCTCATAAAATATGTTGAGTTCCTAGAAGCTGAAAATGAACGATTGCAAAAACTTCTACAAGAAACCCAGATACAAACTCCCAAAGAAGAATTGGCAGAACAAGAACCTCTACAAGAAAATCAAATAAAAACCCTTGAAGAAGAATTGGCAGAAGAATTCAGAGAACTGGCAATCTCTGATAAAGGAAAGAAGAAAGTAACCTATCAAGAAGAACCAATAGTGGAGGAAGATGATGAAGATGGTGAAGCTGCACTTGTAGTCTTCATTGACTATGCAGCATACAAAGCAGAGGTTCTCACACAAGTTCAGCAGCCCAGGCAGCACAAAAAGATTGATAACAGGTTGTATAATCTGATAGTATCCATTGAAATCCCTGGAGTCAAAAGATTTGATATCCGAGCAATCCTCGACACTGGTGCATCAACCTGCTGTATCTGTCAGACTGCCATCCCAAAAGAAGCACAAGAGAAAACATTATACCCAGTCCAAATCACAGGAGTAAATTCACGACAAGTTGTCAATACAAAACTCAAGCAAGGACAACTCGTGATTGGAGAAAACAAGTTTCGCATTCCTTTCACCTATTATTTTCCAATGGGCATGCGTGAAGGAATACAGATGCTCCTTGGGTGTAATTTTATAAGATCTATGGCAGGAGGATTAAGAATTGAAGGCAAGGTGCTTACATTCTATAAGAATGTAACAGAGATTCACACCACAACAGAAACAATAGCAGTTCCAGTTGCTATACAAGAATTGGATCTCGAAGAGCATGAATACCGACTAATCCAAGAAGCTGTCTTTTACCAAAACCCAATTACCAATAAAAATTTTGAAAAGAGATTTGGTCCACTATTAGCCCGCCTAAAAGACCAAGGCTATATTGGAAGCAACCCACTTCAGCATTGGGCCAAAAACAAGGTGGTTTGCAAACTGGAGATCATCAACCCGGATCTTACAATCGAAGATAAACCGCTCAAACACGTGACTCCGGCCATGAAGGAACAATTTGACCACCATATTAAAGCCCTACTCGAAATTGGTGTAATCAGACCCAGCACAAGCAGACACCGAACAATGGCATTCATGGTCAATTCCGGGACTTCAATTGATCCAAAAACTGGGAAGGAGATAAAAGGCAAGGAGAGGATGGTTCTCAACTACAGAACCCTCAATGATAACACCTACAAAGACCAATACTCTCTGCCAGGTATCAATACAATTTTGAAAAAGATCAGTAACAGCAAGATCTTTTCAAAATTCGATCTGAAGAGCGGCTTTCATCAAGTCGCTATGGATCCAGCATCTATACCATGGACTGCTTTCATAGTCCCTGGAGGATTATACGAATGGTTAGTCATGCCATTCGGATTAAAAAATGCGCCTGCTGTGTTCCAAAGAAAGATGGACGACTGCTTCAGAGGAACCGAAACATTCATAGCAGTCTACATAGATGACATTTTAGTCTTCTCACAGACAGAAGAAGAACATGCAAAGCATTTAGAGGTAATGCTTTCCATTTGTGAGAAAAATGGACTTGTGCTGTCACCCACAAAGTTCAAAATAACTGTACCTGAGGTGGAATTTTTAGGTGCAATTATTAATCGGGGAAAGATCAAACTCCAAGAGCATATAATCAAGAAGATTATTAATTTTGATATGGAATCTTTGAAGGAAAAGAAAGGGCTTCGCTCCTTTCTTGGTATTCTCAACTATGCAAGGGCGTATATTCCAAAACTGGGTACCAAACTCGGCCCTTTGTATTCTAAAACTTCTCCCCATGGTGACAAGAGGCTGAAACCGTCTGATATCAATCTAATAAGACAAATCCAGAGTGAGGTTCAAAATCTTCCAGACCTAGAGTTTCCCCCGGAAAATGCCTATATTATCCTCGAAACTGATGGATGTATGGAAGGCTGGGGAGGTGTTTGCAAATGGAAGCCAAAGAAGGCGGACCCTCGCTCAACCGAGAAAGTGTGTGCATACGCAAGTGGCAAATTTCCAGTCATAAAATCGACGATAGATGCAGAAATACACGCCTGCATGGAGACTTTAACGGCCATGAAAATCCACTATCTAGATAAAAGTGAAATAACGCTTAGGACAGATTGTCAAGCGATTATTAGCTTTTATAATAAAACTGCTAACAATAAACCCTCTCGGGTCAGGTGGATTAAATTTACTGATTTTGTGACAGGAACAGGTGTGCATATCAATTTCGAGCACATTGACGGAAGGCACAACACCCTTGCAGATACACTATCCCGACTGACCACCTACTGCACAACAAGATGTCTCAACCCAGAGCAAACCGCGTTCATTTCCATGTTGGAGCCAGTTCTAGAGGAAATTCAGACTGGAATGCTGAACGACGCCAGCACTATGCTTCTATGCACTCGTATTCAGACAGTATTCCCCTATACACAACTGCAGACATCCATGACATACACTACGCCAGAGAACGCAATGGTGGATCACTCACAAATGCCGCTATCCACAGAGGCGTCATGCGTGAAGTCAAGGAACTTCAAGCAAGGATGGCCTTTGCACAAATCAATGTACTGAAGACCATGCTTGAACGTGAGTATGAGACTGCACGTCCATACAGAAACGTTGATTGCATGATGGGTGATACCTGTTTACTACTTGAAGAACAAATTCCAAAAATTAAGAAAATCGAGAAGGACCTTGACAACTTAATTACGCAATTTGTCAGGTGGTGAACGGTATTGGGAGCGTGATGGACCCAACTACTGTCCTTCACAACTTTATCTAATAATTAAGTGTGATGAATAATCTGGTGGTAATCTACGGAAAACCACTATTTGCTTTGTGTGGAGCGCTCAATTATTTGAGCATCTTTTTCTTTTTACTTTTGGCCTACCTGTTTTGGCCAGTAGTGTGCTAATTTTGAGTCAGTGCGATCCACTTTCGGTGAAGTGGTTGTACTATCTCTCTTTTTCTTTAATCAGTGCACCTAATTTTTGGATAGTGGGTGTACTGAATGGGAGACAAAGGATTGTGGAAATCCCTTTATTCACATGCCGATGGGGCCCAATGAGCACCCGGTGTGATAATTGAGATTCCATTCCCGAGTCTATATAAGTGTGTTTTCTCAGAGTTGCAAGACAGCTGAGTCCCAGCAAGTCTTACTTCTCTCTCTTTGTAAGATATCTTCCGCTTAATAAAAATTTCTTTCCTCTTAAACTTCTAGTCTAGTATCTTTTAGCAACGAAGTTTTGGAGTTGAGATCCTAAGGAACGGGCGTTTTTCTTACTGGTATCAGAGCAAGGTTCAGAAACTCAATTATTGAAGAAAAGATCATAGGTATGGCAGCCTAATCCAAAAATTAAGATATTCTAGATAGTAAGGAAAGGGTATATCAAAACTGCTAAGATTGTTTATTTGTTTGTCCAAAACTAGATCATCCAGAAAGACCTAAAAGTGATATGTTTAGGTTTGTAACAAAAGCACCAGAACAGGCCATAGATAGGCGCAGAGGCAAGGAGCCGTTAATGCCTTGTTGGAACCCTTTTGGTTGAGTTAAAACCTGAACAATAGACTACAATGGGCATATACCAAAACATTTGAAGAATTCATGGGTATATATATAAAAAGCATAGTTTTTGATGGGCATATATCTAGATTCAAAGGTTTCATGGGCAAATACCTAATTTACCAAGTTTTCATGGGTATGTAGCAGATTACCCCAAAAAAAAATTAGCATCCACATCATATATATATATACCGGTAAAGAGCTCATGCCTTGTTTTGGGCTGAAATTATTACATCTTATAATAAAAGGCCGAAAGCTCATCTCTTGTGAAGAAACTAATATGGGCCGGGACATTAATGTACGTCAACGGTGATGATCAATCTAAATAAACAATCAACGACTGAGGTTTCTTCTTTGGAAAGATAGAACTTTTATGTCAAAAAATCTAATTTCCTTTTATTAGGAGTAAGGATATATATATGGGATAAGACACTTGTCCCCAAATACAAATCCCTAAGTCAAATCCCCAAGTTTGACCAGCCCATCATTAATGTCAAGATGCAAAGCATAAATAATTATTAGGTGACTTTCAGAAAAATATGAAAAAACAATATTGGTAACAATATCTATAAAGAGAAGTACAAATATTAAAGAAACAAAGTATAAATATCTATTAATAAAACTTTTAAAAAATTGTCCTAACATCAAAAATCTGAAATCTCAAAAATCCCCAAGTCAAATCCACAGTTTGACCAAATAACTATCAATATAACTAACTTTCCTAACAGACAAAGTATAAATAGTGAACATTGTAAATATAAATTATTATATCACAAAGTATAAATATATTCTATGTAATCCTATTTAAAAATCTCCAAATTTGACCAGGTTGAATCACCTTCGAGATATAAGGTATAAATAGTTACAACAATGATTTTTAGAAAAATATAAAAAAAGATACATATACTAATATCTACAGTCATAAGGTAAAATATTACTACAATAAAGTGCAAATAGTTACACATTCAAAGTAAAAATAATTATATTTAAAAGCTTTAAGTACTTGATGTGCCATATTATTTTCAATAAAATTGAATTATTTTTTCTTAATCGTTTTCATAATAATACTTTCATATTAATATAAGTATCTTGAATGTAATTTTTTAAAAATGTTTAATGTTATATTATCATTGATATGAGATTAATTAATAAATCACAGTCAAAATATTTGTGCAAGCAACAACAAATACAAACATTGAAATAAATAAATACATAACACAATTTTAATATACTACACATTGATGTAATTCCATATATTTTCTCTATCGTCTCCTCCATTATCTAATTAATAATTAATAAATTAATAGTTATCTGACTTCTTTCCTTTGAAAAACATCGTTTTAAAATTTGTACATTTTTTTTTTTTTTAAATTTCTGCATCGCCCGCAAGATACAATTTGTCTTTGTACTCTCGATCTTCTCAATTAATTGTTGAATTGATTGACTAAGGCCGCGCCGGAGAGATGAAAATTGCTTTGAAGCATGAGGTGGTGCTGCAATGGAGCGAAAGAGAGCGAAGGAGGAGGTTAGATCGAGTGGAAAATAATCTCCGTTGCGTAGAACTTCAAATTAGAAATTAATATTCGAACAGTTATGGAAGTTTTGTTGGGCTTAGGGGTTGAACCATCTTGGGGATTTGGAGTGGGGATATGACGCCGGGGGACAGAATAATTACTATATATATTATATATATATATATCAGAGCCCAGAAGATATTTAATATGAAACCAATAGTCAATAAAAATGCAAAGAATTTTAAGGACAGGTGTATTAATTTCGCATTAGCATGACATAAGCTTTACTTGTTCTTGTATCAGATAAAATAACAGAACCAATAATGCAGAACTGAACATCTGAAACCCAATTCTTGGCTGCTCAGAACCAACCAAAAAAAAAAAAAATCAATACAATCAGTCAATAAAATGCTTGAACTATATAACTGAATTATTAACTTCTGGTATCTGCTGACTGGTGCACAACAGGTACGCAGACAACCAACTACCCGGTGTCGACATATTTGTGTGCACAGCTGACCCGACTTCCGAGCCTCCGAGCCTGGTTGTCGCGACTGTGTTATCAGTAATGGCTTACAATTACCCCTCAGAGCAACTGAGCATATATCTGTCAGATGATGCTGGCCCAGTTCTCACCTTCTATGCTCTTTGGGAAGCATCAGAGTTTGCGAAAGTCTGGCTTCCATTCTGTAGGAGGTACAAAATCGAGCCTAGGTCTCCAGCCGCCTATTTCTCACGTGTCGATGCAGTACCTGATCTGTGCAGTACACAGGAGTGGTACTGTGTGAAGGTATTTTCAATTTATTTTGCTAAAATTTATGAGCATATTGATGAATTGGTGATATACTGATACATATACATATCTTGAAGAGAATCCGAATATTGTCATTTTGATGCAAGGCACAAACTTTTCCGATCCTTTTAGGAACTGTACGAAAGCATGGTGAATCGAATCGATGCTGTTACTAAATCAGGCAAGATTCCAGAAGAAATAGGAGCAAAGCATAAAGGCTTTTCGAGATGGAACGTGGAGATGACTTCAGGAAATCACCATAGCATTGTTCAGGCAAGCACTATTTTCACTATTTGCAAGTAGGATAATAGATTCAATCTATTTTAGGAATTTATATTGGTTATGATAACTGTAATCAAACAAATTGCCTTGCAGGTCTTAACTGATAGCGAGGACCGCGATGCAGTAGACAACGACGGTACTGCGCTACCGATGCTGGTATATGTGGCGCGTGAGAAGAGACCAGAGTACCACCATAACTTCAAAGCTGGTGCTATGAATGCATTAGTGAGTAAAATTTCATTAATAGAAGAGTTTTTTTTTTTTTTTTACATGTGATTATAAGGAGTATTTATCAGCAAAAGTTTTTTTTACATGTGATTATAAGGAGTATTTATCAGCAAAAGTTTTTTTTTACATGTGATTATTGGATTCAAACATTTTATGTCATAACTAAATGCAGATAAGGGTGTCATCAGTAATAAGTAACAGCCGATAATCCTCAACGTTGACTGCGACATGTACTCGAACAATTCAGAGTGCATCAGAGAAGCTCTATGCTTCTTTCTGGATGATGAGCAAGGTCAATCCATTGCTTTTGTTCAGTATCCGCAAGACTTTGAAAATATCAGCTCATATGACATCTATGGCAATTCTTCCACTGTTAGTAATGCTGTAAGTCTATTCAGGCTTTCTTTCTTCTTTCTTTCTTTATATCTTTAGTTGAACATATAATTTCCAATTTTCTTGTTTCGACATGTTCCCCGTGGGTAATGCAACGTACCTGATACTGGTAAAAAGTGCTATCCATTCCAGCTGACAATGTTGAATAAACGGGCATACAGTTCTGGCAACATAAGACTAATGATATCCTTTTTCTAAATTTAAGTTGGATTTTCCTGGTGCGGATGGATGGGGTGGCTCCCCCTATCTTGGAACGGGATGCTTTCACCGAAGAGAAGTCCTCTGTGGGAGGCCTTACAGTAAGGATTACAAAGAAGACTGGTCGAAAGGGGTTGTCAGAACAAGTGATGAAACAATTTCTGACTTGGAAAAGAGAGCTCAGTCTCTTGCTACCTGTACCTATGAGATCAAAACTCAATGGGGAAACGGGGTACCGTCTCTCTCTCTCTCTCTCTCAATCCTCCCTCCAAGGATCAGAAATTACGTTTCGATAACAAATCAGCCAAATGAATCAAACAACATAAGTACAAAAAACTAAGTATGGCATCACATAATGATGATAAAATTGTGATAAACTGGTAACGAAAACTGTGGCTGGCACTAAATATCAGGTTATCAGCTGAGACCACTGTATACCTAATTAGAACCTCTCTGGTTTAATTTACATGTTCTCAGATTGGAATCGAATATGGCTGTCCTGTAGAGGACGTCATAACCGGGCTTCTGATCAAATGCCGAGGATGGAAATCGGCGTACTGCTATTCCAAACATGCCAGTTTTCTGGGTCTGGCCCCAACCACACTGGAACAAACCCTGGTACAGTATAAGAGATGGGGTGAGGGAAACCTTCAGATCTTTCTTTCCAAGTACAACGCACTTTTACTCGGCCACGACAAGCTTCCCTTCGGCCTCATGATGTGCTACTTCACATATGGATTTTGGGCACTGACATGCATACCCACCTGCCTATATGTTCTTCTTCCTCCTATCTGCTTTCTCCAGGGAAACATGCTCTTTCCAAAGGTCAGTCATATTAATCATTTTACCACTGTACTGAACATAATTTGGGTATTTTATTTTTCACCAAATTCTTGTATTCCCATAGATTAATATACAAACTCATATATTCCAAAGATTTTAAGAAATAAATCAATTGGTATAAAGATCATTGCTACCAGTCTGTGGTTGACCAGGTGGTAGATCAGCATGTTTCCTAATTACACTAGCCTATTATCAATCATATCATTTTTTTTTTTAAATTGTGGAAGTATGAAATAGTTTGTCAATTTGTCAGGTTACCAGCTTATGGATGCTGCCATTCATATATGTCATAACTGCTTTATGTATGCTAAGTCTAGCTGAGATGATACGATTTGGCGGCACCATCATCGGGTGGTGGAATTCCCAAAGAATGTGGCTGATAAGAAGGATCACCTCATTCCCCTTGGCAACAGTCGGCGTAACGCTCAAGTTCTTCGGTCTGTCAAGGATATCCTTCTCCATTACAGCGAAAATGACAGATAGCAACTCCAAGAAGATGTACGAGCAGGGAATTATTGAGTTCGGCTCGGCGTCACCCTACTTCATCATTATCGCCTCAGTCGCATTGCTGAATCTCTTCTGCCTGATGGGTGGATTTGGGGTTTTGTTGTTGGGTAAGGGGATGGGGAGGATAGATGAGTTCTTCATCCAAGGTTTTCTTTGTGCAATCTTGGTCATTATCAATCTACCGTTTTATGAAGCATTGTTTGTTCGGAAGGACGGCGGAAGGTTGCCGTCTTCTGTCCTGGTAGTATCTGTTAGTCTTGCATTGCTTGTTGTGCTCCTTGCCTTCCCTGAAGTCAGCAGTGAATTTAGCAGACCAGATTACTGATATTTTCTCCATTCATATCATGTTGAAGACAATTAATATCAATAAGATGGCATTCCATGTTGATTCTCGTGTTAACAATAACTGAAATTTTTCATGTTGGAAAATTAGTTAAATAGAGAATGCTATTTAACAGTAAAGTTATTGACTAAAATCTCAAAGGTTGTCAAAGATTATATCTAGTCCGAGGGACTATCAATGAAATGTATTCCGACACGAGTGAGAGTATGCTAAAAAGAGAATAGCAGCAACAAATCCTCAGCCAGTAGAGAACAGCGATCACCATATAAAAAGAGAAAGATACAATATAGAATGCACCATGCTGACAAGAATATCGTATGGAATTACACAAGTACGACCTAGATACACATACTCACAAGCAATCAATCTTTAACAAATATATTTTGTATGAACCATAATTCTAAGTAGCCGGACTCAATGATAATATATATATATATATAGTGGTGATTACCTATTGATTGATTGGATCAGCAAATAAACTGACACCAAACTAAAACAAAATAATTAATTCCCAGGTGATAGAAGGCGATGCATAATTAAACTAAGTATAAAATCATGATCAGGTGATAGAAGGCTTAAATCAATGTTGTTTAATCTTCTTTTATAGTTTCTTTAGTGGCTTAAAACAACCTGCCTTTACTTTAGTAGCTAAAGAAAATGCCTCTCAATGTTTACCTATGTGGTTGCGGGTTCAAAATTCGGATGGGACGTTTTTATAGATAAGTAAATTTTGAGTTGCTTGACTCTCATATTTATCTTAAAAAAAATTACTTTCGTTTACTGCTTTGTCTTTTCATGTATCTTTCTACATTGAAGATCCATTGGTAACTAAAATATATAATAACTGCGACAATGGACACTCAAATAAATAACAGAATAAATCTTTGAATTGAAAAAAATTCACAAATACATTCTTAAGCGATTTGAGTATCATATAATACCCAACAAACCTCATAAAATTTACAAGCACATTTTTAATAAAGCCTGTTGGTAATTTTCCATGTTTTCAAGTCATGTACCATTCTGCTACATCATTAATTGTACACCAGTCATCTGATTAAGACATCTTGGCCTCTCAATTTTCTTGGTGTACTGAAGTAGTTTTCTTATTGAAATTAAAATGTGGCTGTTACTTTGGCAGTCATATGTACATATATAGGTGAGGTTGGCAGTCCTTTTTTGTTTCTTACATATTTTATATATAGCACTTGCACATTGCTATCAGTAAGTAACAAAAATCCTTCTCTTATCAATCTGCTTGTACTGTGTGTGCACACACCTCTCAGAGACTGAAAGAGAGAAAAAAAAAAAAAAACAAGAAGAAGAAGAAAGATATGACAAATGATGGCTTATTTGCAATAGAGAAGGGGAAGGCAGTGCATGCATACAGACTGTGCACAGTCTCCATACTGGTAGCAACATGCCTGATATGGTGGTACAGAGCTACTCACATACCAGGCAAAGGAGAGGAGGGGAGGTGGCCATGGCTTGCCATCTTTTCTGCTGAGATCTTCTATGGTGTTTATTGGATCTTGATGCAGTTCCCTCACTTCAACCGGATTTATCGCCGCGCCTTCCCGGAGAAACTGTCTCAGAGGTTAGTATATACTATATACTTGGTCTTTTATAAAACTTTTCTTAATTAATCTTCTCAATCTGCATTTTTTTTCTCTTTTAATTTGTATACATCTGTCAAGTTGCTTAAATTATTGGTTACTGAATGAAGTTGTGTTATTCTTCCATTTTTGGCTTTTTGCTTTGAAGGCTTTTCTAGACATGCATGTATATATAGAGTTTTTTGGTTATTATTGCAATCCCTCTATGCACTGTATATTCCAGGTTCTAAATAAATGTAGATAGAAAATATTAGTTAACTTGATAATGTGGATTATGTATGTCTTCCTATTGGAAAAAAAGGAGGGATCCACTTCAAAATTTTTACTAAACTATATAAATTTAGAGAAAATCTTTGATAACCATATTTATTGGCACAAACATCTTCAACAAACATATATATTTATTTAAAAAAAAAAATTTGTGGCTACATATATTGGCACAGATATTTTCTGTCATAAAACCTGCTGTCTAGTACCACCCTAGCTTAATATCTTTCGAATTTTGAAAGGATGAAATTTTTTCCTCAAAGAGAAAAAAAAAGTGAAATTTTAAGAAAACTTCTGTGTTTTTTGTCGTTTTCAATTAGTGCACAAAAAATATTTTTTTGTCGTTTTGTCTTTGGTTATGATAACTTGTGTGTGTGTGTGTGTGTGTTTTATTTTTTTGGAATATAAAATGAAAAATTGGGTTATCTACTATTTACCAAACAGTCCTAGTATATAATATTTTTGCTTAATAGTACAGAAGATTTTGACTTATAACGCTCCCCAGTATGATAATTAATGTCCTATTATTAAGACGGTTGTTTGGATCGATGGATATGGACCGTCTATATATATATATATATATAGTTGGGTTACAGTGATATGCATAGCAAAACTATGTTTTTGCTATGCGTTCGTATCTCAACAACCGTAACTCGGATGGCCGATCCGATTTAACCGGTGAATTCTACATATCGAAAACTCATCGGATACTAATTTTTACTATTTTTGGAGATTCCTAACTATTTTTAACGATTTTTAAAAGATGGCAAGAAAATAATAAGAAAATAATCTATTTGGAACTCATAACAGGGTCATTTTTTCAAAAATCGTTAAAAACAGTTAGGAATCTCCAAAAATAGTAAAAATTAGTATCCAATGAGTTTTCGATATGTAGAATAGACCGGTCGAATCGGATCGGCCATCCGAGTTATGGTTGTTGAGATACGAGTGCATAGCAAAAACGTAATTTTGCTATGCATATCACCCTAACCCAACTCATATATCTTATATACTGAAAAAAATAATTAGCATCCACATCATATATCATATATCAGAGCCCAGAAGACATATTTAATATGAAACAAATAGTCAATAAAAATGCAAAGAATTTTATCCTACCTCCTAATAAAGGATATCGGATTTTTTGACATGAACATTGCAAGTTCTATCTTCCCCAAGGAATAAATCTCAGCCGTTGATTGTTTACTTAGATTGATCACCACCGTTGACGTACTTTAATATCTTAACTCATTAAAACTTAAGGCCCATACCAATTTTCTCAATTTA
Source organism: Cyperus esculentus (assembly GCA_030179965.1). Classification (NCBI taxonomy): domain Eukaryota; kingdom Viridiplantae; phylum Streptophyta; class Magnoliopsida; order Poales; family Cyperaceae; genus Cyperus; species Cyperus esculentus. The sequence continues at coordinate 3,051,652 of JASGLE010000045.1, forward strand.
AGGCACATTACATATTATTGATGGTGAAATATCTGTGCTAATAATTCCCTAACACTAAAACAGTTCAGTTCACAAGCGCATGAACCTATCGATGTAGTGGTCGGGTGTCGAACCACAAGGACAACACGTAATGCACTGGTTATTGATTCTACAACCAATCTAGACAATTCGATCTTGAAAGTTTGATTAAACTAATCCTAAATTAAAACTAATGGTAGCAAACTTGAAAAACTCAATTAAACTTGAACTAGGGACATTGGTTTAATTATCTCTTGTAGAATTAATTCACTCGATTAACACTTTTAATTATATTGTTGCAAGAGGGTATCAATTCAATTGTTGGTACTAAATTACAGTGTTAATGACTTAATACCGTACACAAACTCTTGGATTTCACTATTAAGTTCCTCACCCTACAAGTTTAATGTTCATTAAGTTCTTGATACAATTAATCAACTACAAATTCTACTTGGCGGTTAAGCATATCGCACAATTAATAGTTAATTAATAATTTCTCCTAGAATTACGATTTCACGGTTAAGTATCTCATCACAGATCTAATTTTGCTTTCTTGATCCAAAACTACGAGTTTTACTTGTCAAGTCGTAATCCTAGTTTCTAAAGTATCATGCACACGTTTAAGCAATACACAAAGAATTCAATAAAAAGCAAAATCACAACATAACATTAAAAGCGTCATCCGAGTAAATTAAAACTACAAGTTCAATTACAAACCAACATCCCTAGAGAGGAGATTAGCCTCTCATGACTACCAAAAACAATTCAGAATTCATGTTCAAGCAAAGCGTAAAGAAAAGAGAGAAAAGAGGGAAGAGGAAACCAAACACCGAAGTAACGTCAGAATTCCCGATTCGATCTCCAAGTCTCCCTCCAAATTTCTCTTTAACCCTAGTTCTAAATCTTAATTAAGTTCTTTCCAAGAGATACCAACCAGAACAAGAAAATAGAGGAACTAATATATATAACCATACCCCAAAACAGATCCAAAAGCCCCTAAAAATATTGAAAACCGACTTCTGCATCCTTTTGGGCGGACCGCCAAAGAAACAAAAGAAAGCTGCGCAGTATACGGGCGGACCGCCGAAGCTCAAGGGCGGACCGCCCAAGAAACAGTGGCTTGCAAGCTCCTCAAGGTGGGTCGCCAAAGATGGAGGGCGGACCGCCCCAGAAACTTCCGACTCGTCTTGATTCGTGCCGATTCGTTGTTTTCGCCCTGATTTTGTTCCGATCTCGTCCAGACTCCTCCGTACCTGTAAATACAAACAAGACTAAAGCAGTACCACGAACTTGACATGAAACTAAATAAAATTAAAGAAAATCAAACTAAAAATGATTGAGTTTTGGAATAATTCCTTCATATAAACGGTATAAAATACCAACTTATCAATTATCTTAAAAATTTATTATAAGAAATAACAATTTCAGCCCAAAGCAAGGCGTGGTCTCTTTACTAGTAAAAATGCAAAGAATCTATAAACTAGAAAGAGGGGTAACTCTCCAAGCACCTCACTTATGCCACATTATCAATACTATTAACCATTGATTTTGCTTAAATCTCTTCATCTATTTTGATCCAATGGTTTATATTTATTCTCTATCCCCATTTAATAAGATGATATGATATGTCTAAGACAAAATTTAATCCTTAAGTGGTCCAACATTTATGTGCTATTATTTATGAAATATGCATCATCATCATTATTCACATAAAAAAATTTAAAATTATGTTTAAATTTTTTAAAATAATTATTTTTATTTTATAAGTTTTATTTTTTTTTATTATATTTCGGGGCGAAGGCCGAGTTACAGCTCTAGTTTTAAGGAAAGGTGTATTAATTTCGCTTTATAGCATGAAGCTTAGCTTGTTCCTGTATCAGATAAAATAACAGAATCAATGCAGAACTGAACATCTGAAACACAATTCTTGCCTGCTCAGAACCAAAAAAAAAAAAAAAAATCAATACAATCAGTCAATAAAATGCTTGAATTAATTGAATTATAAATTATTAACTTCTGGTATATCTGATGACTGGTGCACAACAGGTACGCAGACAACCAACTACCCGGTGTTGACATATTTGTGTGTACGGCTGACCCGACTTCCGAGCCTCCGAGCCTGGTTATCTCGACTGTGTTATCCGTAATGGCTTACAATTACCCCTCAGAGAAACTGAGTATATATCTGTCAGATGATGCCGGATCAGTTCTTACCTTCTATGCTCTTTGGGAAGCATCAGAGTTTGCGAAAGTCTGGCTTCCATTCTGTAGGAGGTATAAAATTGAGCCTAGGTCTCCAGCCGCCTATTTCTCACGTATCGCTTCGGTACCGGATCTGTGCAGTACACAGGAGTGGTACTGTGTGAAGGTACTTCCAATTTATTTTGCTAAACTTTTTGAAGAGATAATCCAAATATTGTTATTTTGATGTAAGGCACAAACTTTTTGAATCCTTAATTTTAGGAATTGTACGAAAGCATGGTGAATCGAATCGATGCTGTTACTAAATCAGGCAAGATTCCAGAAGAAGTAAGAGCTAAGCATAGAGGCTTTTCTAAATGGGACACGGAGATGACTTCAGGAAATCACCATAGCATTGTTCTGGCAAGTATTATTATTTTCACTATTTGCAAGTAGGATAATAGATTCAATCTATTTTAATTTGGGAATTTATATTGGCTGTGTTAATGTAATTAAACAAATTGCCTAACAGGTCTTAACTGGTAGGGAGGACTGCGATGCAGCAGACAATGATGGCATTGCGCTACCGATGCTGGTATATGTGGCGCGTGAGAAGAGACTAGAGTACCACCATAACTTCAAAGCTGGTGCTATGAATGCATTAGTGAGTAACATCTCATTAACAGAAGAGTTCTTTTTTTTTTTTTTTTTTTTTACATGAGATTATAAGGAGTACTTGTCAGCATAAGTTTTTTTTACATGTAATTATTGAATTCGACATTTATTTCATAAATGCAGATAAGGGTGTCATCCGTAACAAGTAACAGCCCGATAATCCTCAACGTTGACTGCGACATGTACTCGAACAATCCAGAGTGCATCAGGGAAGCTTTATGCTTCTTTCTTGATGATGAGCAAGGTCAACCCATTGCTTTCGTTCAGTATCCGCAAGACTTTGAAAATATCAACTCATATGACATTTACGGCAATTCTCTCACTGTTAGTAATGCTGTAAGTCTATTCTGGCTTTCTTTCTTTCTTTATATCTTAAGTTGAACATATAATTTCCAATTTTCATGTTTCGACTTGTTCCCTGTGGGTAGTGCAACGTATGCCTGATACTGGTAATAAGTGCTATCCATTCCGGCTGACAATGTCAAATATACAGGCATATAGTTCTGGCAACATAAGACTGATGATATCCTTTTTCTAAATTTCAGTTGGATTTTCCTGGTGCGGATGGATGGGGTGGCTCCCCCTATATTGGAACGGGATGCTTTCACCGAAGAGAAGTCCTCTGCGGTAGGCCTTACAGTAAGGATTACAAAGAAGACTGGTCGAAAGGGGTTGTCAGAACAAGTGATGAAGCAATTGCTGACTTGGAAAAGAGAGCTGAGTCTCTTGCTACCTGTACCTCCGAGATCAACACTCAATGGGGAAATGGGGTACGGTCTCTCTCTCTCTCTCTCTCCCCTCTCGATGCTGCCTGTCCAAGGATCAGAAATTATGTTTTGATAACGAATCAGCCAAATGAATCAAACAACATAAATACAAAAAACCAAGTATGGCATCACATAATGATGATAAAATTGTGACAAACTGGTAAGGAAAACTGTGGCTGGCACTAAGTATCAGGTTATCAGCTGAGACCACTGTATAGCTAATAAAAACATCTCTGGTTTAATTTACATGCTGTCATGTTCTCAGGTTGGAATTAAATATGGCTGTCCCGTAGAGGACGTCATAACGGGGCTTCTGATCAAATGCCGAGGATGGAAATCAGCGTACTGCTACTCTAAACGTGCCGGTTTTCTGGGTTTGGCTCCGACCACACTGGAACAAACCCTGGTACAATATAAGAGATGGGGTGAGGGTAATCTCCAGATCGTCCTTTCCAAGTACAACGCACTTTTACTCGGCCACGACAAGCTTCCCTTCGGCCTTATCATGTGCTACTTCATGTATGGATTTTGGGCACTGACATGCATACCCACCTGCCTATATGTTCTTATTCCTCCTATCTGCTTTCTCCAGGGAAACATGCTCTTTCCAAAGGTCAGTCATATTAATCATTTTACCGCTGTACTGAACATAATTTGGGTATTTATTTTTTACCAAATTTCAAATTTTTGTATTCCCATAGATTAAAAATACAATCTCAGTATATTCCAAGGATTTCAAGAAATAAATCAATTAGTATAAAGATCATTGCTACCAGTCTCTGGTTGACCAGGTGGTAGATGAGCATGTTTCCTATCTAAACTAGCCTGTTATCATATCATTTTTTTATTTCAATTGCGGAAGTATGAAAGAGTATTTCAATTTGTCAGGTTACCAGCTTATGGATGCTGCCATTCATATATGTCATAACTGCTTCATGTATGCTAAGTCTAGCTGAGACGATACGATTTGGCGGCACCATCATCGGGTGGTGGAATTCCCAAAGAATGTGGCTGATAAAAAGGATCACCTCATTCCCCTTGGCAACAGTCGGCGTAACGCTCAAGTTCTTCGGTCTGTCAAGGATATCCTTCTCCATTACAGCGAAAATGACAGATAGCAACTCCAAGAAGATGTACGAGCAGGGAATTATTGAGTTCGGCTCGGCGTCACCCTACTTCATCGTTATCGCCTCAGTCGCATTGCTGAATCTCTTCTGCCTGATGGGTGGATTTGGGGTTTTGTTGTTGGGTAAGGGGATGGAGAGGATAGATGAGTTCTTCATCCAAGGTTTTCTTTGTGCAATCTTGGTCATTATCAATCTACCGGTTTATGAAGCATTGTTTGTTCGGAAGGACGGCGGAAGGTTGCCATCTTCTGTCCTGGTAGTATCTGTTAGTCTTGCATTGCTTGTTGTGCTCCTTGCCTTCCCTGAAGTCAGCAGTGAATTTAGCGGACCAGATTACTGATATTTTCTCCATTCATATCATGTTGAAGACAACTAATATCAATAAGATGGCATTCCATGTTGATTCTCGTGTTAACAATAACTGAAATTTTTCATGTTGGAAAATTAGTTAAATAGAGAATGCTATTTAACAGTAAAGTCATTGACTAAAATCTCAAAGGTTGTCAAAGATTATATCTAGTCCAAGGGACTATCAATGAAATGTATTCCGACACGAGTGAGAGTATGCTGAAAAGAGAATAGCAGCAACAAATCCTCAGCCAGTAGAGAATAGCGATCACCATATAAAAAAGAGAAAGATACAATATAGAATGCACCATGCTGACAAGAATATCGTATGAAATTACACAAGTACGACCTAGATACACATACTCACAAGCAATCAATCTTTAACAAATATATGTGTCTTGATAACTTTAAAGAGTTCCATTTTGGCATTCGATCTCGCAGAATTACAATATGAGGCCACCAAAATAGCATACAGAACCAAAAATTATACATAGCAGTCATTCAGAACATATTCCAAAATTAAACCAATTTGGAAATTTACTGCAATCCGTAAAGCGCTTTGCCACATCAAGTATGTGTAGGGCTGGATGTCACACAGCAAAACCACTTTTTCTGCTGGAATACAAAAAGAAAAAGAAAACACAAAAGATGCTCAAGTTTAGTATGACAGGAAGAAAGCACACAGAAGGACTCTTTCATTGTCAAAAACACAAATCTGCCAGCTCAATTATTGCTACAGCTGCCTCAAAATCATGTTAAAACGTAGCTCACAAATCCAGTACAACCTATCTGATTTGGACTGGCCTCCTAAATTGAATTCAAGAAATATGAAAATTTAACCACCCAAAGAAGTTGACGCAAAATATGCATAAAACGACCTCACTAACAGCAGTCAGGTCTGACCTAAATTAACCTTTCCTGAACGTGAGCTATTCAAATGGAAAGAACCTAGCAGTACCATTACGTAGTACTTAACTAACAAATCTGTCTGAAAAATAACATAACCCAAATGCTATATAATGTTAGAACCCATGAACCTGAAATCCTAGTAGGGAAACCTGACACTCACAATCCTTGCCACAAAATACTGGTAACAGAAGAGAAAGAAATAACCCAAAAAACCAACCTTAGCCTAACAAGAATTGACTCAAATCAATCCTGGTTTGCCTTGTCCATCTGTACAATAGGATTATGCTAAAGTTTCCAGGAGTAATGGACTCTGCTATGAAACTTCCTCAATTCGAGTAATAATCGAGTTGGATTTGTACTTCATTTTATGAAAGAAGATATAATTATTCCCAAAATTGAGCAAAATTAGGGCTAAATTTAACCCCCAACCAAGACAGTGTTAGCAGCAAGGGCAATTTGAGGTCAAATTAGATACCATACGCTAAAGTGGAGGTAACCCAACACTTAATAAGAATTAATTCAGTTATAATTACATTACAAACAAGAAAAGAAAAAAAAAGAACTTACAGAATTAGACCGGGTACTATGGGCAACTGCGGGTTTCGCATTCCTGTCGTCCTTCATAGGCGAGTCGGTATCTTGTGTGTTGCCCCCTTTCTTCTCATCCCTGGCCTTGTTGAAGATCACGGTGAAGCCGTCGGCAGAGGCCGGATCGTTCACGTCCCAATCTCCGAACTTCGGCAAGGGGCGCCCGTTTTCTTCCTGCAAGGACCGAAAATCGCAAACCTCCAAGAACTCAGCTTTTTTCTCCCCAATTTTTATCCGTATATTTGTTCATAATAGAAGAAAAACTTTAAAATTTAAAAAAACAGTCTACAAAAATACCAATTAAGAGGGTACTAAAAATCCCAAATTCCAGTAGAGTTCTAACTTCTAACTTCAAACCAAGTAACTAGCTAAAAAAAAAAAACCCAAAAAAGAAAAAGTGAGATAAAACCCCCAATAATAGTAACTAGCAAAAATACCCAGAAATTACACTGATTATCCTATCCTATCCTATCCTTTCCACCAATCACACAAGTAGAAAGAGCATTCTACCCACAGCTGAAACCCCCCCACTAAAATCAACAGTAGGATCTGAGAGAGAAGAGGAGAGAAGGAGGAGGATCTGCGCTTACCGCCATGGATGGATGGATGGATTGATTGATTGAGATTGATCTCCCGAAACGAAACCCCAGCAGAGAAGGAGAAAGAAGAGGAAGAGAGAAAGGAAGAGAGAGCGAAATGGGAAAGCGAAGGGCAAAAGTCTCCTGCTGAAAAGAGAGAAGAAATAGAAATAGAGAATTATTACAGAGAATCAATCAATCAATTATCAATTAAACTAATAAAAGACAAACTGATTATTATTATTCTTTATTGTTTATTGTTTATTGTTTCAGTATTTATTTCTTTTTCTTTTTCTGCAGCAGCACCTCATAAATATAACTAATAAAGAAAAAGGTTATGGAAATATGAAAATTAATATCGACTCTATTAAAATTCAAATTATGCATGTACGTATTCAAATTATTGATTTTACTATATAATTAATTTATTTTGTACAGTGTACCAAGAAATAACATTATAAAAATAACTTGAAAACATTTTGATGAATTATATTGAAAAAAATCGATAAATTTAGTATGAATATTCTCAAAAGTCTGTATTAATTTTGGTATCATTTATGTACGTACAATATAATAAAGAGATAGACAAACAAATAAATAAAAAGAAGAAAGCAGAAGGCTAGCAGTACAAATTCCATTCTTTTGAGACCGAGAGAGAGATATTCATATTATTAATGAAATAAAGTAATTGGTGCTAGACTCCACTCGAGGAGACCATGTGAGCTGTGCGGCTGGTGGACGTCCGTCAAAACCCCGTCTGAGATAACGTCTGACGGAGTGGGGCCGGGGTGTCAGTGGAAGAAAAGGGGGGGACGGAGATGGACGGAGAGGGGTTCTGGTTTGACCGGGTTTTCAACTGACAGACAGGGTGGCGGTAAAGCAAGGTTGGCACGTTTGTGTTGCTTAGCTGTCTCTTGGTTTAATAATCATAAATTCATAATCAATTAATCATCTTATTTATTTATCTTCGGTTCTCCAAATTATTTTATTTAATTTTTTTTGTTTGTTTGAATATGCTTTGGAATTAGTGATTTTATGATTTCCTTATTGTTACTTGTTAGACCCAGCATGATCTTTTAGTTTTAGTTAAAATAATAATGTAATCTATATTATCTATACTACTAATAAAAAGCCCACTCCTTGCTTTGGGCTAAAATTATTCTTTCTTATAATAAACTTTTAAGATAATATGTAATGTGCCTTAATTTGAGATAATTTATATGGGCCTTAATTTTAATGGGCTGAGAACGTCAACGGGCATTAATGTACATCAATGGTTCTGATCTATCGAAGAACATGATCAACGGCTCAGATGTGAGGATAGCCCTTTCATGTCATTTTTTCCAATATGCTTTTATTATTAGTAAGGATATTATAAGCACGTAAGTATTGGACGTCTCCATTTTTTTTCTCCTCCTTCAATTTTTTTTAATTCCCATTTTACCTCTTAATTAACGGTATAGATCAAAATGCATTGATTTCAAAGGTGTTGATATTCTCCAATTAAACAACTTCCTCTCCATTTTGGTTTTTACAAAAATGGAAATATATCAATTTTGGTATGGAAGACATCAATTTGATTAAAATTTACATTAATGAGAAATTAATGCTTTATGTTCTAAAATTCAATAAGTTAATTTAATGTAAAGATAAAATTTGAATGGTAAATAATTAGTCAAAAACCAAAACTACATTATATATATTACACTGCATGAGCTTAGAATTTTAAACGCTCGCGAACGGGCGGGTTTTTTGCTAGTGTAATAAATAGATCTACTTTTTTTTTTCTTCTCTTTTTATAGGTATTGCTTTATGGGACAAATTTATTATTTTGCTGTTTTTTTTTTTTTTTTGGGTTTGCTGAACTGGCCGTACTTAAGATTTTACTATATTGAACCAATTTTAATATTACAAAATGCTTCATCAAGTAATTTACATGCATGTAAATAATTATGTTTGACTGAACGCAACAAAGTAAGCATGCGGTTTGCTGCCACTAATCGAGTCTAAACGCGTGCAGTTAGATCTCAGTTGACTTAAATTTATGAAAAACCTAAAAATATATATATGTTATTTTTTATGGTGCAAATATACTTGGGCTGTCATTATATTATACAAGATGCATGTTCACTTTGTAACATATATTGATGTGTATATATCACAAATACCTAATGCTTTTTTTTTTTTTTTGGTTCTAGAATCCTAGTTTATAAAAGACCCAAGTTTATAAATCTCTAATTAATATGCATTTTTTCTAGAATCCCAATTCACAAAAAAACCAAGTTTGCTATCCAGAATTAATTTAATCTAATGAAGATAGCGATCTTCTAATAGACTAATAATAATATCTTTTACAGATTAAGTATTCATCGAACAAGCAACTAAAAGTTAAAATTTGACCGATTATGTGATGGGACATTATATATACCTTGCTGAGCTGTTTATTGCAGCCACTTATATATTTATCAATATATATTCCTAAGAGAAGGGATCCAATAACCACAAATTTTGGTGTCCTTAATGACCACATCATTATCTATATATAAATTATAAATCTAAACTATTAGATGTATTCTAAATCATCCCAATAACATATATATAAAAAATGATAAAAATTTAACATTGTTTCGATAGCTATCAAGAGAGAAGAAAAAATAATAAAATTTGAACTGTTGATTTTTGTTAATGCTTAATTCACGTATAAATAAAATCAAAATGATATAATTTTTTTGGTACACATAAAATATGATATATACAAAACATTCCATCAATTGGTTTTGTTATTTAACCATTAAAAATGTAATTATTTGAGATTTAATTTTGTGGGTACCGATGTGGTACCAATAGTTGTAGTCATTTGATCCCTCCTCTATTCCTAATCTTATGACTTTATAATAACAATAATAATAATAGTTACTGATAAATCATTGCTGCCAATTCATATTATTTGTATTATACTATTATTATTAGGTGCCAATTCATATACACAAACTTTCATCATGATTGTTATGGCATACATATATATACTTGCCATGCATATGCCCATTATTATATCATCATCATTGAGTTTTACAAGTTGACAACAGCAAATTAATTCGCAATAGAAGGTTTAGGTTAACAGCAAATTATGGAGTCCAATTATAGAATCGTATTATTCTCCTTAATTAATTTGTCCTGTAAAAAGTTTTTATTCTGTATAAATTGAATATACTCGAGGGCGAATGTGTATTTTTGAAAATATGAGAGAGTTAATAAATAAATAGATAAATTCCTTAAGAAAAAGAAGAAGGTCATAGAGATACCAAATTCGATACCAAAATCGATACCGATTGTATTAGTATTCATAATAATAAGTCCATATTCAAAGTATTAGTTTCACTATGCAACTTGCTTTCAGATACTGATATATATTTTATAAATAACTTTAACGAGTTAACAAAATATCGATACATTTAATATGAATACTAACAAAATCATAACGGTTATGGGTTGTATCACTTACCTAAGAAAAATTCTAATTCTGGACCGGTACCTGCAGGTCAACTGAATAGTTTTAGTAATTTTATATTTAAGAAATATGTATTTTAGGCGTGGAAAGTTTTTGGGTTTGACCTACGTTGATAATGATAGAATATTATTACATCATGATTTTTCTTACAAAATAATCCCCTCCATTCTCACCAAAAAAAAAAAAAAAAAAATCTACAGGCGATTGGAGACACAATCAACAGTTCAACGCAGTTTTTGCAGACTAGTCAAAAAAAAAAAAAATTATACCATGTTCCTCTTATTCAACATTTTCACAAATTAAAAAAAAAACAAATTCCTAATGGAAATTAATGGATTGTGCATAATGCAATTTAAAAGAATTGCTTATAAGCACATGCCATTTGTTGCTAAAATTAAACAATCTTTCCAGTACATATATTTCATTGATAATAAGTTAATAAGTAGAATGGCAAGTTGCGCTGACCAGACAATGGATCAACTAACACCATGTTGTTGCTGGTGCAACCAACGCCCAGGCTCTAGACCTAAGATGTTGATTGATAATGAAATCACTCGTTAATTAGAGCAGCACCCAACCCAAACAAACAAACAAACAAATAAATAAATAAATAAATAAAAAATATGTTGGGGGTATATATTTAGGAATTTTTATCCGCTGCCATAGTTTGTGATGGCAGCATGCTGCTATAGTCTCTATGGCAAATGGGTCCCCCAAAAAACCTTTCTATCATTCAAAGAATCTGAGCTGTCCAAACTAATTTGGACCGTTTAGATCAGCTATGACAGCTTGCTGCCATCACAATAATGGTAGCAGATTCTCATCCATATATTTAGTACTAATAATAAAGTTACCTTGCATTCATTGATTTATATTGAAGAATGAAGATAAAGTATGCTCAGGCCTTAAAAGGTCCGTTAATAACCCAAATTGTATAAGCAGAGATAAAAAAGTTTTGACATAAGCCCATGTTTTGTAGGCATATTGTATGTGAATGTGGACCATCTTATTTTGGCCCATTTGAGATGCTCAGAGCAACATGATAATTTCATCTGGAAAACTAAAGAAAAACAGATAGAGTTCACCCCTATAAAGTAGACTACCCATCTACCCCTCTCACAGTTTTGACACACCACGTACATCCATGTACTTGCTATAGTCGCATAAATATTCACTGAAAACTGTAGTGTATCTGTTTACTAGAAAACAATATCTATTGATCGGAAATATATAAATGTTTAGGGTTTAGGGTTTACTAAAAAATGATATTTGTTCATTAAAAATATAAATGTTTACTGAAAAATGATATTTGTTCATTGTAGACCAGTGGATAAGTAAAAAGGTGGATGCTAGCTCTTACTCAAAACTAAATGCGCTAGCATATCATCTTTACTATTTTCATCTGTATAGAAAAGATGCATTCTTCAAAGCAATTGACAATTAATTTGGCATATCACACAAATTAGCTAATAAAAGAAAAGGTTTACCCCAAATTCAAAATAAAAAGAGCAAAAGATCCGTATACAGATGAAATTAACCATGTTTAATTTACTGACAACAATCCTGTTAAAAAAATTTGTACATCTTTTTTTTTTTTTTCCTTTTCTTTTCTTCAGTACTATCTAACCTCTGACTAACTAGAAGTGCAGAACTGTGAGAAGTAGATCAGTTAAAAACAACAATTAACCCGCCGCCTTCCGTTACTAAAGCCATGTAGAACACCGTTCATATATCTTGCGGCGATTCGCATGTCGTCGAACCTGCTATGCTTATTGAAAAACAGTAACAACTTCCAGAGCTCCACGTCGAACGAATCCCCCTTGAACGGTCGCACAAAAAGAGCGTTCTCCTGAGGCAGTACCACTGTCGGGTTGTCATCTATGATGACCGACAAGTCAAGCTTCCTGCCAGTGGTTGTCAGATCCTTCTTGTAATATCCTTCGTTAGTGGGAGTGCACGCATTCCGGTACAACCTATGTGCAATGTACTTGTTATCCGGGTCAAGCCAGTCGAGAATGGGCGATGCATATTCCGCACTTGCAGCTGTGAAAATCACGATCTCGAATGATGCCCTACAAGCTTTCGAAAACAATACCTCGACACCTGGTCTTTTACGAATGAAATAACGATCATTGACAAAGTAATTTCTGGTACTTGGTTTCGTGGTGGTTGCGTGTATTAAAGTGTGGTCGAGGTCAAGAAATAGTGTCTTCTTGTCGGTACTTGGAAGAGGAAGCGTCGATATGCCAGGAGCGATTAACGTGATGTTGATTAGTGGCCGAAGATCATTAACGTTCCTAGACACCTCAAAAAATGTGAGTAAATTTAAGAGCTCGGTGTCGGTAGTATCTCCCAGAAATGGCCTTACCGCAATCGCATTTGTCCACTGCTTGACATGCTTTCTTGGGTGGTTGTCGATAATCACAGAACTGTGTAATTTTCTCCCGGTCGTTGCAAGATCCTTCAATAACACCCCTTTACCAAGTTCAGTGCACGCATTTTGGTACAAACGGTGTGTGATAAACTCCCTGGTTGGATCCAGCATGTCGATTATTGGACTAGCATACTCACTAGGCAATCTCGTGTAAATGACAACTTCGAAGGAGGCACTCTTGGCGGCACGGAGAAATTTATCGAGGCCCGGTCTCACGAGCACATAGCATGCTCTTCTGTTTCCTTCAATTATAGGATAGACCACAAAGTCATATTGGTAACATGGCAGATCGAAACAAAATCTGACGAGGGTTCGGCGCAAGCCAAGAAATAGTGTCTTTTTGGAAGATTTTGGTAGACGTGTTTTTTTAGGTGCAGAAAAGGAATGATCCACAAGCGGCAGTTCAGGTGGCGCCGAAGATGACATGATCTTTTGCTCATGCGGAGACAACTGCTTTAGAACTGTCGGACTGGCAAAAAAAAGATCTATCAAGGATTTCAGTACCGAGAGGATGAGTGCGCTGCTGATGGCGGCATAGCAGATCAAGAATGCAATCACTAAGGAGGCAGCGAAGGCGACTGCGGCAGCGAGGGTACCTGTTATGTGTTTAACAAGGGAGGATGTGTCACCTTTCATCGGGTTTTTTGTTGGATATTGCAGCATGATGGAGGAAAATTTTTCTTTTCGGGGGTTTGCGCCATTTTCTTGTTCATCTTTTCCTTTTTCAGGTTAGCAAATTTGCCTTCTAATTTCATAAAAAGTGCAGTTAATAAGGCGGGTTTTTGTATCATGTATCCTGATTTAGGATATGGATTGGCTGTCGTACTACGGCATATATAAAGTGCAAATTTGTAAGCAGAGTATTTATGCAGCCAGTGTTGTCGATCGAACAAAATCACTTAGTAAGTATAACAAAACTTTACTAATTTAAATACAGAAATTATATAAACTCGTTGTTTCGTGCATCGCTCGTTACTATCTCGACCTTTTGCATCCATTAGCGCATTAGTTATCGTTCGGGAAAAAAAAAAGAAGAAGAAATGAACTACAACATAGTTAAAAATAAAAATAGAAAAGAAGCGGATCTCTGTTGTAGTTTTTTTTCCCTTACAATTTGTTCCTTCTGTTCTCTTCATTCTTCAGGTACTACAATGCGAGATTCACTATTAACATATATATATTTTTTTGATGAAGCAGTCTATCGAGCTTAACCAACCAAAAGAAGATTTTAATCTTCTCTGGGACCTTTTTTTTTAAGAAGTAGGCCCTGCTTGATTGATTCATTGATAAAAATTGTTTGTACAAAACAGAAAAGTGAAATAGAAAAAAAAAAAAAAGAAACAGCTTGGCTATTGCCTATTTATGTTACGGTTGCCGTTCCTTTATTTCAGTGACTGAGCCGCCCCTAGCAGTTTTGTTTCCAGTCCCCTACTTCCCTACGTATGTCTTCTTGTACGACTCGTATCGGCTTCATCTTGTTCTGGAATACCCGGCGATTCCGTTCCTTCCATATATTCCATAGGACCGATATGCATGACCGTATACGATTTGAAGCGAGACTAAAAAAAATTCCAGATGTCTAATTCTAATTGTCTAGGAATTAAAAGCAGGGGAATACCGTTTTAAGCTTCACATATTCAGAGATCTAATAATTTGCTTTTATCGACCTGAAAACTTCTCTGATGATACAGGACCATGTATTCTTTCTGTGGTATTTTTGTAGTATAAATTAACTGACACATTTGCAAAACAATTTATAAGCAACCTCTTATAATTAATTTAGAAAACCCAGATGGCAGATAGTCATCAAATTTTACTAACGTCGATCTGCTAGAATGCTAGCTAGATATATGAATGTGTACTCAGTTATCATGTAAATTTGGTCAGCAATGGCTTTGCGTGGTACACAATATATGATCTTGAATCACTATGAGGAATAACACTGAATCATATTGGTATTGCGCTCCGGGGGGGGGGGGGGGGGGGGGGGGAACAATTAATCGGGCCTCATCTTCTTATCTGTCTTTCTTCACCGAAAATAGCGCATCACTTATTCTCGGCATGCCCCTTCACGTCTTGTGGTGCACAGTCTGCATTCTGCATCATACAACCGCAGGGCTACCTGCATCCAACAGTGGTGGGACAACATGTGTGCCAATCGAGCAGACAACGTCATTGGGCAACAATGACATGGGTCGTCTGGGGATTAAAGGTTCAAAGTAGATAGCAGGAAGATGAAGGCCTCTTGGATCAAATGAATCAGAAATAAGATTAAAATTCAAAGAGATTTGAACGGTTTCGATTTGAGTTACTGTATCTCCTGGGGCCAGAGTTTTCTGTGGGCTCCATCTTCGGGATTCAGGCTCAGCTTGGGATTCCAGACTTTAAGCCTTGGGCTTCGGGCTTCGGGTTTTGGGATTGCTTACGAATTGGATTTCAGTTCGACAATGTTTATTTAAAATCAACTGAACAATTCAATCTTTGTTTGTGATAAACAAATATAATGATACAAAAACCAAATGTGCAATCAAAAGCAAATTTCTGTCGACTGTTATTTTTTTGGCTGCCATATAGGTTCACAAAAAAAACTTCTTATTTCATTTTATTCTACTTGTGTGTGCATGTAACATACATTAATTTGAACTTTAATTATGTTTCTGGAACCTTACATCAATGCTTAACAGCATTGTGGGAAATTAATTGATTTCTTTTACATATGAAACTTACCTTTTATTTTTTTTCTCACCAGAAAACTGAGCATTGCGTGGGATAAGTTTTGCATCAGTATGCCCTCTTACCAGAAAAAGGGTTCAAAGACCTCATTATCAGAGTATCAACACAACATGTGAATTTCACAAGTACGAGCTCGAAACTTCCATAACTGATCCTAAATTGCTGTAAATATCCGCTCTTAAATAGAACTCTCAAGTGAATCGTTACTAGCCATCTTGGAAAAAAAAAATCCAAGTTTAAGATCCAAATACCTAATTGATTCCAATTTTATGAATTTATCAAACCAGATCAACACGACAGCACCATAAAATTTACAGGAAAAAAAAGAAGAATTCAAAATATTAGATCAACTAGATTGAACAATCCAAGAATTAATTCTCCAACCCAAATTAATCATGACATATGAAACTCCTAGTCTTCCAAGTACAAGCATAAAAAGTTTATCTGAACTATATTTGAATAAAGCGAGAACGTTTCTTTTCTTTTCATTTCCACAAGAATATTCAACATGACAATTACAGAAACCTATGGAGTAATAACCATCCAATACTTTCATAAATTACAAAGAAGAAGAGATGAAATAACTAAGAAAGATTGCTCAGTTAATTAAAGGTTGGTGTAAACCATAAGTAATAGGGGCCTTCTAAAAGACGACGGTAGTTGTCAGTCTCGACGAAGGCGTTCATATTACCAGGCAAAGTACTCACAGCATTCCCATCAATGCCAGTATGCACGATACTCCAGGTATACCGACGTCGATCCAGACCAGCGATCACGTGCACAAAATCAAAATTAACAGCACATATGGACCCCCCTTCCCATCCATCCAGTCTCACATTAGCAGCGGGAATAGCGATACTGTGGAAAAATCCTCCAAGGAAGATTATGCTGTCTGAATGTTCTTGATTCACAAGCATCCAGCTGATTTGCTGCCCCTCCGACAACATACGAAGCTTATTTTCACCACCTATTAGTTGTGGCACGAAAAAAATCATGAATCTGTGTTCAGCACCACGTCCTTCCACAGTACATAGGAGAGGTTCGGGAGGTTCGCCAGCAGCCTCTAATGTTGAGGAAACTCCATTCAAAGTAAGATCAGAAATGTTGCAGATCCAAGAATTGCCATTACGGCAAATTGCATAGAAGCGATTGTTGTGGTAGCCAATGTCAACTGTAGGCGATTCAGGAGCAGTACTGCCTTGCACAAGCACTGTAGTCCAACAATCATCCCCAATTTTACAAAATGCTGTTTCCCACGAGCCCTCAAACAACGCCATAACGAAGCAATTATCGGGATCAATACGGGGATTGGAAGACAATATGGCTTTCTTGATGCAAAATCCATGATAACTTTGTATAACTGCACCCTTGGTATTTCCTGGAAACGTATTTGGCCGAACGAAGAGCGAAGGAAGATTGATGACATCTCTGGTAATCGGGTTGAGCAACGACACCTGTCTTTGTCACTCCAAAATGAGCCATCCATGAGAGGAGCCACAGATGCGCTCTCCTTGGATTTCAGGGAGATGAAAAATGTGAGTTCTTGATTCGGAGAGGTCGTACATGGAAAGTGATGGACCAAGATTGGCGTATTGATCAGTGGTATCAAGGCCGCGATGAAGTATAAGCCAGGGGAGTAGAGGAGGGAGGTTGGAAGAAGGGGATACATAGTTTCTCCAGGTCTTGCAGGATGCACGTAGGCGGATGAAGTCGGACATAGAGAAGAGCTTCTTTGACATCAGTTGGACGGCATCCGGAGGGAGGTCAGTCCAATCCCGGTCCATCTTCACGACTCTAGCTAGCTCCGGTTTGCTGGCAATGCTTAATTCTTGGTTTTCTTTCCTTGTTTCCTCAGGTTTACTGGCAATTAGTGCTTTCTGGTTTTGTTTCTTGATTTCTTGAGAGAGATTGAATTTGTGAGTATGGAAGTAATGTGAGAGGAGCATATAACTATATATATATATATAGGAATTAGTGGAATTAGAGCCCATTCTGCCCCTACCTAATTAATTAACGGCTACTTGTTCCAGCTAAGTAACATCTTTATATATACGGTCGGTATTTACAAATGTTTCAGAATTAATACCATTTATTTATTTCATTATTTATAATAGAATGTAAGGAAGTGTGCTGCCTGCATTAATTCAAGTGAAGTGATGGAATAACTGTATGTCTCACTTACATGTTCGCATTTTCTAACTATAATTTTACGAATTCATATATTTATTTACATGTGTAGATTGCAACAATGCTGATACAAGACGGCTTCCAAAACGAAAAATATTCATCCAATCCAACACAACACTTTTACGATTTCTAATCTGAGTACCTAGGAAAAACACCACAACATAACACTTTTTAAACTCAGTATAACCAAAATCATGCGTGCAAAATCATCAGCCAGTTCATGGATCTATATATAACAAATGATCATCGTCATGCATATGGATGCTTGCCAATTTCTACTTATGATAGGAGATCAAGCAAACTCAGTTTACATATAACATAGTATAAAATAAATTACTGACAGTTGCCAGTAAATTAAGCAATTTTATTCCAGAAATTAAAGAATAGGAGCTTATCAAGTAATTCATATTCATTTCATTAACTCATTCTCAGACAGATGTTCCAACATATATTAGAACTCAAATTACATATCTGAAAAAAAAATAAAAAAAGGAAACAAACAGCTTAATTGATCACAGGAAGCCCCATGTCATTACTACTTCAAGGCACACCAGAAAAAGTGCCATCTCAATCTAACTACCATCTATACCAGTAACTGGTTTTGACTGCAACAATTCGTTCATCCTCTTAGCAGGTGCTCTCAGATTATGTGTGCAGTACTTGTTATCCAAAATGTGGAACAACAAAAATCATTATTAAAACATTTATGTCTTGTAATTAATTAATTAACAACAGTCAGAAAGTAAATTTTGGAAGAACTAATAAATTATTACTGCTAGATTCATACTTGCTAGGTCATGAACCCAAGCACTGATCATAACTTCATTACACAAGTAATTAATCATCAGCAAGCCCAATTTTGTATAAATGATGACTATATATACACGTGCAATCAGCCAAAACAATATTAATTGTTGTATATGTATGGACAAAAATAATAAAATAATTTTTGTTTGCTGGTATAGTTTAGTTATGAGCAACTGGTCATCATTCGTCAAACATATATGGTGTTAATTAGCTAGATACATGCATGACCATATTCAAATTAAAACAGTCAGTGATCACCATTTCAACTGGTACCAGATTTATATAATTGCCACCGGGAGTACAGCTTGTCATGTACAGAGTATTTGATAAGATTGAAATGAAGCAATCAGAGAAATTGATGTCAATGTGAGAAGAGTTCTGCCAATTGCCAGAACTTAATTTGTAAGCTAGACAAAATGGCAAAAGGCATAATTATTTGTGCAAGAGGAGAAATTAGAAGTCAGAAATTAAGTACAAGATAAAATACTAACAACTGTAACTTTAATATCTTCTGTTTCTCAGTAGAGTCCAGCATCAGTTTTGATATCACCTTGATTTTGATAATATATATGTTATCAAGTACATGATAACTTATTTTGAAATAATTTCACGATTCCTATCAGAACAACCAGAAATGGGTACTGAATTATATGATGCCATATTTATGGAACTTGTGTTATTATTCACCAGTTAATTAATATACATGATCAATATTACAACTTCATATTACAAGCAATGAAACGATTGTGCCACATCCTATTGTTTTTGCACTTGTCTTGTAATACAAAAATACAAACCAAACAGAGATGTCACACACAAAAAACGAAAGTATACAATCATAACAGTAAATTAAGATCTCAATCAATTGTACATTACATCAAAATGATACAATATTCATCTCTTACACTAATTTGTCCAGATTTGCTAGAAAAGAAAAAAAAAGAAACAGAATCTGAAAACCCTAACTATATATCCTGTATCCCCGACAGAATTCCGCCCGGCGTTCCCGTGATGCCTAATCTGAGAAATGTTTTTCTGAGACTCCTAAATGCGTCCCAGGTGAGCAAACTATCAGAGCCGGCATGATGAGAAGACGTGCCCCCTGCACGCTGCACATTCAGTTTCCCGGCCACCTTCTCAAGACCGCCTTCAAGACCATCGCACGACTTGCACATGTACTTAATGTCAAAGATCCTGGGCCCAAAGTGGCAGCCAACAACTTTCAGAAATTTGTCCATCGTGTCAGGAAGATCTGCACCAGTCAGAACCTTTACAAGGTACCCGACATCATAGGCCAAGTGAAAGCCGACCCATGTCATCGACGGATTGAAAAGCATACCCGACGTGTTCATCAAGTACGCAAATCTGCACGGGTCAACGCCATGATAGTAGCTCTTCCAGAGATCCATCCCTTGTGCTTCTAACAGCTGGATCGAGCTCGAAGAATGCGGATCTCGAATAGGATTGAACCCGCAGAAATTGAATTCCCATGTGATAAATTTGCTGCCATCAGAGGTGCTCAGCGTGAGCCCCAACTGGATGAGTTTGAGGCAGTCGACATTCTTCTTGAGGAGCACGTACCTCTGGTAAGGGGACAAGTTTCGAGGGTGTGTCGGGGCCTCGTACACAACACCGGGGAATTCGGTGTCGATGGTGGCAAAGGGAAAAGTGGGTGCAACGTGTCTAATGAGCGCAAACTCTTGCTCTATGTTGTGAGCCCAAACCTGTCGGATGTGTGCTCCGGCAGGATGAGAGATTGGAGTGCTGAAAATTGCCATGGATTGTTGTTTCTGTATACCTTTCTTTGTTCAGAATGTGTTGAGTGGAAGAGAGAAGGATAGTATGATTAATGATCAGAAGGGTTTAACTGATTAAGAGTGCTTAGTTCTTAAGCTAATCGAGAATTAACGTTGGAGCTATTTTCAGATTTGTAATTATATGCCTTGATGCAAAGAAATTTGTAATTACATAATATCATGTTATTGTTTCTTGAATGCATATATGGTTAATTTTATAAATGGGAGAGATAACGCGTAGGCAATTCAAAAAATAGAAAACACGCATATTAATTTGGAATGAATTTGACCGTTGTTGATCTTGATCACCGATATGTATATATCACTTCTAATTAATCTTTCGTGAATTATTAATTATTGGGTTAATTTTACTTGAAGCACCACCAAGTATTATAATTTTAGACATAATTAATCAGAAATTTCTAATTAAAGCAATTAATATAACTTTGGCAAGCAAAATATATTTTGGTGTGTAACCGAGTGTCACACTTTCAAGTTTCAACGCGTAGAGCTCGTATTTAATTAAGGAAAGGAAACATTTTATTTCCAAAATTTATTTCGGACTTCTGACAATGGAGGAAATTAAGAAAATAATCCTATTATTAGCTTTAGCTAAAATGGAATCGTATATTTTGTGACTGAATAAGTTGCTCTCTCACAATCTAATTTCCTATTTACTCAAACAATTAATAAAGTACTTCATTGAACCCTAGCGCCGTCTCTCAAAAAAACTACAAAACTTTTCCACCAAATTAAATTTTAGTGGTGAAGAGGGGCTAGTTTTGCCTCTCCCCGCCGCATCTTGTTATTCCTACTTCTTTGATGATGATTTTCTTGGTATTGTTTGTTATTTTGTCGAGCTTTCGTCCGTCTTTTCGTCAAGTCTTCGTCTGTTCTTTCGTCGCTATTGTTTTTTATAGGAGTATTTAGTCTTTCTTCATTAGAAGTATCGCATCATGAAATACCTTTGAGAAGACAGAGTTGCTTCGACTTCCAAGAAATTAGTTTAAATATTGGAGTTTTACGGAGCGCTTAACAACAATTCTGGTCCATTCAATCAAAGACGATCGCGATTCATCAAAGCCGGTAACTTTGAGAAAGGAACTTTGTACTTTTCAAATTAATCTCTAGTGTTAGAGAAAAATTATATTTTATCAAAGTTAGAAGGTTTGCTGGTAGATATGATATGTTTTTTGGTGTCATTTGGTTTTGGATTGAAAAATTTTATATTATTCTCTATGAATGTAATCACTTCTTATAAATGAAATCCGTTGCCTACGGGCTTTGATGTTCAAAAAAAAAAAAATATATAATTTCCTATTAGATTATAAATCGCAATTAATGAAGTCAGTCCACTAGAAAAAAAAAATCGCAATTAATTTTGTGTCTGGCTTTTGATTCGAGTTAACACATGGCCAACATACCAAAAGTCATGGTATATATGACTATGACCAAGCATTATGTGCAACTTATTTCAGTTATTTTGAGGAACCAAGTATAATTTCATATTGACAGGTTGAAGCATTTGTGTGTGTGCGCGTTCTGTGAGAATATACTTAAATCAATGATTTCTCTAAAATACTTTTTTGGCTCTATAAAATTACCGGAGTCTTCTGACTCTTCTCTGTATTTCATATTAAAGGGCAGAATAGTCCCTTTGGTTTGCTTGTTTTATTAAAAGTTTAAAACTGATGACGCATTTTTGTTTGATTAATTAATTCATGGGAATGGCCGATGTCTACCCAGGCGAATACTTTCATGATAAGCTCCTTGGATTTGGAGTATACGACTTCTCGAATGGCGATTGTTATCACGGATGATGGCATGACGATCGGGTGGCTGGGTGCGGCATCTATACTAGGAGAGATGGTGAAGTGTTGTCTGGAATGTGGGTTGGCAGATCCTTGTTGACCCAAATTCCACCCGCTTAATTTCTCTTGTATCCAGAAATCAGTCAAGGTTTGGCTCCGATCAGTCTTGCTTTATTCACTACAGATACTGATACATGGGTTGCTTTTAGTACATTGCTGAACTGATAACTGGGTTTCTAAACATAAATCCTCTCTTTAGTTAAATAAATCATCTATCCGTAATTTTCTTATAATCTATTGTTCGATCAAACAGGCAGCGAGGAAGGCTGCTGAAAGGTCCAGAAGCCTTTCTTATAGATGACGCACTAACGCAAAAATGAAGGGCGTTTTGTTGGTAAAGTTGTACCAATACTCAGCTTGTACTTCAGTTATGATTTGAGAGAAAAAAAAAAGAAATCTTCTTTTCTATTCTCACTATCTCCTTTTTAATGGTTCAAGTTCAACTAATAATCACTCATTTCTAATAACAACTGGAGACTGTCACTCTGTCACTGCCCATGCGAACTATCATACAGTATAAGCTATCTTCTTCTGCTTGCTAAGCATTATCTAAGTTTGTGGCATGCCATGTATAAGTAGGCATTTAGAAGAATCAGTGGAAGATGCAGGCTCTTACTGACGGAAGGCGAGCAAGTCTGAGAGGAATATCTAGTTCCTCCACATGACTCAAGTTCGATTGCTGAGACATGTATAGCTTTGTTCTTTCACCAAAGAAGAGCAAGTCGAATAGTAAATACACTATGTTGATTCCGGGTTATCGATCTTGCATCTGCAGCTCACATAAGTGAGCCTTGATGTTAGAGTCGATTAATTTTCAGTATGCCGGCCAGTGGTGAATTTGATTCAATTGGTCCCTATTTTTTGTGGAAGAAATTATGGAGTAGACAAGTATTGATATCAGTAACTATATATGTTGTACAGAGAGTACAATGCAATTAATACATGTTAAATTACTGCAAATCCTGTCAAGAAATAGTAGTAAAGGTGTGCTATTGGAGGTAACTCCAAGAATGTATTTGAAGAGTTGTGTTACACCTATGCGTTTAGTATCCAACTCTGTTAATGTAATGAGTACATATAATGAGATAGTTGGTATGAATATTGAACCAAAGGCACCAGAAAAGCTTAAGGTACCTATCGTGCTTGCTTTGGCTTCAACAAGACAAAAAGGATTTAAGTCGAGTCCTGAATTTGTGAAGTTGGAGTGCGCTGCTGCCCACCATGGGGTACGTATCTTATCTCTAATCAGATAATACAATTCTTCGAAGAAGGAGTCCTTCAGTCAGATATCCATCTTCATATGAAATAGTAAGCTTAGCAACGCATGGCCAAATAGAAGTAAGAAAAGCTTTATAGCATTCTCTAAACAAGGTACTAGTACTTCCAGCAGCTGGTAGATCATTTCCAGTGAAACTTATTTTCACTTCCATTAAACCTTTTTTATAACTTACATTATTGTTAGTATAATAAGTGCGAAGAGAATGAAATCCCAATGTACAGATAGCTTAATATGAAACTGTTGTTGAATGATCTCACTATGCGATAATTTTGGCTTGGAAAATATTCTAATAATATTGTGAAACAAGTACAACGACATGGCCAAAATTATCCATTTAATTTTCTTTTATTTACTAGTCAAATTTAGTTAATTATACAAGAAAACACACAGGACTAACCCATAAATAACAAAAAAAAATTGAAGCATTGTCTGCATGTACAATTGAGTTGTATAAGTTGTTATGTCATCTGTATCTAAAATTTGAAAACAACACCCATAAAATCATGGGGCTATCGCAAGCAATATCTCGCCTTATATTAGAATCTTCGAGAGAGAATGAAGAAACAATGTACTCTAAGATTCACGTTAAGATTCGACCAGTGCTTCTGGCTTTTAACGAGGTAACATAATGCTGTATATTTAGATTTTCATATGGTCTGGAAGTTCGACAACTGAATTTAAATCATGGATCGATTAAATTTCTAATATCCATTAATCTTTTGAAACCATGATTCAAGCAGGGCATTCACAGAGTTAAGGAATTCCTAGCAATACATAGACAACCAAAGGGACGGGATTGGGCAGAGCTTCCTCCGGAGCTGCTACACCTTATATCAAAGAAATTTGAAGATGCCTCAAATTTGATCTGTTTTCGTGCCGTGTGCAAGAATTGGCGTGCCGCTGTGGATGCCATTGATGCTCCACCACAACTCCCTTGGTTCATGTGGCCAACAGTTCCCATAACTGAGAGGTGTACTGGCACAGCCGAAAAGAATGATGAATATTTTGTATACTCTCTCACATCTAATGCGACCGGAAAAATTCGCTTCGATGAACCTTTTCTCAGAAGACTGTTTACTGGTTTCGCACTTTGTTTTGAATATCGTTCTTTCCTGCTGTTCCTCAGCCCGTTTGCTGAAACAACAACTCGTAAAAGGAGTAATACTTTACTACACAGAATAACATGTTTCGACTGTAACTCAAACCATGACCCGATGACTAGAACCACCTCATGTTATTATGTTACCAATAAACTAACACCTCATGGTAAAACAATAAAGATTAGTTATGGTGGGAAGGAGCAACCATGGAGAACAATTAAGAACGTGTCGATTGGATTTCCCTCCGGACCAGTTGCGATTGGACACTACAAGGGAAGATTATTTTTGTCTTTATCAGTACAAAGAGTTACCCGGATGTACGATGCTCGAACTGGAATCAAGTCAAGTGTAGAGATTCCTCATCCAAATGAATACGCTAATTTCGACTTTATGATTGATGTCATGGGTGATTTACTTGCGGTGATGCAATTCGACGTTGGAGAGATGATGCCGCCATATGGAAAAGACATTAAACATGTCTTTGATGTATACCAATTGGAGCATACACTTGATTTTGGTCATTGTCGATGGTTGAAATTGAATGTGGTTGGCAATGAGATTTTCTCTTATAGAAATGTTTCATGTTTTCTTAACGATGTGTAATTGCTAGTGCGAAAGACACCTTTTTCATATATATATTTTCTTTATCGAACTGTTGATTTTTTTTTATTTTAGAGAAATTAAGGAAATTAAAGTATGTGGCTGTCCAGATTGAAAAGCGAAGCCCATTTAACTTCTCTCCTTGCCTTAAAATTAAGAGCCTACATTCCTTTTTGCCCATCTTCTTTCTTCAGAAATGATGGACACTGAGATAGGCAAGATCAGTACCAATTTTTTTTTTTTGAGAATTCAGAATGAATTTCAATATATATTGCTTATCAAAATATGATGCACCAAGATTAATCAAGGATTAGAAGACCTTATTGTTTATATACATTAATTCAAGTCAAGAGTGCTCAAAATAGATAGTTATGGATTTTTGGCATGAATAACAAAACTGATAAATTGGAATTATTCAGTTGGAATCTAGGAAAGTTAACTTGCTTATGAACGAAACTTGCTAGTAGCTTTGGGCTAGTGCTTTGATATAGTCCATTGTAAGTATATCTAATTCTTTTATTTTTAGATGCTGACGGGCCGAGTTCGTAATTTGAGTTTGATTATGTTCCTTCTCTTAATTTTTAGATTTGGGCATGTTCTTTTATTTTTTAGGTTCAGACCTCATGAAGACTTAAAATTATTTCGCACATTTTTCATATGAAACTATTAGGATGTTGGATGTTGGATATCCTTACTCCTAACCTCAGTCATTGATTGTTTACTTAGATTGATTACCACCGTTGACGTACATTAATGTTCCGGCCCATTAAAATTTAAGACCCATATCAGTTTCTTCATAAGGGATGAGTTTTTGACTCTTTATGATAAGATATAATAATTTCAGCCCAAAGCAAGACGTGACCTCTTTACTGGTTCATCAAAATGGAGTTTGGTCTATCTGTCCTACACAAAAGGTGTTCATAGTTGTATCGGTAAGGTGTTCATACTGTTATTGTTATGTGTTTATTGACTGAGTGCACAACAATTGGTTGGGATATATTTATGGGGGATTTTTGTTGGGTACAGTTAGCTCATCTCTAAAATAAAATAACAAGGGTAATAGTTTAAAAATCAGGACATTATCAAGCAAAAGTAAGAATTCTCTTGAAAAAAATTAGGGTCAGACTAATAGTTCCCCAACAAAAATCTCCCAGTTTTGTCCCCCTATAGTCGCGAGTATCAAGTATTTATATTTTTAATGTGGGTATTTATATTTATGAAGAATGTATTTATATTTTTAAAGGAGCATATTCTTTGCATTACGTATTTATATTTTGAATACCGGTGTTTATATTTTAAAAGCAAGTGTTTATATTCTTAATTGCCTATAGAGTGTTTATACTTTTGAAGTAGGTGTTTATATTTTATAGGCCAATGTTTATCTTATAAAGCAGACATATGCAACTTCCAACAATTCAATTTGATACTAGATGTTTGTATATCCCTCTTGTCACTCTTCTCTTTCTTCTTCATTTGTTGTCCGACATTAACATTTAACTTTTATACTAGATATTTGTTTTACTTAATTAAGAAGTAACAATGGAGGTGTGACTTGTACAAAATCTCAAACAAAGGAATAGTCGGAATGAGATCTAAAATAGAGAAACTATCTAACATGTCGAACAAAGATCGAGATCGTCGGAGCGAGATGGTCGAAGCGAGATCGCGAACGAAGAGATGGTCGAAGCGAGATCCCGAACAGAGAGATGGTCGGACCGAGACTCCAAACAAAGAAATGGTCGGACAGAGACTCTGAACAGAGAGATAGTCAGATGAGATCGTTAGATAGATTATCGACAAGATTTCTTTTTAATGGAAAGATGCGAGTATGGACAATATCTTGAAAGATAACATCTTTAGAGTACGCCGGATATCATGTATGAAGCTATCTTAATTTATTCAAGAAAGTAAAGCAAGGAGATGATTATTAAATGCGGGGACACGACAAGGGGATAGAACGCTGGGGATTATAAGATTTTCGCAAAAAATTAATAGTAATAAAAAATAATCTCAAGCATTAATTAATTCCCCGGATCTTGAGACCAACTTGACAATACTAATACTATCAAGAAATAACGTGATCTAAGTATGGAAACTTATATACAACTTATCTTATATATCGTACCCACAAAAATAACTCATGCGGAAATATCTCATTTATTATAGCCTTTAAGTTTCTAGATATCGCTAACCCACTAAAAAGAAAACATAAAACATTTCTAAGAGAAAATCTCATTGCCAACGACACTCAATTTCGACCATTGACAATGACTAAAATCAACTGTATGCTCCAATTCGTATACATCAAAGACATGTTTAATTTCTTTTCCATACGGACACTGTGGTATCATTTCTCCAACGTCAAATTGCATCACCGCAAGTAAATCACCCATGGCATCAATCATAAAGTCGAAATTAGCATACTCATTTGGATGAGGAATCTCTACTCTTGACTTGATTCCAGTTCGAGCATTGTACATCCAGGTGACTCTTTGTACTGATAAAGACAAAAACAATCTCCCCTTGTAGTGTCCAATCGCAACTGGTCCAGAGGGAAATCCGATCGACACGTTCTTAATTGTTCTCCATGGTTGCTCCTTCCCGCCATAACTAATCTTTATTGTTTTACCATGAGGTGTTAGTTTATTGGTAACATAATAACATGAGGTGGTTCTAGTCATCGGGTCATGGTTTGAGTTACAGTCGAAACATGTTATTCTATGTAATACAGTATTACGCCTTTTACGAGTTGTTGTTTCAGCAAACGGGCTGAGGAACAGCTGGAAAGAACGATATTCAAAACAAAGTGCGAAACCAGTAAACAGTCTTCTGAGAAAAGGTTCATCGAAGCGAATTTTTCCGGTTGCATTAGATGTGAGAGAGTATACGAAATATTCATCATTCTGTTCGGCTGTTCCAGTACACCTCTCAGTTATGGGAACTGTTAGCTACATGAACCAAGGGAGTTGTGGTGGAGCATCAATGGCATCCACAGCGGCACGCCAATTCTTGCACACGGCACGAAAACAGATCAAATTTGAGGCATCTTCAAATTTCTTTGATATAAGGTGTAGCAGCTCCGGAGGAAGCTCTGCCCAATCCCGTCCCTTTGGTTGTCTATGTATTGCTAGGAATTCCTTAACTCTGTGAATGCCCTGCTTGTATCATGGTTTCAAAAGAATTAATGGATATTAGAAATTTAATCGATCCTTGATTTAAATTTCAGTTGTCGAAAATCTAAATATACAGCATTACGTTACCTCGTTAAAAGCCAGAAGCACTGGTCGAATCTTAACTTGAATCTTAGAATACGTTGTTTCTTCATTCTCTCTCGAAGATTCTAAGATAAGGCAAGATATTGCTTGCGATAGCCCCATGATTTTATGGGTGTTGTTTCCAAGTTTTAGATACAGATGACATAACAACTTATACAACTCAATTGTACATGCAGACAATGCATCAAATTTTTTTTTGTTATTTATGAGTTAGTCGTATATATGTGTTTTCTTGTATATTTAACTAAAATTTGATGAGTAAAGAAAAGAAAATAGTTACTGATATCAATACTTGTCTACTCCATAAGTTCTTCCACAAAAAAATAGGGACCAATTGAATCAATTCACCACTGGCCGGCATACTGAAAATAATCGACTCCAACATCACGGAACTTTTGCAAATGTGAGCTGCAGAAGCAAGATATATAACCTGGAATCAACATAGTGTATTAATATTCCACTTGCTCTTCTTTGGTGAAAGAACAAAACTATACATGTCTCAGCAATCGAACTTGAGTCATGTGGAGGAACGAGATGTTCCTTGCAGACTTGCTCGCCTTCCGTCAGTAAGGCCTGCATCTTCCACTGATTCTTCTAAATGCCTATATATAATGGCATGCCACAAACTTAGATAATGCTTAGCAAGCCGAAGATAGCTTATACTGTATGATAGTTCGCATAGGCAGTGACAGAGTGACAGTCTCCAGTTGTTATTAGAAATGAGTGATTATTAGTTGAACTTGAACCATTAAAAAGGAGATAGTGAGAATAGAAAAGAAGATTTCTTTTTTTTTTTTTTCTCAAATCATAACTGAAGTACAAGCTGAGTATTGGTAAAACTTTGCCAACAAAACGCCCTTCATTTTGCGGTAGTGCCTTCCTCGCTGCCTATTTCAATAGATAATGTTGAGTACGGAGACACTAATTAACTATAACAATATTTTCTATCATATCTCAAAATATTGTTACAACTACTATTACTCAAATACTAAACCTCCAAACTACACCCCTAGCTTCTTATTTTCCTATCCTAGCTTCCAACCTACTATAAACTATGGCAAGTGGAATGGTATTTGATCTTGCTTGGTTTGTTTGGTTCCTACATCCAACTCCATACCCCTATTTATACTAGTTCTATGGAGAATTCTAGAATCTAGATATTTTTCCATAGAAATTTCTATAGATAATTCTAGACCTAAGATATTTTTCTTATATCCATAATGTTCTAGATTATTCCTAATAAATATCTCAACACCACATTACTCTAGATAATTCTTGTATATGGGCCTTGGACCTTTTTGGGTCAGCATTGTATTCTCAACACTCCCCCTCAACACTGACTCGGCATTGCTCTGATCTTTGGCACGCCGCGTCCATCCGGATCGTCATGTTTGAAGCTTTGCCTTCGTGTTCGTAGTGCTTGACACTCTTCAGTCATTCGTGTTTTAACTTTCGAATTCTTCACTTCGGGAATCTGATTCACTAGTGGTCTTAACACTAGTCTTCGCCGAGTTCTGACGTCTCGACAAATTACCTGATAGCCTGCATTTCCTTGCAAGACCTCCCTTCCTTCGACAACCATGACACTCCTCCATGTCGTCTTGACATCATCACCCTCCTTGGTGATGGTTTCCACCTTGGGGCTTTCTTGTGGCTTCTTGTCATCTTCGGTGTCTTCCATGAAGAACGATGACTCGGAATTGATCTCTTCCTCCTCGAGATCACTGGCCTCCTCAACACCATTTACGCCATTGATGAAGAACCGCAATTCAATGTCGTCTTTCTCGGGCTCATCAATTTCTACAACATCTTGTATATTGTTGACGGGCCAAGTCTCGATGTTGATCTCTTCTTCACCAACTTCTATGATGCGCTGAAGCAGATAGTAGCAAACTGCCAGAGGACGGTCCGCCCTAGAGTTCCGACGACCTGACCCAGAAACACGCAGAATCCAGTTTTAGGTTCTGGATTCTCGGCGATCCACCCCCGGGGCCCGGCGGTCCGCCCTAGATGCTAGGCGATCCGCTCCAGACGGTTCTGGATTGCGTTTCTGAGTTTTTTATTTGTGTTTTTTAGAGATCTTGTGGTAGTTGTTGCTTTATGTTATTATTAGGGTTCAGTTTTTGTTTTGTATATAAGTAGACTCATGCCCTTTAGGCAGAACCAGTTTTAGTTTTGAAATTATCTTTTGTATCAAGATTGCTTGTTGTATCAAGTTATCAAGAAAATGAATTCTGTGTGAATTCCCAAAATCTCTCGTGTTCTTCCAATTGCTCTCCCCCCCACCATCCCTGCATCATTCTATGGTATCTTCTCCATCTTTGATCGGCCACGACTCCATGTCGAACTCCTCTTCCTCTAGCTCATCACCGTCGGCAACCTCTATGCCAACTACCGACTGTATTCCAACAGTCGCCACCGCGTCCCAATCTTCTTCATATGGAACCTCCTTCGGCACCATATCCACTGTGGTCACCGCGAGGCTTTCTTCATCTTCCATGATTGTAGCAGTGAGTGCTACTTCTGCATCCCACTCTTCTTCACAACTACTGCTCTCTTGGACTATGTCTTGGCTTCTTGAGGTTGCCACATTGCCATGGCCTTTCTTTTTCTTCCGCCAGCAATCTCGTGCATAATGCCCTCTTTTACCACAATTATAACACCGATCGTCATCGTCTTCATCATCATCAGATGAGTCTCCAGCTCCCCCTGAAGAATTAGTCTTCTCTTTAGGCCTTCGTTGCTGGCTAGACCTTCCTTCGGGTCTACCTCTTGACTTTCGGTCAGGTCGACCCGTCTTTCGGTTGCTGAACAAGGCCTCTTCTTCTTGCTTCAATGAGACTCCAGCCATTTGCTTCGCTAGAGCCTCCTGGTTTGCGAGCATATTCTCCAGCTCCAATAGTGTTGGCTGCGTTGGCCAACCTTGGATGGCTACTATGAACCCGCTATACTCGGGTCTTAGCCCATTGATGAGAATCCTTCTCATCCTTTGCTCGCTGATCTTCTCTTCAAGGTCTATTTGAGCAATCTCACTACAAAGAGATTTACTTTCGTAAAGTAATGGTTAATCATCATGTTACCTTGTGAGATTGTCATGAGCTCCTTCTCAAGTAGTTGGAGACGCGCGTCGTTCTTCTTTGAGAAGAGTGTTGCTAGGGTATCCCAGGCTACCTTCGGCGTGGACGCTTCTCTGATGTACTCCAGTAGCTCGTCTTCAACGGCTGTCCTGAGTACAAACATCGCCTTCCCGGCCTTGATTTGCCATTTCCGCAGAGCTTCGACTTGCTTCTCTACGGACAGAGTTTCGACTGGCTTCTCTGAAGCCTTCTTCTTTTTCGTTTTGGGGTCAGCAACCTGTTCCAATACCGTCTCTTCTACGGTATCAACTTCCGATGGGGTTGTCTTAGACCCGCCTACTACCTCCCATAGGTCCTGCCCTTGGAGGTAGGACTCTATGCATGCCTTCCATTATATATAATTACTAGTATTCAATTTCTTCATTCCACCAATCGTACCTGAGAAATCCATGGCTTCAACTAGGACGCCAGAAGTCTATTAAGCCTTCTTGAAGATTTCTCCTCCACCGCACTTCACAGTCCCGGACTGTCGTCAAGCTGCGGCTCCTTCGACAACTTGTCGATACCACTATATCGACTGACGGAACACCGGCAGAATTCCAGCTCTATGCTTGACCCCTACCACTGACTCTGAACAAGCTCCGACAACTCCGGCTCTGATACCAGATTGTTGAGTATGGAGGCACTAACTATAACAATATTTTCTAGGGGAAATCAGATATATACCCTTCAAAACTTAGCCTAATTAGATATTTACCCATCAAAGTTATAAATTTAGATTTTTACCCATCTAAACTTCATTAATTTAGATATATATCCACCACGTAGCTAAGTTCTAGTTATGTCACAAAAACTTGAACATTCTTATGCGGGATTGATATATTCATTCCTGAAATACTAGAGTATCTTAATCTGCCAATATACTGAAATCTTTTTCTTTTGCATAATTGAAATTACGTATGAACGACTGGCTTATCACCAAGCGAACTGAAATTTATAAAGACGCGTTAAAGGCAACTGAATCTATCGAAGGACCCCCTGAAGGCTTTGTTAAACCAACAGAAGTCAGCCAGAAGGCCACCGTAGCCCTGATCAAACAGAACAACACAATTATCCAACTACTTGTCAAGATAAGCGAAAACCTCGACGACTGTTTGGAGACAGTCAAAGATATTAAGAAGGTCGTAGCTGAGAAATCAGCTGGGACGTCTTCTGATATCTCCGCAAAAACTATTGAAGATCTGGAGAAGAACCTCCAAAAGCTCAGCCTCGGAGAACCGATTCTCAAGCCGAAACCAAAGCCTGCACCTTTCTACGTCTTTAAGGACCCACAAAAGGTCTTTGAAGAAGAAAAGCGAAAAGCATCAAAATGAGCCAAACTCAAACCCAAACAGAGATGGCAGCACGACCATCTATAAGCAACCGTGACCAACAAAATCAAAACCGTGAACAGACCCCCACAGTAGAAGACCAAGTAAGAGGTTACAGACTTGGACAGCGAGCACGGCACTCATTAAGCCGTATGATGCCCAGGAGACAACAAGGGTATCAAAGAACACTTGAGTCCCAGATGAATCCAGATGCAGAGCTTAATCTGTCACAATTCCGAAGAGCACAAAATGTTCCTGCTGAAGTACTTTACCAAGCAGGGAGCCTCTTCCAAACCCAGCATCAGGTTTATCAACACTACTCAGACCAAAGGATTTCAGTTGTAGACAACCAACAACTGGAATTACCATTCATCACACAACAAGGATTTGAGAGACTGCAAAGAGAAGGTCTACAACATCTCCACATGGGCCTGATCATGATACGTCTCTTTACTCTCCACAGAGTAGCTGCAGGGGTCAATGCCCTTGTAGTAATCCAAGATACAAGATGGTCTGATGATAGATCCATAATTGGTACTATGGAAATGGATCTGACTCATGGGTCTCAATTGGCCTATATTGCCCCAAATATGATGCTATCCATAAGGGATTTCTATAATCATATCCAGCTGGTGATTCAAACTCATGGATATGACACATGGCGAGCTGGCGAAAGCAACTTGCTGCTGACGAGATCACTCATTGGGAGGCTTTCAAACACTAACTTCACGGGATTTAGATACAACATCAACAATGTATCTGATTATCTCACAAGTCATGGAGTTCAAGCTATCCCAGGGCAAAGGCATACCACTACAGAATTAAGAGGAAGGCAGTGGGTACTCAGGCCAATGCAACAGCCTGAAGCTCAACATCCTCAAAGAGCAGTTACACAAATGCGAACCGATGGCTCACTACTGCTCAGATTCACAAACTATGGTGCAACGCCGCCACCTCAAGAACAACCAAGAGGTGAATTTGACGAAGAGCAATTGGACGAAGAAATCATAGCTATGGTCCTTTGCTATGAGGCAGAAGAAGAATCTGATAATGAGAATGAAACAGAAGATGACATTTTCTGGGGAGCCCTAGCTGTCACTGCACAGCTGATAGAAGGTCCAAAAGATGACTGTCCTATCTGGGATAGTTATAATGAAGAAACAGAAATGGATTTTATCAATCCATTTTCTGTGGAAGGTGGTGGGAAAGAACAAAAACAAACTGAAACTGTTTTCATGATGCATGATCAAGAAGAAGAAGAAACAGAATACCCAAAACTGAAACAGTTTTTACAAGAAAGAGCTTTCTCTAGTACAACATCTGGTGTTTATCATCCACCCCCAGAGCCTCTGATGGGACAAGTGTCCTACACACCAGCTAGGCTTGAAGCTAAACATGGTGAAGCATCAACCTCTCAACAACCTTCATCAAGCTGGCAAAGGCCTAAGAACTTGAGTTTACCAGGAGGAGTTGGTCATCACCATAATGAAATGTGGAATTTACCAGCAGCAATGCAACAACAAGGCGCTTTGCTGGTATTACCCGAAGATATTGGTCTCTATAATGATACCATATCAAGATGGGAATCAATCACTCTAAATCTCTTGAGTGAAAGAACCTTTGATGATAACAAGGCTAAGATGATGTTCATAGAGAACCTCCTTGGTGAAACAGAAAAGAAGATTTGGATCCAATGGCGAATGGCGTTCAAAGAACAATATGATATACTCACAAACATTGCCGATGATCCCCAAAACGTTATATCACAAATCCGAAGAGTAATGCTATTGGAGGATCCCTACCAAGGAACAACAGACGAACAAGATCGTGCATACTATGATCTTGAAAGATTGAGCTGCAACAATGTAAGAGATCTCTTCTCTTACATGAATGATTACAAAGTTCTAGCAGCAAAATCTGGGAGGATGTATGTAAATGAAGAACTCTCAGCAAAGTTTTTCAGAAAAATGCCCTCTCTTATTGGCAATGAACTTGAAGAGGCATTCCAGAAGAAGTTTCCTGGTAATACAATTGGTGTCATGCCCAGAATACACTTCTCTTACCAGTATTTGGCAGAGATGTGTAAGAAGGCAGCAATGCAACGAAGCCTTAAAGACCTAACCATATGCAGCCGTATACCCATACCAGGAGAATACCATAACAGCCGAAAGAAGTATGGTCTTAGAAAAGCCAAGACCTACAAAGGAAAGCCACATGACTCACATGTGCGAGTGTTCAAGCGAAAACATGCTGACCGAGTCCGCAAATGCAAGTGTTTTATATGTGGAGAGGAAGGTCATTTTGCGCGAGAATGTAAGAGAAATAGAGGGAACATCGCAAGAGCAGCGGTGTTGGATAATCTGGACCTACCAGATGACATAGATGTGGTATCAGTGGATCTAAATGAACCTGACAGTGATGCCATATGCAGCCTCTCAGAAGGAGAAGCTGGTAACACGGAGGTCCATGTGCGAACTGCAATTGAAGAAATCCCTTGGGAAGGTGCTATGATGCTGCAAATTGAGCATTATGGATGGAGAAGTAAAGTTCAGCTTCCTGAGAAGCAAGAACAGTGCCAACACCGATTCAGCACTGAAGTCCAAATCAATGGTAACTGTAGTTTTTGCAAAATCGAAACAAATAAAAACTACAGGATAGGCTGTGAAGATTGCAAACTTCTAGCCTGTGCCATGTGCTCACCATTCTATCTGGGAAAAGAAATACAACTGAAAACTCAACTTGAGCCCAGACAATACTCCAACAAAGATACC
Source organism: Cyperus esculentus (assembly GCA_030179965.1). Lineage (NCBI taxonomy): Eukaryota > Viridiplantae > Streptophyta > Magnoliopsida > Poales > Cyperaceae > Cyperus > Cyperus esculentus. The sequence goes on from JASGLE010000045.1 coordinate 3,087,651, forward strand.
CTTATAAAAGAGCTCATAAAATATGTTGAGTTCCTAGAAGCTGAAAATGAACGATTGCAAAAACTTCTACAAGAAACCCAGATACAAACTCCCAAAGAAGAATTGGCAGAACAAGAACCTCTACAAGAAAATCAAATAAAAACCCTTGAAGAAGAATTGGCAGAAGAATTCAGAGAACTGGCAATCTCTGATAAAGGAAAGAAGAAAGTAACCTATCAAGAAGAACCAATAGTGGAGGAAGATGATGAAGATGGTGAAGCTGCACTTGTAGTCTTCATTGACTATGCAGCATACAAAGCAGAGGTTCTAACACAAGTTCAGCAGCCCAGGCAGCACAAAAAGATTGATAACAGGTTGTATAATCTGATAGTATCCATTGAAATCCCTGGAGTCAAAAGATTTGATATCCGAGCAATCCTCGACACTGGTGCATCAACCTGCTGTATCTGTCAGACTGCCATCCCAAATGAAGCACAAGAGAAAACATTATACCCAGTCCAAATCACAGGAGTAAATTCACGACAAGTTGTCAATACAAAACTCAAGCAAGGACAACTCGTGATTGGAGAAAACAAGTTTCGCATTCCTTTCACCTATTGTTTTCCAATGGGCATGCGTGAAGGAATACAGATGCTCCTTGGGTGTAATTTTATAAGATCTATGGCAGGAGGATTAAGAATTGAAGGCAAGGTGCTTACATTCTATAAGAATGTAACAGAGATTCACACCACAACAGAAACAATAGCAGTTCCAGCTGCTATACAAGAATTGGATCTCGAAGAGCATGAATACCGACTAATCCAAGAAGCTGTCTTTTACCAAAACCCAATTACCAATAAAAATTTTGAAAAGAGATTTGGTCCACTATTAGCCCGCCTAAAAGACCAAGGCTATATTGGAAGCAACCCACTTCAGCATTGGGCCAAAAACAAGGTGGTTTGCAAACTGGAGATCATCAACCCGGATCTTACAATCGAAGATAAACCGCTCAAACACGTGACTCCGGCCATGAAGGAACAATTTGACCACCATATTAAAGCCCTACTCGAAATTGGTGTAATCAGACCCAGCACAAGCAGACACCGAACAATGGCATTCATGGTCAATTCCGGGACTTCAATTGATCCAAAAACTGGGAAGGAGATAAAAGGCAAGGAGAGGATGGTTCTCAACTACAGAACCCTCAATGATAACACCTACAAAGACCAATACTCTCTGCCAGGTATCAATACAATTTTGAAAAAGATCAGTAATAGCAAGATCTTTTCGAAATTCGATCTGAAGAGCGGCTTTCATCAAGTCGCTATGGATCCAGCATCTATACCATGGACTGCTTTCATAGTCCCTGGAGGATTATACGAATGGTTAGTCATGCCATTCGGATTAAAAAATGCGCCTGCTGTGTTCCAAAGAAAGATGGACGACTGCTTCAGAGGAACCGAAACATTCATAGCAGTCTACATAGATGACATTTTAGTCTTCTCACAGACAGAAGAAGAACATGCAAAGCATTTGGGGGTAATGCTTTCCATTTGTGAGAAAAATGGACTTGTGCTGTCACCCACAAAATTCAAAATAGCTGTACCTGAGGTGGAATTTTTAGGTGCAATTATTAATCGGGGAAAGATCAAACTCCAAGAGCATATAATCAAGAAGATTATCAATTTTGATGTGGAATCTTTGAAGGAAAAGAAAGGGCTTCGCTCCTTTCTTGGTATTCTCAACTATGCAAGGGCGTATATTCCAAAACTGGGTACCAAACTCGGCCCTTTGTATTCTAAAACTTCTCCCCATGGTGACAAGAGGCTGAAACCGTCTGATATCAATCTAATAAGACAAATCCAGAGTGAGGTTCAAAATCTTCCAGACCTGGAGTTTCCCCCGGAAAATGCCTATATTATCCTCGAAACTGATGGATGTATGGAAGGCTGGGGAGGTGTTTGCAAATGGAAGCCAAAGAAGGCGGACCCTCGCTCAACCGAGAAAGTGTGTGCATACGCAAGTGGCAAATTTCCAGTCATAAAATCGACGATAGATGCAGAAATTCACGCCTGCATGGAGACTTTAACGGCCATGAAAATCCACTATCTAGATAAAAGTGAAATAACGCTTAGGACAGATTGTCAAGCGATTATTAGCTTTTATAATAAAACTGCTAACAATAAACCCTCTCGGGTCAGGTGGATTAAATTTACTGATTTTGTGACAGGAACAGGTGTGCATATCAATTTCGAGCACATTGACGGAAGGCACAACACCCTTGCAGATACACTATCCCGACTGACCACCTACTGCACAACAAGATGTCTCAACCCAGAGCAAACCGCGTTCATTTCCATGTTGGAGCCAGTTCTAGAGGAAATTCAGACTGGAATGCTGAACGACGCCAGCACTATGCTTCTATGCACTCGTATTCAGACAGTATTCCCCTATACACAACTGCAGACATCCATGACATACACTATGCCAGAGAACGCAATGGTGGATCACTCACAAATGCCGCTATCCACAGAGGCGTCATGCGTGAAGTCAAGGAACTTCAAGCAAGGATGGCCTTTGCACAAATCAATGTACTGAAGACCATGCTTGAACGTGAGTATGAGACTGCACGTCCATACAGAAACATTGATTGCATGATGGGAGATACCTGTTTACTACTTGAAGAACAAATTCCAAAAATTAAGAAAATCGAGAAGGACCTTGACAACTTAATTACGCAATTTGTCAGGTGGTGAACGGTATTGGGAGCGTGATGGACCCAACTACTGTCCTTCACAACTTTATCTAATAATTAAGTGTGATGAATAATCTGGTGGTAATCTACGGAAAACCACTATTTGCTTTGTGTGGAGCGCTCAATTATTTGAGCATCCTTTTCTTTTTACTTTTGGCCTACCTGTTTTGGCCAGTAGTGTGCTAATTTTGAGTCAGTGCGATCCACTTTCGGTGAAGTGGTTGTACTATCTCTCTTTTTCTTCAATCAGTGCACCTAACTTTTGGATAGTGGGTGTACTGAATGGGAGACAAAGGATTGTGGAAATCCCTTTATTCACATGACGATGGGGCCCAATGAGCACCCGGTGTGATAATTGAGATTCCATTCCCGAGTCTATATAAGTGTGTTTTCTCAGAGTTGCAAGACAGCTGAGTCCCAGCAAGTCTTACTTCTCTCTCTTTGTAAGATATCTTCCGCTTAATAAAAATTTCTTTCCTCTTAAACTTCTAGTCTAGTATCTTTTAGCAACGAAGTTTTGGAGTTGAGATCCTAAGGAACGGGCGTTTTTCTTACTGGTATCAGAGCAAGGTTCAGAAACTCAATTATTGAAGAAAAGATCATAGGTATGGCAGCCTAATCCAAAATTTAAGATATTCTAGATAGTAAGGAAAGGGTATATCAAAACTGCTAAGATTGTTTATTTGTTTGTCCAAAACTAGATCATCCAGAAAGACCTAAAAGTGATATGTTTAGGTTTGTAACAAAAGCACCAGAACAGGCCATAGATAGGCGCAGAGGCAAGGAGCCGTTAATGCCTTGTTGGAACCCTTTTGGTTGAGTTAAAACCTGAACAATAGACCACAATGGGCATATACCAAAACATTTGAAGAATTCATGGGTATATATATAAAAAGCATAGTTTTTGATGGGCATATATCTAGATTCAAAGGTTTCATGGGCAAATACCTAATTTACCAAGTTTTCATGGGTATGTAGCAGATTACCCCTATTTTCTATTATATCTCAAAATATTGTTACAACTACTACTACTCAAATACTAAACCTCCAAACTACACTCCTAGCTTCTTATTTTCCGATCCTAGCCTCCAACCTACTACAAACTATGGCAAGTGGAATGGTATTTGATCTTGCTTGGTTTGCTTGGTTCCCACATCCAACTCCATACCCCTATTTATACTAGTTTTGTGGAGAATTCTAGAACCTAGATATTTTTCCATAGATATTTCTATAGATAATTCTAGACATAAGATATTTTTCTTATATCCATAATATTCTAGATTATTCCTAATAAATATCTCAACACCACATTACTCTAGATAATTCTTGTATATGGGCCTTGGACCTTTTTGGGTCAGCGTTGTATTCTCAACAGATAATTATAAGAAAATTACAAATAGATGATTTATTTAATTAAAGAGAGGATTTATGTTTAGAAACCCAGTTATTAGTTCAGCAATTTACTAAAAGCAACCCATCTATCAGTATCTGCAGTGAATCAAGCAAGACTGATCGGAGCCAAACCTTGACTGATTATTGGATACATGCAAGGGACAGCGGTTGGAATTTGGGTCACCAAGGATCCGCCAACCCACATTCCAGACAACACCTCACCATCTCTCCTAGTATAGATGCCGCACCCAGCCATCCGATCGTCATGCCATCATCCGTGTTAACAATCGCCATTCGAGAAGTCGTATACTCCAATCCAAGGAGCTTATCATGAAAGTATTCGCCTCGGTAGACATCACCATTCCTATGAATTAATTAATCATGCATCAATGCATCATCAGTTTAAATAAAACAAGCAAATTGTAAGAACTGGAACAGAAATGGAAGAGAAAAGGGAGATAAAGAGACACTGTATGAAACAGAATAACACTCAATTGAAATCAGATCAGAGTTTTACACATAATAAGGAAACTTACAAATATAACCTTGGAAATATTAGTAATATGAGAATAATGAGATATGAGACATATATATCTAACACAAATCAAAGGGACTATTCTGCCCATGAATATGAAGTACAGAGAATCGTCAGAAAACTCCTGTTTTTACAGGCCAAAAAAGTATTTTAGAGAAATCATTGATTTTAGTATATTCCCAGAGAGCTTCAACCTGTCAATATGAAATTATAAGATTATATTTACATAGTTCCACAAAATAACTGAAACAAGTTACACAATGCTTAATTGCGATTTATAATCTAATAGGAAATGAGAATATTGTGAGAGCAACTTAACTTATTCAGTCACAAAATATACAATTCCATTTTAGGTAAAGCTAATAATAGGATTATTTTCTTTCCTCCATTGTCAGAAGTCTGATATACATTTTGGAAATAAAATGGTTAATTCCTTTCCTTAATTAATCACGAGCTCTACGCGTTGAAAGTGTGACACTCGGTTAATTACACACCAAAAATATAGTTTGCTTGCCAAAGTTATATTAATTGCTTTGATTAGAAAATTCTAATTATGTCCAAAATTATTTATTTCTTACTGTATCACAACTAGAACATACTATCTTTACAAAACTCTGCCCCCGACCAGGACTAACATAGAAGGAAGTTGCCCAAATAATACTTGATAATGCTTCAAGTAAAACTAATCCAATTAATAACTAGTAAAAAGCCCACGCCTTGCTTTGGACTGAATTTGTTATTTCTTATAATAAATTTTTAAGATAATATGTAATTGGCCTTAAATTGAGACAATTTATATGGGCGTCAAATTTTAATGGGCTGAGAACGTTAACGGCAATTAACGTACGTCCACGGTGGTGATCAATCTAAATAACCAATCAATGACTGAGGTTTATTTTTTTTGGAAAGATAAAACTTTAATGTCAAAAAATCCAATATGCTTTTATTAGATTAGGAGTAAGGATAATTCAAGATCACCAACGGTCAAAATTCATTCCAAAATTAATATGCATGTGTTCTATTTTTTGAATTAGCATGAAGCAGCCATATAATTACAAATCTGAAAATAGCTCCACGTACATTCTCGATTAGCTTAAGAAGTAAGCACTCTTAATCAGTTAAACCCTTCCGATCATTAATCATACTATCGTTCTCTCTTCCTCTCAACACATTCTTAACAAAGAAAGAAATACAGACAGAAACAACAATCCATGGCAATTTTCAGCATTCCAATCTCTCATCCTGCCGGAGCACACATCCGACAGGTTTGGGCTCACAACATAGACCAAGAGTTTGTGCTCATTAGACATGTTGCACCCACTTTTCCCTTTGCCACCATCGACACCGAATTCCCCGGTGTTGTGTACGAGGCCCCGACACACCCTCGAAACTTGTCCCCTTACCAGAGGTACGAGCTCCTCAAGAAGAATATCAACTGCCTCAAACTCATCCAGTTGGGGCTCACGCTGAGCACCTCTGATGGCAGCAAATTTATCACATGGGAATTCAATTTCTGCGGGTTCAATCCTATTCGAGATCCGCATTCTTCGAGCTCGATCCAGCTGTTAGAAGCACAAGGGATAGATCTCTGGAAGAGCTACTATCATGGCGTTGACCCGTGCAGATTTGCGTACTTGATGAAGATGTCGGGTTTGCTTTTCAATCCGTCGATGACATGGGTCGGCTTTCACTTGGCCTATGATATCGGGTACCTCGTAAAGGTTCTGACTGGTGCAGATCTGCCCGACTCGATGGACACATTTCTGAAAGTTGTCGGCTGCCATTTTGGGCCCAGGATCTTCGACATTAAGTACATGTGCAAGTCGTGCGAAGGTCTTGAAGGCGGTCTTGAGAAGGTGGCCGGGAAACTGAATGTGCAGCGTGCAGGGGGCACGTCTTCTCATCATGCCGGCTCTGATAGTTTGCTCACCTGGGACACATTTAGGAGTCTCAGAAAAACCTTTCTCAGATTAGGCATCACGGGAACGCCGGGCGGAATTCTGTCGGGGATACAAGATATATAGTTAGGGTTTTCAGATTCTGTTTATTTTTTTCTTTTCTAGCAAAACTTGTGAAATTAGTGTAAGAGATGAATATGGTATCATTTTGATGTAACGTACAATTGATTGAGATCTTAATTTACTGTAATGAATGTATATTTTCTTTTTTTGTGTGTGATATCTCTGTTTGGTTTGTATTTTTGTATTACAAGACAAGTGCAAAAACAATATGATGTGATTAAAGCAATTTCTTAATAATCTCTGCTGGAACATTCGTTTCATTGCTTGTAATATAAAGTTGTAATATTGATCATGTATATTAATTAACTGGTGAATAATAACACAAGTTCCATAAATATGGCATCATATAATTCATTACCCATTTCTGGTTGTTCTGAGAGGAATTGTGAAATCATTTCAAAATAGTTTATCATGTCCTTGATAACATATATATTATCAAAATCAAGGTGATATCAAAACTGATGCTGGACTCTACTGAGAAACAGAAGAAATTAATGTTACAGTTGTTAATGTTTTATCTTGTACTTAATTTCTGACTTCTAATTCCTTCTCTTGCACAATTTATCCTTTTGCCATTTTGTCTAGCTTAAGCTTACTAATTAAGTTCTGGCAATTGGCAGAACTCTCTCACATTGACATCACTTTCACTGATTGCTTCATTTCGATGTTTATCAAATACTCTGGATATATATACATGACAATCTGTAGTCCCTGTGGCAATTAAATAAATCTGGTACCAGTTGAATATGGTCATGCATGTATCAAATTAACACCATATTTGACGAATGATGACCAGTTGCTCTTAATTAACTATACCAGCAAAACAAAATTATTTTATTATTTTTGTCCATACATATACAACAATATTGTTTTGTCTGATTGCATGTGTATAGGCAGGCATCATTTATACAAAATTAAGCTGGCTGATAATTAATTACTTATTATGATTTATGTAAGTTATCAGTGCTTGGGTTCATGACCTAGCTAGTATATATGTAACTAGCAGTAATAATTTATTCATTCTTCCAAAATTTTTTTTTTTTTTTTGATGTAGCAGGCGATCGCCTACTATGTAAGATTTTATTGAATTAAAGAAAAAAGAGAGAGTTTACATAGTGAGAATACAAAACAGAACAGTAAAAATACAGTGCAGTGATTTGGATTATGTAATAAGATTAATTCCCTATTCTAATCTGTAAGACATTTCTTAAACTAAGCGCCATTTGCCTTCCATAACTGCGCCAGTCCCTGTGCCTCTGCCATGATTAACGCGGTTGTCTTTGTCTTTGCCCTGAATATTCTTGAGTTACGCTCCTTCCATACCGACCACCATGTGGCAGCCAATTCGATTGCCGTCCCCGTCCCGGAGGCCGCCATCCAAGTACCCCTGATTGATCGAGGGTGCTGCAGTCTTGATGTTGAGGTTAGTACCGTTGACGTGTAGGCACATGTTGCGAATAGATGCTCGTTGGACTCTTCTTGTTGTATATTGCATAGTACACAGTACTGTTGCAATGGCCACCCCTTCGCATTTAGGTTTTGTGCCGTCTGAAGCTTGTCGTGTAGCATGAGCCACATGAAGAATTGAACCTTTGGTGGGATCTTGCACGCCCACACCGAGTTTATGATTGTCGAGGTTACACCCGGGTCATTAATGATTCTGTAGATGGAGCTTACGGAGAATTGGTTGTTGGGTGTCCATTTCCATAGCAGGCCACCCCGTTGTCGCTCTGTGGAGATAGTGAAGATAGGTGACAAGGTTTGTAAGTCCCGGATGAAGAAGGAACCTGATACTGAGAGCCCATCTGTGAGTCATGATGAATCTTGATGTCCAGCTGGTGTAGCGTTCGCGACCATAAGGACGATTCGTCGTTCGCCTCTGTCCATAACCATCGTAATAGCATGGCTCTGTTTTGAATGTGAAGAAAAGTTTACTTTCTGACTGTTGTTAATTAATTTATTACAGGCCAGAAAAGTTTTAATAATGATTTCTTCCAAGAGAGAATGCTGTCGGGGTCAGGGCATTTACTGGCGAAAAAGGGGATAATGAGCTTAGGAAGTATCTTATGTTCTTTGCGATGGAGAGCACCTGCTCGGAGGATGAACGTACTGTATGTTGCAGTCAAAACCAGTTACAGTTGGTAGATGGTAGTTAGCTTGAGATGGCACTTTCTCTAGTGTGCCTTGAAGTAGTATTGACATGGGGCTTCTTGTGATCAATCAAGCTGTTTGTTTTCTTTTTCTTTTTTTTTAATTTTTTTTTTCCAGATTTGTAATTTGAGCTCTAATATATGTTGGAACAACTGTGGATATTCTGTCTGAGAATGAGTCAATGAAAATATGAAATGATATATGAATTTACTTGATAAGCTTTTATTCTTTAATTTCTGGAAATAAAATTGCTTAATTAATTACTAAAAAGCGTCAGTAATTTATTTTATACTATAATATATGAAATTTTGAAATTTTATAAAGAATACATGCTGGTACAAATAATCAAATAATATATACATTTCTCAACATGTTATTGAGTGAGACGTACATTTATTCCATTAGAGCTAGCGGTCCTTGAGTGCATATATATTTTTCAATGAAAACTGATGAGTATGTGTTTGTTACTGGCTATGAAATAACATCAATCACTTCACTTGAATTAATGCAAGCAGCATACTTCCTTACTTTCTATTATAAATCAATAAATAAATGGTATTAATTCTGAAACATTTGTAAATACAGTATACATATAGATGTTACTTAGCTGGAATAAGTAGCCGTTAATTAATTAGGTAGGGGCAGAATGGGAACTCACTCTCACATTAATTAAGCTGATCACTTGGGCTCTCATTCCACTTATTCCTATATATATATATAGTTATATGCTCCTCTAACATTACTTCCATACTCACAAATTCAATCTCTCTCAATAAATCAAGAAACAAAACCAGAAAGCACTACTTACCAGTAAACCTGAGGAAAACAAAGAAAGAAAACCAAGAATTAAGCATTGCCAGCAAACCGGAGCTAGCTAGAGTCGCGAAGATGGAACGGGATTGGACTGACCTCCCTCCGGATGCCGTCCAACTGATGTCAAAGAAGCTCTTCTCTATGTCCGACTTCATCCGCCTACGTGCATCCTGCAAGACCTGGAGAAACTATGTATCCCCTTCTTCCAACCTCCCTCCTCTACTCCCCTGGCTTATAATTTATCGTGGCCTTGATACCACTGATCGATTCGCCAATCTTGGTCCATCGCTTTCCATGTACGACCTCTCCGAATCAAGAACTCACATTATTTATCTCCCTGAAATTCAAGGAGAGCGCATCTGTGGCTCCTCTCACGGATGGCTCGTTTTGGAGTGGCGAAGACAGGTGTCGTTGCTCAACCCGATTACCAGAGATGTCATCAGTCTTCCTTCGCTCCTCGTTCGGCCGAATACGTTTCCAGAAAATACCAAGGGTGCAGTTATACAAAGTTATCATGGATTTTGCATCAAGAAAGCCATATTGTCTTCCAATCCCCGTATTGATCCCGATAATTGCTTCATTATGGCGTTGTTTGAGGGCTCCTGGGAAACAGCATTTTGTAAAATTGGGGATGATTGTTGGACTTTTTTCAGAGTTTGCGCAAGGCAGTAATGCTCCGGAATCGCCTACAGTTGACATTGGCTACCACAACAATCGCTTCTATGCAATTTGCCGTAATGGCAATGCTTGGATCTGCAACATTTCTGATTTTACTTTGAATAGAGTTTCCTCAACATTTGTGGCTGCTGGCGAACCTCCCGAACCTCTCGTATGTACTGTGGAAGGACGGGGTGCTGAACACAGATTCATGATTTTTTTCGTGCCACAATTAATAAATGGTGAAATAAAGCTTCGTATGTTAACGTCAGAGGGGAAGCAAATCAGCTGGATGCTTGTGAATCAAGAACATTCAGACAGCATAATCTTCCTTGGAGGTTTTTTCCACAGTATCGCTATTCCCGCTGCTAATGTGAGACTGGATGGATGGGAAGGGGGGTCCATATGTGCTGTTAATTTTGATTTTGTGCACGTGATCGCTGGTCTGGATCGACGTCGGTATACCTGGAGTATCGTGCATACTGGCATTGATGGGAATGCTGTGAGTACTTTGCCTGGTAATATGAACGCCTTCGTCGAGACTGACAACTACCGTCGTCTTTTAGAAGGCCCCTATTACTTATGGTTTACACCAACCTTTAATTAACTGAGCAATCTTTCTTAGTTATTTCATCTCTTCTTCTTTGTAATTTATGAAAGTATTGGATGGTTATTACTCCATAGGTTCCTGTAATTCTCATGTTGAATATTCTTGTGGAAATGAAAAGATAAGAAAAGAAAAGAAACGTTCTTGCTTTATTCAAATAAAGCTCAGATAAACTTTTTATGCTTGTACTTGGAAGACTAGGAGTTTCATATGTCATGATTTGGGTTGGAGAATTACTCTTGGATTGTTCAATCTAGTTGATCTAATATTTTGAATTCTTCCCTTTTTTTTCCTGTAAATTTATGGTGCTGTCTTGTTGATCTGGTTTGATAAATTCATAAAATTGGAATCAGTTAGATATTTGGATCTTAAACTTGGATTTTTTTTTTTTCATGATGGCTTGCTAGTAATGATTCATTTGAGAGTTCTGTTTAAGACCTGATATTTACAGCAATTTAGGATCAGTTATGGAAGTTTCGAGCTCGCAGTTGTGAAATTCACATGTGTGTTGATACTCTGATAATGAGGTCTTTGAACCCTTATTCTGGTAAGAGGGCACACAATGCTCAGTTTTCAAAGAACATATTGATTTTTCCAACATTGATGCCTCTGTTATGGATGCATGGATATTCACATTACTGGTCACTGACCCTAATACTTCCCCTCTGGCTTAATCCAGCATTGCTAGGATAGCTAGTGAGCGATGCGTTGTTCTGGCTCAATCCATCATTGTAAATCATTTACTCATCAAATAACATTTGGGTCTGAGCTTGGCTGATTCATTTGCATGTTCTCTAAGGCATTTCATCGAGGACATTGTTTGTGTCCTTAATATTCAAAATCAGAACGAATGAGCAGTCCTCACATTTGCATTGGAAATGCGGTTGTTTCTCTCCTTCCAGACGACCCATGTCATATATTGTTGCCAATGGTGTTGTCAGCTCAACTGGCACACATGGGCCAACTTCTGTTAAATGCAGCCCTGCGGTTGTGTGTTGCAGAACATAGACTGTGCGCGAGACATGAAGGGGCATGCCGAGAATAAGTGATGCACTGTTTTTGGGAAGAAAGACAGGTGAGAAGATGAGGCCTGATTGTTTGATCCCCCCCGGGAGCGCAATACCAACATGGGTCAGTGTTCTTCCAAATCCATTGTGTGCCACCCAAATCCATTGCTGACAAAATTTACATGATAATTGAGTGCATATTATTCATATATCTAGCATTCTAGCAGATTGAAAGAGACGTTTTTGCTAATAAATTAGATTTTTGCTCCTGTATCAAATCCGAAAAGCAAAAGAAAATTTGGTAACTCTCTTGCAATGCACCATCAGCAATTATCCTGATATTATTAAGGTGGATGATAAATTATGAAACATTCATTCTTCCAAAAATATTTTCTGACTGTTGTTGCTAATTTTACATTACTGTACATGATTGGAACTGAATAGAGCAAATAATCCAATTTTGATCTGTCATAGCTCCATTTCATCGATTTCGGTATGGCATATATGACATCCCTACATAGATGAAAAATAAATCTCCAGTGAATTATAAATGTGGCAGATGTAGCATGTCATAATCACTTTGTCAGTAATATATTTCGAATAAATGATGATTTATTGCTTATGCTCTTAGATTCGTTTAACCAGGAAAAGGCCCAGCAAACTGGTTTATGGAGATTTTAATATACTTATAAGAGAGTAATGCGATAAAAATAATTATTTTTAGGCAAATCCGTAACAGTGATACATAGGTTGGAATGACAACTCCTTGAGCCTTATCACAAGAGAAACATAATGAATTTTGAACAAATTTTATTAGATTCCAAGGTTTCAAAAGTCCTTTTACTGAGGCTCCTAATACATTTTTTTACTCATATTGTTGGCAATTCATGTTTTACCTGAAAAGCTATTAAGTTTGTTCCTGATCAAGTAGAGAACAAGTTAACAACAAATACTTAATCAATGCTTTAAAAATTAACAAACAGACAATCATAACCATACTAATTTTTTAATTAAGTAACATTAATTAGAGGTTATATATGATTCTAAACACCTTAATACATGAAACCAAAAATCCTCCCTAATTAACCCAAAAGCTCCTCCTTACTAAACCCAAACCAAAATATTCACCCCAGAATCCCCATACAGAAGTATCACAAATTAAGATTCCTCAAAAGGATCATCACATGATTATGTTGAATTTAACAAAAGAAGACTAATATCCTACTGCTTATACACATTAACATAAATGGAGCTGGCCCTTGCTTTAAAATCTCACTTCCTAGCCATTTCCTTGAGCTCAGCCAAGAGAAAGGGATATTTGTGCATCAGCTCAATGTATCCTTCGGTTAATACTAATGAATCCAAATTATCTTTGGCAGCTATGAACTTGAGACAGTCCGTCTTGAGGTCACTAAAGTTATGCTTCTCAGCCAATTCCAACAAAGACAAAACATTGTTCAAAGATATACTCTTAACTAGCTTGTACTCACACAAAGATTTGAGCTTCTCCACTGCATACCGGTCAGCTGCCACAAGCAAATTTTGCAAAAAGGTAGTCGACAGTGTTGCCTCTTCAGTGCCACTGATTCCCTCAATAGCCCTTAATGACCCGCTGTACATAAAATCGAGCATTGCCTTGAAAACTGAAGGCATCATTTCATTTATCTTTATGCAATCCATATTAGACTCCGCCATTGATCCAAAAAGTTCGGCTTCGAACACTGGTGAATGGGCAGCCAGGATTAATCTGTGTGCAGCAAAGTTCTTGCCATCAACATTGAAAGTGACATCAGTTTGTGTATTCTCCTCTCGAAACTTTACAATGCGTTCATGCGGAAAGCCAGTATTCTGATGCTGATACGCTTCTGGACATGCTTCATCTTCTAAAGTTATTGAAACTTTGAGTACAAAAAAATCATCTTTGACATATGTTTTCTCTAGATCGTTTCCTTTAATAAAAGAAGACCAACCCCAGTCCTTTTCACCAGATGTAAATGTGTGTGAAGTCTTCTTTAAAGTGCCCAGTGAAACATTTCCATTCTTATCCAGCAAAACAAACTCACATGTTGCACTGACATCTACAGATTCTCTTTGCAGCTCCAGGAAGAAAGACACACAGTCATCATTGTTATTGACCTTATTGCCTTGAGGGAAATACTTGATTATCCAATCATGCCACCCAATTCTGAATTTCGGTGACCTGATGCACTTACCATGACCCATGTTTTTAGTTTCTAAGTAGTTGATTCTGAGCTGGTATGATTTTGTAGATGAAATCAAGGTTAAGGACTCCATGATTTTGATTTAGAGAATATACGAGGAACAGAAAAAAAGATGACAAGATATGTTGCAAAAATGTTCTGAATTGCTTAATATATATAATTAAGCAGATTGTAACTATTGGTATCCCCGAATCAAGCTTTTAATCAATACTAATTAAGTATTATATATATAACTAATTAAGTCGTAAAACAACTAATCAGGTTCATGTCCTTGGACATTGCAAAGTGAACCTAGAGAGTCTAAAGCATCAATTCACATTGGAATTAAATACAGCTTTCTCTCATATTGTAAAAATTTATGGGCTTTCCAAGGGAAATTTTTCTCGAGGCTTATACGTATATATACGTTATGTAATTAAATGAATTTATGCTCCTTATTAAGAAACTAATTAATAAATCTTGTGATCTTCTGAGGTGCACAATTGATTAAATTTCCATATTAATTATCGAAGAAAACATTGCATTTAGCAGGCAAATTAGTCAATATCAAGCGAACACTTTTTCCCAAAATAAAATAAAATAAAAAACAACAACAACAACGACAACAAGAAGTGGACTGTAACCTTTTATCTTCCTTTCCTACGTACGTATCCATTTGGCAGCATTAATTGATTGGGAAAAATGAACCGATGAAGCCTCTTTGCCTTGCTCATTAATTCCCTACGTACGTATAACTTTTTAGGGAATTTGTACATAAAATTAAGATGTACTCAGAAGAGGGGAAAAAAAAAAAACTATATAGCAGCATTTGACTGAGGATTATGAAGGACAATAAATAATGACCCGTGAGGTTATACTGAGTTAAAAGTTTATAGTTCATATTTGATGTTGATTTTTCACAGTATTGGGCTAACCTAGCTAATTCCAGTCAGTAGCAGTCGAAACATTAATTCATCAGAAGACTTATGCACATGAAATGAGAATGTCTGAAGCGACCGAAAATCTATCTGCATCCGCCTCCTTGTGCATGCGAAAGCAGCCACCACCAACGATTCTAAGTGTATATCGAGGGGATTGGAGATACCCAAATTTCCCAAAAGTAATACGATCACTGAGGACACATTTAGGATTCTAAGAGCAGCTTTCATTAGAGAAGGCCGGTTGGTGTTTGATATAAAGACAGTTAACAGTTTCTGAGATTGCTGCATATATTATGGATTTATTATGGTCTATCGCGCGCTACTTTCATGCATGTTTATTTTACTTCAGCAAATCTGTGAGTGTATCACAAATTGCAAATAAAGTATTAATTACTTAGGAATAGATGCTCAATTTACGCGACCACTGAGCTCCACTTGACAACTGCACAGGACAACAGTCATATGACTTAAGAAATCATATGCATGATTGTTAAAATTGATCGAATTACCGTGAAATATAACACTGCAAAAGTTTGTTTTTTCAATTAATTCAAACAGTTAAGTTGGAAGTCAAAAAAGTGGGTATTCGATCTATAATTTGGTTCGAATTAAGTGAGGGTGAACCGGGCAAAACAATTTGAACTTGGAGAGAAATGAGGTGATAATGTACAGCTCAACATAATGTTCTAGTTCATGCCTTCACAAATTAAGACTACCAAAGAATGGGGCGCAACTTCAAGTATTTGCAATTGGAAGGCACTTGGCTAACATTTGGCCTAAGCATAGATCGTATGGAATGTCTTTCATATACTGAAAAAGAGAAGAAATTTTTTATTTGTTATACTGAGATATAGGTGCTGGAATAGCTCAGTTGGTTAGAGCGTGTGGCTGTTAACCACAAGGTCGGAGGTTCAAGCCCTCCTTCTAGCGACTTAATTTTTCCCCTAAAAAGGATAATTGTTATATTGTAATGTTAAATATTTTTGCATTTCTTTTTTGATATCAAAGAAATCTTGCAAGGATTTTTTATTTTAAATTTATAGAGGAAATTAGCTAGTGTAAAAATTGTCAAGGTCACTGTCATATTTTCATTCATATATTAATAATTAATTTCTTTTTCATATGTCAATAGGATAAATTTTTGCTTTTAATATTGTTTTTCATATGTTAAAACCCCGTTACAAAATAATTGGTTTTTATCAATGAATTCCTGCCCTCTATTAATTAAGTTCCTTCAAGAAATTAAGCACATGTGCTAATTAAATATAAGTGAACAAATATGGTGAGAAGGTAGTCCAAATGTTAACTAGATCAGTGATGAAAAAAATGCTATTTATGATATTAATTTGAATTAAATGTTATATGTTAGGACGTCATATACAATGCTTTCCAATGTAAGTGAATTATTATTTTATTTTATTTTTATTTTTTTTGAGAAAGAAATGTGTAAATGAATTTTTTTCTTATTGGTAAAAAAATATTGTCTAAACTTTTCAATTAAAAAAAACAATTGACTACTGAGATGCATATGTTTGACCAATAGCTAATTTAGTTGATATTCAGAAGCTAAACGGATAATAATTTTTTTAATCATGTCAATCATTTTTGTAAATGCAGGAAAGTGAAGAAGAAATTAATATTTAAATTAGTTTGCGCAATCACTGAAACAGGCCCAATTTAATATTCAACAAACTTAATTTTTGTGAAATGTAGATGCAAATTCAACAAACTTTTTGTGAAATCATGTCAATCATTGTGGATCAAAGATCACGGCCCAATATATAAGAATAATTGATCATGCTTAGTTAAACCCAACAATACTTCACGGCCCAATTGTAGTTGTGTTGACAAAATTTGATCATCAACAGTTAATAGTTAAGAGTGCTTATCCCCTAACATATGGCACGGTGCGATGCAACACATAGAGGTGGCAGATTGTCAAGTTGGGTCGGGTTTAGGTTCGTGTTGGGTCAGGTAAGGTTAGTTTGACCAAATGGAAATGTCGAGAAGGGCCGGGCCCGTATCGGGTTGACGGCTGCCAGCATTTTTTCGGGTCGAGTCGGGTTCAAGTCGGACCGGGTTTGGGTCGGGCCAAGTCGGGCAGGTTTTTCGGGTCAGTCAGATTTGCACCTCTATTCCCGGGTTATCTTGGGTTTCAGGTCGTTCGGGTCGGGTCGGGTTGGGTCGAGTTAGGGTTAGTTTGACTTTCCTTGAAACACGGGTCGAGTCAGATCTAGTTTGGGTCAGTCTGACTTTCCCTGAAACACGGGTTGGGTCGGTTCGGGATAGTTTGACTTTCCCTGAAACTCGGGTCAGGTTGGGCGGGATTTTCAGGTCGGGTCAGGTTTTGCCACCTCTAGCATCACATGGGCCATTGGATCGCCTTGAGATTCGGGTCAGCACAAATCTCAAGGAGATCCAACGGCCCACATGTTGTATGATACTGTGCCTTACGTTAGGAGATCAGAAGTCGTTAATATATTCTAGAACGTGTTTGTTCTATTTTTGAATTAAGCAGACGCTCCCTTCCAATTTCCAATCATATCATAAACATTTGAGATAAATATAGCATTACTTAACTATGAAGTACTTTGCACTAAGCTAGATAATTAATTTGAATGATATATAGATTTGCATGCTTTCTCGATCAGCTTAACATAAACCTTTCATATCTAATCACTGAGATCATTCATTCGGTCATTAATTCCTTCTGTTCAATCCTGAAGCACGTATCATTCTCACATACAATCCTTCTTTCTTCCGTTCCATCCTGAAAGATCACTCACGTCTTTCATACCAAATTCAATGTAAGTTCGATATTTCTTTTTTTGATAAAATAAAAAATAAAAAAACTGCAATGAATTTTCTTTTCAGAATTCATAGAGGAAATTATCTAGTACTGTAAAAATTGTCAAGGTCAATGTTATATATTTTCATCCAGCTAAAGCTATAAGAGGATTATTTTCTTTCCTCCATTGTCAGAAGTCTGAAATACCGTTTCGAAATAAAATGTTTCCTTTCTTTAATTAATCACGAGCTCTACGCGTTGAAAGTGCGACATTCGGTTACACAAGTAAAACAACACACCAAAATATATTTTACTTGCACAAGTTATATTAATTGCTTTAATTACAAAAAAATTCTGATTATGTCCCAAATTATTTAATTCTTCTTGTATCTCAACTAGAACATACTGTATATTTTTAATCATGATTGATAATTAACTAAATAATTAATAATTCACCAAAGATTAATTATAATTGTTGTGATATATACATATCGGAGATTAAGATCATCAACGGTCAAAATTATTTCCAAATTAATATGCATGTTTTCTATTTTTTGAATTGCCCACGCGTTTCTTTAATAATTATAAAACCATATATGCATTCAACAAACAATAACATTATGACTTGTGATGTAATTACAAAATTCTTTGCATCAAGCCATATAATTACAAATCTGAAAATAGCTCCACGTACTTTCTCGATTAGCTTAAGAACTAAGCTCTCTTAATTAGTTAAACCCTTCCACTCATTAATCATACTAATCCTTCTCTTTTCCACTCAACTTATTCTGAAGAAAGCAAGAAATACAGAAAGAATCCATGGCAATTTTCAGCATTCCAATCTCTCATCCTGCTGGAGCACACATCCGACAAGTTTGGGCTCACAATATAGAGCAAGAATTCGCGCTCATCAGACACGTAGCACCCGATTTTCCCTTTGCCACCATCGACACCGAATTCCCCGGTGTTGTGTATGAGGCCCCGACGCACCCTCGAAACTTGTCCCCTTACCAAAGGTACGAGCTCCTCAAGAAGAATGTTGACTGCCTCAAACTCATCCAGTTGGGGCTCACGCTAAGCACCTCTGATGGCAGCAAATTTATCACATGGGAATTCAATTTCCGCGGGTTCAATCCTCTCCAAGATCCACATTCTTCAAGCTCTATCCAGCTATTAGAAGCACAAGGGATGGATCTCTGGAAGAGCTACTATCATGGCATCGACCCATGGAGATTCGCGTACTTGATGAACACGTCGGGTTTGCTTTTCAATCCGTCGATGACATGGGTCGGCTTTCACTTGGCCTATGATGTCGGGTACCTCGTAAAGGTTCTGACCGGTGCAGATCTTCCCGACTCGATGCACACATTTCTGAAAGTTGTTGGCTACCACTTTGGGCCCAGGATCTTCGACATTAAGTACATGTGCAAGTCGTGCGAAGGTCTTGAAGGCGGTCTTGAGAAGGTAGCCGGGAAGTTGAATGTGCAGCGTGCAGGGGGCACATCTTCTCATCATGCTGGCTCTGATAGTTTGCTCACGTGGGACACATTTAGGAGTCTCAGAAAAACATTTCTCAGAAGAGGCATCACGGGAACACCGGCGGGAATTCTGTCGGGGATACAGGATATATAGTTAGGGTTTTCAGATTTGTTTCTTTTTTTTTTCTAGCTAGGGTTTGACTGGTATGAAACAAATGTATGTAATGTATGCAAAGTTGTTTGAGATTATAAGTTGTTGATATGATTTCTATTTAATTTTATGATCTGTTTTAATCATGTCCTACTCATTTGAGGTGGATGTTATTTCTGTTTGGTCTGATCTAAGGAAAGAAATGTGCTGGATTTTGTCTCTGTTTGGTCTGATTATTGTTACTCTCTGCTAGAACCTATTTGTATCAGTGCTTGCGAAACTGATCATGAATATTATTATTTTTTTTTGAAACAGTAGGCGAGTGCCTACTGTATTTTCATTAAATAAAAGAGGTATTCAAAGCTCTGATTCCTGAATGATATATCTGAATTGTTGACTTCCTCAGTGACAGAAGTTTCATAATAGATCGAAAAGGGCATATTTCAGTTCCCATTTCTGGTTGTTCTAAGAAGAAATTGTGAAGTTTTTTACAAACAATATATCATGTTCTTGATAACATGTGTATATTGTCAATGCCAAGGTGATAAGATGTACAGGTGATGTGTCATGTGTGTGAACTGTGAAGACATTTGTTTAGTAAATGAAACATGGAAGATGCTGTCAGCTGTTTCAGCTAGAGGAAAAAAAAATGGAAAAAGAGAGATGCAGTTCTGAATTTTTGTTTTCTTTTGATTGAGAATGACTTTCATTCAGTGCGTTACTGACATAAATAAGGGAACCACTGGCTATGAAAAATAATGAGAAGAAGAATTAATTAAGAAAGAGAGAGGATATGCAATCGTTTTTTTGAGGGAGTAGGCAAATAGCCTACTCAATTTTTCATTAAATTCAATTAAAATTATGTACAGAATAGACAAAAAAAAAAAAAAAAAAAATTGCTTCCAGCCTATTTACATCACATTACTATGACTAACTTCCAGCCTAACTCCTAAATTTGTGTGGTCGATGTTCCGGAGGAAATTCTTCCACAAAGTAAGGTGTATGGAGTGACGAAAACTAGCCGTAGAGATCAGCGATTATCTCGTCATATAAGCTTGGTGTTATGTTAGAGAAGGTCAATATCCCGATCGAGAGTCGGACAAAAATTTACAGGCTCTTCCCATCACATTGCATGCTGCGATATTAATTCCAGTCCTTGATCGATCTATACAAAGAAAAAACCACTTAACTTTCTGAAATAGCACATCTTTAAAAAAAAAAAGTTTCAACATTTACATTTAGGTAGAAATTAAGTTTTGAAATTGATACTAGATAGAAGCAAATGAGAGTCCTCAACATGCCTTCAACTTCTTGCTTGGTATCTCATAGAGCAAGTGTCAGGAGTTGTTGATCAGGTGGGTAGTTCTTCTGATTCAAGTACCCTGATGTTCGACTCGCCTGTCTCTGCTGATGAGCAGTCTCGTTGAACATCACAGTAAGTAAACATCATCTTCCTCCTGATTAGCTCTCTGATCTATGCTTGGAGGTATGAGAAAGGGAAAAGGATTCGGCTCATAATTGACACGATCTGCAGGTGCACCGACAATTTGCTCGGCATGCTTTCCGAGAAACATGAATTGGCACTTGCTCTGTCATCAGAAACTTGCAATTGGAGAGCTAGGCAGTACCTATGAGTCACAAACAAAGAGAGTAATCATGCATATACGGAGGTGATTGAATATATATAAATATACTAGTTACCTACCCGCGCCATGCAGCGGGCGGGCAAGTTATTATTTATGAGGAGAGATCCAATGGCCAACAGCATTAATATCTCTTTGTTGTGGCAACACAGAAACACTAAGCAATTTTGTTAACAAATTTGTCACTGCTGAGCTGTGATAAGTACTTTAGTGTACATACATTACATAACCAAAGTTTTACATAACCAATTTGTCCATCCTTTTTCCTTGAGGTTGTGCTACCAACAATTAAAATCCATAAAGTATCTTAGTACACGACCCCAGCAACTTCCGACCTCAAGCAAATCTGCTTTCAGTTCTGCTATCTTCATTTTCTTTTGTAGCTACAATAAAACAAAAGGAAAATTTTATTTTAAAATGGATTATGGAGCAACCCAATGTTAAGTTTCAAAAGGAAAAGGAAAATGTTTCAGACCTTCATTTCCATGTTGTTAATAGCTCCTTTCTTTTAATAGCTATCTTGTTCTTCCCTGCTTATCAAATAAACAATCCATGTCACTGCTTTTTCTGATATCAGAGATTCAGAGCAGTGTCATTGAAGTAAAAATTCTCAAAATTGCTCTTCAATGAATCCATCTGCATCTGCCTTTCTCAGGTGCATACTAAGCATCTATCACCAAATCCACTTTTCTCAATTAGAGTATAACCGAAAGAGGTGACATTCAGGACAAAGGGAACCCAAATTCAAGTAATCAGATAATGATATCAATATGCTAAAAAAGTAATGTACATAAATTGGCGATTCTCATCTCCATGCTCATTTCCATGCTGCTTCTATCATTAAGAGAAGTGGGGAAATTGTTTCAATAAAAGTAAACTATATTTGTACAAGAATGCAATTATCTAAATTGTACCTTAAGTAGTAGACTTCTACTCTTTAATTATCAGATTCTGCCACCGTATTGATGTAGCTCATGCATGTTACATGGTACCAAACTTTCTGAGCTTTAAGGTCAGTCTCTCTATCTTCAACCTCGGCAATTTCTACTTGAAGTATACATCTGCTTTTATTAAGATGACGTGAATAGGATAAAATAAAAACTGGCATTCAATTTAAAAATCCAGCCCTCATTCCCCAACATAGATGTTGAATGAGACGTGGTGTAGGTCAGGACACTTGAGATAATTATTTCCATAAAAGGTTTTCCAAGAGCCGATGTACCTATCTTGAGGTCTAATCGTCCAAGGACACTTGAAAGAGGCTCCAAGGACACTTTACATCGCGGATAAACTTATCTTCAGCTCTAATCATCCATTAGCTTAATCTTACTGATATCTCGTATGGACCCGGTACATTTACACCAGTAAAACAACATGTGACTCTGCTCGAATATACAACAGTCCTGTCAAACAAAGGTGACTAAATCGTCCAAATTTTTTACACCAAGTTCAATAACTCACCAAATTACTTAATAAAATCACAGAAACTGAGACCTGCGCCAATATCTGATTTGTTATGCATTTGTTAGCTCAGTCTGGACTTGAGAAAAGAAGTCTCAACAAAGATAGGGCAAAGTTAGTCAACAAAAGTAATATACCCTACAATTATATTAAAATAAAGGCTCATGACTCTTTGAAAAACTTACACAAACATTTTACATGTCAAGCCAGGATATTGAAGAAGTTTCAATTGGATAGCAAATAATTTGTGAATTTTACCAAACAAGAAGATGCAAAGTTTTAACCTTGTCACTTCATCAGAACCATTTGGCCACGAAAATTAAGGCAAGTTAAGAAGACTGAGAATAGATGGAAGCCCCACCACACTCTTTACGGACCACAACTTGCTACATGATCGATAAGTAGTACAAGAAAAGGAGAGGCCTAGGCCATTATTTAGTATTTACTAACACATCAAACGTAAGAATATGGCTTGGCTAAATCCCTTGCATATAATTAATTTAAAAAGACATTTAATATAATACAACTTACAAGAACAACCAACCTCCTACCTGGAATTAGTTCCAGTGCCCTTCGATGTGCATTGCATTTCATTGCAAAACTGCTAGAACAACTATAACAAATGCTAAGAAAAAGTGTGTTTATTTACAAATGTTGATGATAAAATAAGCAATAATCAGTTTAATAAAAGAAGAATCCACACAGGTACTTGTAATTATTAATTACATTTAGAATTACTTTACTGGTACTGTACCAGAACAATCAGTAAAGAAACTATTTGAAGTTTTTGAACTGAACATATACCATCCCTTCATGCACAATTAAATTGTCTGTAAGTTAGTAAATTTTTGCTACCCATAATTAATTCATAATTAACTCATATGTTCAGGTATTTGTCGTATCTATATTGTGTCAAAATCTAATTCAAGTAATACTATTGTTTCATGTGTTAGTAAGTACAACATATATATGTGTTTGACCTCAATATTATATAGCTTTTTTTTCCTTTCGACAATAAAAATTAGCTTATTTCGTATAAAAATTTAGCCAAAACAAAATCTGACCTTTTTCTAATCAATGTATTAATTTATATTAAAAATTATGAATATTTATATATATAATAACGAAAACTCAAAATTATCCGCAAAAATCCGATTAATCGGCCGCAAAACGATTAATCGCTGGACGGTGCGATCGACGACGACCTTGATCCAACGAAATTGATGCGATCGACGAAGCAGATTCCGTCGATGCGATCTCTCAAAGGTGAGGAGTGTAGTGGGAGAGGAGTGAAGTAGAGAGAAGTGAAATTGGGAGAGTGGGAGAGTGAGAGTGGGGTCAGGACGTGTGGGGTTATATAAGGAGTACAAATTTTACATTTCCAACCGCTATTGAACCGGACAGTCGAACCGCGTCGGTTTTTGGTACCAAACACCATATCTAATTAGATTTTTCCATTTATAAAAATCACTTTAATCTAGTATTATGCTCGCACGGGCGAGCGGGCCCTGGCAGGCGACGGGCCGACAGGCGGCGAGCGACGGGCGACGGCGGGCGACGGGCGACGGCGGGTTTTGTCCCGAGGGAAGGCCCTTGCCCGCCCCTTTGCCCGTCGGGCTTGGCGGGCAAGTGCGGGCAACGGGCCGACGAGGGGTTTGGTTTGGGCGTGTTGCCGGCGGACTGCGGGCGGCTTGGGCGCTGAGGGACTGAGGGGCTGAGGGTTGAGGCGCTCCATTCTCCTCTAATCTCTTCTTGTTTAACAACAGAGGAGCGGTTAGTGAGGTGAGGGCATCATGAGATAAGGGTGAGCCAAAGCCACAGCCCACAAAGGAGAAGAGATGAAGAAGTAGAAGAAGATTAAAGAAAACAAGAAAAGTTATATAATTTTTTTAAACATATTTTTTTAGAATAATTTTGTTTTTTAAAAACAAAAAATAGCAATTTATTTTTTAAATAATTTTATTTTATAAGTTTAAATAAGTTTCTTTTTTTTTCTACAAACTCACAACTTCTTTGTAAATTCTTTGCCAACTTTTGTAAGTATGAATAAGTTTTATGTTTTTCTATTTTGATATATTAAAAGAAATAAAATAAAATATAATTTTAGAAACTAAGAAACTTGTAAGTTGTAATTGAAATAATATTAGATTTTTTTAAAAACAAAAAAGTTATGGGCAGGCATGGGGGCGGGCACGGGCGGGCGAAGGGCACGAACTGGAAGGGCGACGACGGGCGGGCGGGTTTCGGGGGGCGACAACAAATATCCAGACTCTTGCCCTTCGAGACCCACCCACCCGGACCCTAGACGGGCGGGCGAGATTGTGGGCCCGAGAGGGCACGGGCGGGCGAAGGGCGCGGGCGGGCGGCCCGTAACGGGCGAGGAGCGCAACACTACTTTAATCCAAGCGGATAATAAATTTTTTTAATCATACCAATCATTTTTGTAAATACGGGCAAGTAAACAGAAATTAACAAATTAGCTTGCGCAATCACTGACTAGTGTATATCTGATTACCATATATTTCTCAAATCGGCCCAATTTAATATTCAACAAACTTTTGTCAAATATAAATATTGTGGATCAAAGATCACGGCACAATATATATAATAATAAGAGTCGTAAGTAACGACCACCCCTTTATCTATCCACCGGTCTACCGTATTTTTGATGAATATATATTATTTTTCAGTAAACACTTATATTTTTCCGATCAACATATATCATTTTCTAGTAAACAGATATACTATTGTTTTCAGTAAACATTTATGACACTGTGACAAGTACATGAGTGCACGTGGGTATGTCAAATTGCGAGAGAAGAGTGTATGGGTGGCTTGCTTTATAGGTGGACTCTACTGTACATATATTCCTAATAATAATAACTGATCATGCTTAGTTAAACCCATCAATAGTTCACCGAATGCTATGTTAACAAAATTTGATCAGCAACGGTTAAAAGTTAAGAGTGCTTATCCCCTAACATATGACACGGTGCCATGCAACATGTAGAGGTGCCAGATTGTAGGTTCGGGTCAGGTCGGTTAAGGTCAATTTGACCAAATGAAAATGTTGGGTCGGGTCAGGTCGGATATCGGGTTGCCCGGCATTTTTTTTGGGTCGGGTATTGGGTTGACGTCTGCCGTCATTTTTTCAGGCCAAGCCGGGTTTGGGTCGGGTCGGGTCGGGTCTAGTTTTTTTGGGTTTGGTTAGATTTGCACCTCTATTCCCGAGTAATCTCGGGTTCCGGGTCGTTTGGGTCGGGTCGGGTCGGGTTCGGGTCAGTCTGACTTTTCCTGAAAGACGGGTCGGGTCGAGTCGAGTTCGGATCAGTCTGACTTTCCCTGAAACACGGGTCGGATCGGGTCGTGTTCGGGTTAGTTTAGCTTTTCCTGAAACTCGGGTCGGTTCGGGTTAGGGTCGGGTTCCGGTCGGGTTCAGTCAGATTTTATCACCTCTAGCAGCACGTGGGCGGTTGGATCGCCTTGAGATTCGGGTCAGCACGGATCTCAAGGAGATCCAACAGCCCACAAGTTGTATGGCACCGTGCCGTATGTCAGGAGATCAGAAATCGTTAAAATATATTCTTGAACGCGTTTGTTCTATTTTTGAATTAAGCAGACGCGCCCTTCCAATCATATCATAAACATTTGAGGAAAAAAATAGCGTAACTTTACAATGAAGTACTTTAATTGGCACTAAACTTAAGCCAGATAATTTGAATCATAGATTTGCATGCTTTCTCAATCAGCCTAACATTATAAACCTTTCTTTCATATCTAATCACTCAGATCATTCATTCGGTCATTAATTCCTTCTGTTCAATCCTGAAGCACGTATCATTCTCACATACAATCCTTCTTTCTTCCGTTCCATCCTGAAAGATCACTCAGTCTTCCATACCAAATTCTATGTAAGTTCAATATTTCTTTTTTTGATAAAATAAAAAAAATAAACTGCAATGAATTTACTTTTCAGAATTCATAGAGGAAATTATCTAGTACTGTAAAAATTGTCAAGGTCAATGTTGTATATTTTCATCCAGCTAAAGCTATAATAGGATTATCTTCTTTCCTCCATTGTCAGAAGTCTGAAATACATTTTCGAAATAAAATGTTTCCTTTCCTTAATTAATCACGAGCTCTAATATTTTGCTTGCCAAAGTTATATCAATTGCTTGAATTACAAAATTCTGATAATGTCCCAAATTACTAAACTAGAAAGAGGGGTAGCTCTCCAAGCACCACAACTATGCCACATCATCAATATTATTAACCATTGATTTTGTTTAAATCTCTTTATCTACTTTGATCCAATGGTTTATATTTATTCTCTCTCCTCATTTAATAAGATGATATGATGTGTCTAAGACAAAATTTAATCCTTAAAGTGATCCAACATTTATGTGCTATTATTTATAAATTGTGCATCATCATCATCATCATCATCATCATCGTCATTATTCACATCAAAAATTTTAAAATTATGTATATTTTTTAAAAATAAATAATTTTATTTTATAAGTTTTATTATTTTTTTGTTATCATATTTCGGGGCGAAGCCCAAGTTATAGCTCTACTAATTTATAATTCACCAAAGATTAATTATAATTGTTGTGATATATACATATCGGAGATCAAGATCATCAACGGTCAAAATTCTTTCCAAATTTATATGCATGTTTTCTATATTTTTAGAATTGCCCACGCGTTTCTTTAATAATTATAAAACCATAAATATATGCAATCAAGAAACAATAACATGATATAATGTAACTACAAAATTCTTTGCACGAAGCCAAATAATTAATTACAAATCTGAAAATAGCTCCACATACATTCTTGATTAGCTTAAGAACTAAGCTCTCTTAATTAGTTAAACCCTTCCACTCATTAATCATACTATCCTTCTCTCAATTCCAGAAACAACAATCCATGGCAATTTTCAGCATTCCAATCTCTCATCCTGCCGGAGCACACATCCGACAAGTTTGGGCTCACAACATAGAGCAAGAGTTTGCACTTATCAGACACGTAGCACCGTCTTTCCCCTTTGCCACCATCGACACCGAATTTCCCGGTGTTGTGTATGAGGCCCCGACACACCCTCGAAACTTGTCCCCTTACCAGAGGTACGAGCTCCTCAAGAAGAATGTCGACTGCCTCAAACTCATCCAGTTGGGGCTCACGCTAAGCACCTCTGATGGCAGCGAATTTATCACATGGGAATTCAATTTCCGCGGGTTCAATCCTCTCCAAGATCCACATTCTTCAAGCTCTATCCAGTTGTTAGAAGCACAAGGGATGGATCTCTGGAAGAGCTACTATCACGGCATCGACCCATGGAGATTCGCGTACTTGATGAACACGTCAGGTTTGCTTTTCAATCCGTCGATGACATGGGTCGGCTTTCACTTGGCCTATGATGTCGGGTACCTCGTAAAGGTTCTGACTGGTGCAGATCTTCCCGACTCGATGCACACATTTCTGAAAGTTGTTGGCTACCACTTTGGGCCCAGGATCTTCGACATTAAGTACATGTGCAAGTCGTGCAAAGGTCTTGAAGGCGGTCTTGAGAAGGTTGCCGGGAAATTGAATCTGCAGCGTGCAAGGGGCACATCTTCTCATCATGCCGGCTCTGATAGTTTGCTCACGTGGGACACATTTAGGAGTCTCAGAAAAACATTTCTCAGAAGAGGCATCACGGGAACACCGGCGGGAATTCTGTCGGGGATACAGGATATATAGTTAGGGTTTTCAGATTTGTTTCTTTTTTTTTTTCTAGCTAGGGTTTGACTGGTATGATACAGGATATATAGTTAGGGTTTTCAGATTTGTTTCTTTTTTTTTTCGAGCTAGGGTTTGACTGGTATGAAACAATTGTATGTAATGTAATGCAAAGTTGTTTGAAATTATAAGTTGTTGATATGATTTCTATTTAATTTTATGATCTGTTTTAATCATGTCCTACTCATTTGATGTGGATGTTATTTCTGTTTGGTTTGATCTAAGGAAAGAAATGTGCTGGATTTTGTCTCTGTTTGGTCTGATTATTGTTACTCTCTGCTAGAACATTTTTGTATCAGTTCTTGCGAAACTGATCATGAATATTATGTTTTTGAAGCAGTAGACATTGGTATTTTCATTAAATAAAAGAGGTATTCAAAGCTCTGACTCCTGAATTATATATCTGAATTGTTGACTTCCTCAGTGGCAGAAGTTTCATAAAAGAAAAGGGCATATTTCAGTTCCCATTTCTGGTTGTTCCAATTAAGAAGAAATTGTGAAGTTTTTTGAAGAACTATTTATCATGTTCATGATAACATGTATATATATTGTGAATGTCAAGGTGATATATATAGGATGTACTGTAGAGTCGACTGTAGTATATTTAGAATGACCTTGTATTGTACATGTGATGTGTGTGAAGAAAAAAGGGAACAGGGAACACGCTATCACTTGTTTCAAAGGAAAGAAAAAAGGAAAAAGAGAGGTGCAGTTCTGAATTGTTGTTTTCTTTTGATTGAGAATGACTTTCATTCAGTGCGTTACTGACATAAATAAGGGAACCACTGGCTATGAAAAATAATGAGAAGAAGAATTAATTAAGAAAGAGAGAGGATATGCAATCGTTTTTTTGAGGGAGTAGGCAAATAGCCTACTCAATTTTTCATTAAATTCAATTAAAATTATGTACAGAATAGACCAAAAAAAAAAAAAAACTTGCTTCCAGCCTATTTACATCACATTACTATGACTAACTTCCAGCCTAACTCCTAAATTTGTGTGGTCGATGTTCCGGAGGAAATTCTTCCACAAAGTAAGGTGTATGGAGTGACGAAAACTAGCCGTAGAGATCAGCGATTATCTCGTCATATAAGCTTGGTGTTATGTTAGAGAAGGTCAATATCCCGATCGAGAGTCGGACAAAAATTTACAGGCTCTTCCCATCACATTGCATGCTGCAATATTAATTCCAGTCCTTGATCGATCTATACAAAGAAAAAACCACTTAACTTTCTGAAATAGCACATCTTTAAAAAAAAAAAGTTTCAACATTTACATTTAGGTAGAAATTAAGTTTTGAAATTGATACTAGATAGAAGCAAATGAGAGTTCTCAACATGCCTTCAATTTCTTGCTTGGTATCTCATATATAGAACAAGTGTCAGGAGCTGATGATCAGGTGGGTAGTCTTCTGATCCAAGTACCCTGATGTTCGACTCGCCTGTCTCTGCTGATGAGCAGTCGAGCCGAACATCACAGTAAGTAATCACCATCTTCCTCCTGATTAGCTCTCTGATATATGCTTGGAGGTGCGAGAAAGGGAAAAGGATTCGGCTCATAATTAACACGATCTGCTGCAGGTGCACCGACAATTTGCTCGGCATGCTTTCCGAGAAACATGAATTTGGCACTTGCTCTGTCATCAGAAACTTGCAATTGGAGAGCTAGGCAGTACCTATGAGTCACAAACAAAGAGAGTAATCATGCATATACGGAGGTGATTGAATGTATATAAATATATATTCTGTTCAAAGTAACATGTACCATAGTACGGGTCTATATATCAACGCACTGAAATACCTTATTCTGCAGCATAGCAAAATGAGAAACAAAGAAGAATGAGGTTAAAAATAAATAAATAATGGGAAAAAGGGGTGGTACAAGGGTGTACTCAATGTGCACGAGATGAACAGTATACTATTCATTCTCTTGTGGTGAAGATTAACCATGTTCTAAATGGGCAAAAATATCTAAGACATACATACAGATAACAAAGTTCGCTAACTACTGCAACAACGAATTGATTAATCATAGTTATATAATTAATGGTGGTAAGAAAAGAAGTTCTAAAAACGCAATATTAACTGAGATCTGATAGTAACTGCTCAGATCCAGTCAATATTAACTGCAACAACTTGAATACGAATCACGGTAACTTGAATACACCTAGCAATAACTAAAACACAATCAAGATAACACGGATCTGACACTTTATACTTGTAATCAAACTAGTTTCAAGCAATTCAACAATTATATATTATCCAAACTAATTGATCAGTTCAACTTAATCAATCCGATTTGTCAACACTAAAACATAGGGTTTCGGATCAGGAAGAGGAAATACAAAATTCAACAAAATCCTCTCCAAAATTAACTTAATACACAAAGATAAGTTCAGATCAACTCAAAAACAAAAGAAAATTGACAGTAACTGCTCAGATCCAGTCAATATTAACTGCAACAACTTGAATACGAATCATAACTTGAATACACCTAGCAATAACTAGAACACAATCAAGATAACACAGATCTGACACTTTAGACTTGTAATTAAACTAGTTTCAAGCAATTCAACAATTATTATCCAAACTAATTGATCAGTTCAACTTAATCAATCTGATTCGTCAATACTAAAACCTAGGGTTTCGGATCAGGAATAGGAAATACAAACTTGAACAAAATCATCTCCCAAATCAACTTAATACACAAAGATAAGTTCATATCAACTCAAAAACAAAAGAAATTCGAATTTTAGTACCTCTGTTGCTTCCAGATGGCTGTTCTTCACTAGATGCCAGTGCTCATGCCTTGCTTCTCTTCTTCGGCGGCATCTCTGCTCTTGAACGATGTTACCTCCTCCGATCAACTTAGTCGTGATCTGATCTGAAAAACTCAACCGCGATCCGATGCGATCGACCGGAGCGATTCATCGACTCAGGCACGATCCAATGCATTCGACAACGACCGCGCTGCGATCGACGACGACCTTGATCCAACGAAATCGGTGCGATCGACGAAGCAGATTCCGTCGATGCGATCTCTCAGAGGTGAGGAGTGTAGTGGGAGAGGAGTGAAGTAGAGAGAAGTGAAATTGGGAGAGTGGGAGAGTGAGAGTGGGGTCAGGACGTGTGGGGTTATATAAGGAGTACAAATTTTACATTTCCAACCGCTATTGAACCGGACAGTCGAACCGCGCCGGTTTTTTAGTATCAAACACCGTATCAAACACCATATCTAATTAGAATTTTCCATTTATAAAAATCACTTTAATCCAAGCGGATAATAAATTTTTTTAATCATACCAATCATTTTTTAAATACGGGCAAGTAAACAGAAATTAACAAATTAGCTTGCGCAACACTGAGGAGTGTATATCTGATTACCATATATTTCTCAAACCGGCCCAATTTAATATTCAACAAACTTTTGTCAAATATAAATATTGTGGATCGGAGATCACGGCCCAATATATAATAATAAGAGTAGTAAGTAACGACCACCCCTTTATCTATCCACCGTATTTTTGATGAACATATATTATTTACAGTAAACACTTATATTTTTTCCGATCAACATATATCATTTTCTAGTAAACAGATATACTATTGTTTTCAGTAAACATTTATGGCACTGTGACAAGTACATGAGTGCACGTGGGTGTGTCAAATTGTGAGAGAAGAATGGATGGATGGCTTACTTTATAGGTGGACTCTACATATATTCCTAATAATAATAGTTGATCATGCTTAGTTCACTACCACAGAGATGGGCATTAGCAACCCCAACTTAGCAACTGTTTTCAAGAAAACCGTTGGTGAAAAGTGGCAGTGGCATTTTGGAAATTTAATTAAACATATCAGCAACGGTTTATCAGAAGGAACAGTTGGTAAAGACAACCCCGAAATCTGAGAAAGAATCAACAACTGTTCCTTTAAAAAACAGTTGGGAAAGGCATATCATTCCCAACTGTTCCTTAAGAAGAAACAGTTGTTGATTCATGTGCAAGAGTTAACAACGGTTCTCTACATAAAACCGTTGGAAAAGGTGGAGCATTCACAACGGATTATAAAACACAAACCGTTGTTGATTCTTGGTAACATAAAATATTCCTGTGCGAGAATTAACAACGGTTCACTCTTAAAAACCGTTGGTAAAGGGCTAATCATTACCAACGGTTCTTCAAAGAGAAACCGTTGTTGAACCTTGGCTGACATAAAATTCATGTGCAAGAATCAACAACGGTTCTCTATAAGAAACCGTTGCTAACCCGTTATCATTCCCAACTGTTTCTAAAGAACAAACCGTTGTTGATTCTTGGGTAACATAAAGTAATTCCTGTGTAAGAATTAACAACTGTTTTTTGTTGGGAACCGTTGCTGATTCCTTCTTGTGGCGGGAGAATTTCCGGCCTATGGCCCATTTAACAACTGTTATTCATTTGGAACCGTTGTTGATTCTCTCCAAGCAACAACAACACTTTTTCCTCACCCAGCAGCTAGCAAATTAATCATAAGGCATATATACCTTCTTTTTTTCCTCCCTCCTTCTCCAGCAGACCAGCAGGCAGCAGCGCCCCCTCCCCCTCCTCCTTTAATTTCAATCTAGCTCAAGAGGAAGTTGATTGGAAGGCATACCACTCTCCCCTCCGACTCCCATTTTCATTTCGAGATATTGAGGTTAATTCTATTTATCTACTTGATTGAATAATCAGTAGTTATTATATAATTAATTAGCATATAATTGCATGCATGTTAGCATTTTTTATATGTGGGTATTGTCATGCATTAGAACCAAACTACCGGAACTTGAATAACTTTAGGTCGTTACCCGTTCGAGATTAATCCAATAGGGGTTAATCTCGAATAGTCCCCGTTTGGGACTGCTCTTTGAATACCTTGTCTCATTTAGGATTAGTGAACATGCGTTGGGCAATTTGTTGTTCGAGAAAAATTCGGTAGATCATTTCTCCATTTGTTCTCACGGGTACGTGCAATGGCGTACTCGGGGGAGCTAATGGGAAATGCTGCCGAATTTTTCTCGAACAACAAATTGCCCAACGCATGTTCGCTAATG
Source organism: Cyperus esculentus (assembly GCA_030179965.1). Classification (NCBI taxonomy): domain Eukaryota; kingdom Viridiplantae; phylum Streptophyta; class Magnoliopsida; order Poales; family Cyperaceae; genus Cyperus; species Cyperus esculentus. The sequence continues at coordinate 3,121,088 of JASGLE010000045.1, forward strand.
AGACAAGGTATTCAAAGAGTGGGTTAGGATGGTTGGCCGGCCCGGAACCTATTAATTGTAGAACCAGCAGGGACCTAGTACTAATATTGCATGCATAATAAAAATTATATTTAATTATCTCTTACAGATGGATCATAAGAGTTGGATGTATGGGAGGCATGATACAAGTGCTTACTTGTTAGGAGTCGAAGAATTCATTAATTGTGCGAAGGAACATATGAGGCGTAGGGGTGATGAAACTATTTTATGCCCTTGTTCCGATTGTGAGAACTTGCGGAGATTTAGGGATGTCAGAGAAGTGAGGGGCCATCTGATCCGTCATGGATTTAAGGAGCGGTACACTCGTTGGGTGTGGCATGGCGAGTGCTCCGAAGAATCAGCAAATGCGGAGTCAAGCAAGGCTTCCAATGTGTCCGAGACCTCTTTAGATCGGGAAAATGATGTACGGGAGGAAATTGGGGTTGAAAATATAGAAAATATAGATAGCACTAATTGTACGGACTATGATCAAGTAGATGAAATGATGCACGACATTCCCGACGATTTTGTGGACATACCAGAATTTTCTGAAATTAATCTGAGCAAAGATGCTAATGTAGAATTATTTCCCGGTTGTACGAAATTTTCAAAATTATCAGCGGTTTTCAAATTATTTAGCCTGAAAGCAAAAAATAATTGGAGCGATAAAAGTTTCACAGATCTGTTAAAACTCTTAGGGGATATGCTCCTAGAAGATAACGAGTTGCCGGATACAACCTACCAAGCGAAAAAAATTTTGTGTCCGTTGAGTTTAACAATTGATAGGATTCCTACATGCCCGAAAGACTGTGTACTATATCGAAAAGAGCATGTCAATCTTGATAAATGTCCAAAGTGTGGGCTTTCAAGGTACAAACCGGGAACTGACCCATCAAAGAAAGGTAAAAAACCTGCGGCGAAAATCTTGTATTATCTGCCAGTAGAACCGAGATTGCAACGTCTTTTTGCAAATCCAAGAGACGCTGAGTTGTTACAGTGGGCTGGCACGTGTAGAAAAGACGATGGAATGCTCAGACATCCCGCCGATTCTTCTGAATGGAGAAAGATTGACATGACATTCCCTGATTTCGGTGGCGAACCTAGAAACTTAAGGTTAGGGCTATGTACCGACGGAATGAATCCTTACGGTAACATGAGCAGCCGGCACAGTACCTGGCCGGTGTTCTTGTGCATTTATAACCTTCCTCCTTGGTTGTGCATGAAAAGGAAGTACCTAATGATGCCACTACTGATATCGGGTCCTAAACAACCGGGTAATGACATAGATGTGTTCCTAGCTCCTCTGATTGAGGAACTGGAGAAGTTATGGAAAGAGGGAATACGAGTGTACGATGCATATAAGAAAGAATGGTGTACCATCCGTGTTATGATCTTCTGCACGGTCAACGATTTTCCCGCGTTAGGTAACTTGTCGGGATGCAGAACAAAAGGATACAAGACGTGTCCTATTTGCGGAGAACAAACTTGTTCCATACGACTAAAGCATTGTAAGAAGATTGTGTACATGGGGCATCGTCGATTCCTTCGGGTTGGCCACGCATATCGAGGGAAGAAGAAAGAATTCAATGGCAAGTCTGAGAGGAGAAAAGCTCCGGTCCCGTTAACCGGCAAAGAAGTTTACACAAAAGTGAAGCACATAAGAGTCCAATTTGGGAAGGATGTTGTTGCTCACGATAATCCGGACGACTTATGGAAGAAGAGGTCCATATTTTGGGATCTTCCTTATTGGCTGCACATGGATGTTAGGCATTGTTTGGATTTGATGCACATTGTAAAGAACGTCGCTGAGAGCATAGTGGGCTTGTTGTTGAACACCGCAGGGAAAACAAAGGATGGCATCAACGTTAGAAAGGACATGGTTGAAATGGGCATTCGCCCAGAGCTAGCACCCCAAGAAAAGGGAGAGCGTACCTTCTTACCGGCGGCCTGCTACACTCTATCGAGAAAAGAGAAAATCAGTTTTTTAGAATGCCTGCAATCAATTCGTGTGCCATCCGGTTATGCTTCAAATATTTCCAGAAGGGTGTCCATGAAAGATATGAAACTGATCGGGATGAAATCACATGATTATCATGTCCTGCTGACTCAGCTGCTCCCGGTTGCCATTCGAGGTATCCTCCCCCCGCATGTTAGGAAGTCGATCACCAGGTTCTGTTCCTTCTTCAACAAAGTTAATTCGAAGGTGATCGATCCCGAAGGGCTGGACTTCTTACAGTCCGATGTCGTGACGACCCTGTGTGAACTGGAAATGTATCTTCCACCCTCATTTTTTGATATCATGGTGCATTTAACAGTCCATCTCGTTAGAGAAATAAAACTCTGTGGCCCTCCATTCCTGCGACAAATGTACCCTTTTGAGAGAGCCATGGGTCAGTCGAAAGGGCTGGTCCGTAGTCGATCGAGGCCCGAAGGAAGTATGGTTGAAGGGTATGATGCTGAAGAGATCATCGGTTTCTATACCGATTACGTGGCCGACATTGACCCGATCGGCCTTCCCAAGCCTCGGCACGAGGGGAGACTCCAAGGTGTAGGTACTATTGGGTACAAACTGGTGAGGCCGGATCACGATTTGATCCGGACGGCACATCTCAAAATTCTTCAGCACCTTGCTGATGTAAGTCCGTACGTCGTCCGGCACCTGACAGAGCTACGTGAGAAAAATCCTTCGAGAAGTGAAAGTTGGGTCACCAATGAGCATAATCGAACATTCATAAGATGGTTCGAAGACAGTGTACATTCCAGACCATCCGATGAAGACGTAAGTGAGACTGTCAGGTGGTTAGCGTTCGGACTCGGGTCAACAGTGCACACCTACCAAGGTTTCGACTTGAATGGCTTCACTTGGTACACTCGGACCCAAGACAGCAAGAGCACCGTGCAAAACAGTGGTGTGACGTTAGTAGCTCTAGCGGCTTCTGGAGATATGCCCCAGCCATTTTACGGTTGGATTGAAGAAATATGGGAAGTAGATTACGTTAAATTTAAGATTCCCCTATTTTACTGTAAGTGGATCGATAACGGACGCGGAGTCCAACGGGATGAGGATGGATTTGTCACCGTTGATTTCAGTCGGTTGGGATACCATGACGATCCTTTCATACTAGCTAAGCAAGCAAAGCAGGTGTTTTATGTTGTTGACCCGGCCGACAAAAAGAGGCATGTTGTTCTTGCCGGTAAACGGCACATTGTAGGGATCGGAGACGTTGTCGATGAGGACGACTACGATAAGTTTGACGAAACCGGACCATTTTGTAATGGTACCGCCATCCAGCCAGTTGATGATGCGCCAGAGACAATCTACATCCGTACAGACCATGACGAAGGAACGTGGCTGAAGAGACGAAAAAGGAAGAAATCGAAGGGATCAAAGAAAAGAAAGAAAACCGCATAGAAGGTAAATGATACATTTTTTTAATTAATTAAATAGAATAATTACTTAAAGTAATTAGGTATACTTGAAATTAATTAGATATATAGATATATTAACTAAATTAATTCATTAATGCAGGTGCATGTTCAGCGAATGTATCGGATAGATGACAAGCTTGGGATCTTGCACCTGTTGAGTTCTAATATTTCTTTTGTTTTGTTTGTGTGTGTTGCTATTTGTAATTAATGTACGTTTAGATAATTTGCTATTTGTAATTAATTAGATATTTCAAAATATATTTATTATAAGCAACAAAATAATTTGCTCGTACTAAGATCATGTTTAGTGAACAACAATTGTTGATAGAGGTATCAACAACGGTTACTGACTGAGGACCGTTGTTGATGACAACAAAATAACTTTTTAAACTAAAATCTGCTAAAGAATCAACAACGGTTATTTATTAAAAAACCGTTGTGGATGAAAAAATTAACAACGGTTATTTATTAAAAAACCGTTGTGGATGGCAAAATTAACAACGGTTATTTATTAAAAAACCGTTGTGGATGGAAAAATTAACAACGGTTATTTATTAAAAAAACCGTTGTTGATTGTTTCATAGCGGGAATTCCTGAGACCCAAATAATGAATGAATTCCTGTTTCAGCCTAGCTGATAGAGGTAGTATACCAGAACACACATAACAACTAAGTGCCTTGCATGAGCAAATTGTCGTCCATTTCAGCCAACTCAGCTGCTTTAGCCGGCAGGACCAGCTGCAACACCTCAGAAGAAAAGGCAATCTGATAAGTGCCTTGCATGAGCAATCTGCTTTAACCGGCAGGACCATACCTGCAGCACATCAGAAGAACCAGAAGGTTCACAACTCAGTGCCACACCTGCAGGCAAAACCTCGCAGAAGGGTTGATCCTACCAACTCAAGCTGTAGAGATAGCAGAAATGCCTCGAAATCTGCAAAGCATGGTCATAACTCATCATTTTTGGGTACTGTTAGTTAGTTACCAAGCAGGGCACTTGAGTTGGGTCTCCATCTGACGCAAACCGTCAGAGAATGGACTCAGACGGTGCACCAGCTCCTGGCATTTTTCCATCCTTGTTTTATTCCCTAATTACTGTTGCACTTATTAATTTGCTGCTAACCGGAGCTGCGCGCACGCCGGTCATGAGACATGGGCTAGGTAAAAATGGTCTTGCCATTTTTTACACACCTGTAGGACCCCTGTGGCTCTAGTAAAAATGGTCTTGCCATTTTTTACACACCTTGCAACTCTTCTCTTCCTGCCGGCTAAAGCAGCTGAGTTGGCTGAAATGGACGACAATTTGCTCATGCAAGGCACTTAAGATTTTTATTTGTATTGTGTCACCATAATTTACCTCTATCAGATAGGCTGAAACATAATTTCATTCATTATTTGGGTCTCAGAAAATCCCACAATAAAATAATCAACAACGGTTATCACTCAGGAACCGTTGTTGATAACAAGAAGGTAATTTTTTTAATTAAAAGCTGAAAGGAATCAGCAACAGTTTCCAACTGAGAAACCGCTGTTGATTACAAAAAGTAATTTTTCAGATTTAAAAGCTGGAGAGAATCAACAACGGTTCCTACATGAACCACCGTTGTTGATTAGATTAAAAGTACTCTTGGCAACCGCATTAACTGGGTCTCGAGATTGGTGCCAGTGCGCATCTGAAGTCTCTGGAAACCCCGCGATTCATATTTTATTAAGGTGCGAAACAATCAACAACGGTTTTTAATTACAGCACCGTTGTTGATTGCCGTCATCAACAACGGTTACTCAAGAAAAACAGTTGTTGATGACAACAAAATAATTTTGTTAAATTAAAACTTTGAATAAATCAACAACGGTTTTTTATATTGAAAACAGTTGTTGATTGATTTCATTAACAATGGTTATTAACAAAGAAACCGTTGTTAGTGACAAGGAAAAATTATATTTTTTATTGAAAACTGGAAAGAATCAACAACGGTTATTTAATGAAGAAACAGTTGTTGATTGTTGTCATCAACAACGGTTTTCAACTTAGGAACCGTTGTTAATGATAAGCAAAATTATTTTTTAGAATTTTGAGATGGAAAGTATCAACAATGGGTATTTATGTATAGAACCGTTGTTGATGGTTATCATCAACAACGGTTATTTAGTAAAAACCGTTGTTGAGTGTGACAACAACGGTTTCTCTTAAATAACCGTTGTTGATGCTTTCACAGTTTTTAATCGTTTTGTACTCCTCTCTTTCATTTCAAATTTCACTGTAAAATTCTCTAAGTCCCAAAACCTCTCTAAAACCCTCTCTCGCGCTTGTTCAGGCGATCAAGCCCTCGCTACTACCGCCGCCGCTGCTGCTGCTGCCGTGCCGCCGCTGCCTCTCCTCTCCCTCCTCTCTGTAAGCTCCTCTCCTCTCTCCTCTCCCTACCTCTCCTCTCTGTCTCCGACCTCCTCTGCCTTGCCTCTCCTCTCCTCTCCCTGCCGCCTCTCCTCTCCCTGCCCTGCCTCTCCTCTCCTCCTTCTCTGCCGCCGCCCCCTCTCCCTGCCTTGCCTCGCCTCTCCTCTCCTCTCCTCTCCCTGCCTTGCCTCTCCTCTCCTCCCTCTCTGCCTCTCCTCTGCTCCGCAGCCATGGACCCTGAAAACCCCGAAACCACCGAACAACCCGAAGAACAACCCGAAAAACAACCCGAACAACAATCCGAACCCGAACAAGAACCTCGGAGGCGACGAGGGCCAACCACCGGGGAGACTTACCGCAAGAAGGTAAAAGACCCCGAAAGGAAGATAGAGTTCGGGACAGATGGCAACACCACAGGGGCCGCCACGGGGTCGTTCGCGAATTATGTGGGCCAAACCGCGAGAGATCATGTGCCCATCAATTTCTCGGACTGGAAGAAGGTCCCGTTGGATTACAAGACGAATTGCTGGAACAAAATAAAGGTGTTTTCTTGAACTTTAATCTCAGATTATATTATTAATTGAATTACCTTCATTTGATTTTGTATAATTAATAGAAATTGCAAAATTTAATCTCGAACTTTATTCAAAATAGAAATTGCATAATTGATTGTACAATTAACCGAATTCGTTGATTAACTGAATAATTACTTTATATGTCCTGCAGGATTTCTGGCATCTCCCGGACGACAGGGAGAAGAGGAAGGTCTTGATAAAGGTGGGAGTCCGTTGGAAGGAGTTCAAATCGCACTTGAACCGAACCTACATTCTTCAGGAGAGTGAGGAGGACCCTTGCGCAAAGCATAACATCCCGCAACATGTGTGGGAAGAGTTTGTCAAGAACTGCAACACTGACGAGTTTAAGGTTCATTAATTAAATCACTGTTATTTAAAAATCTGCACTACTAATTACTTAATTTGTACTGACGCCGCTGTTTCATAAATTGACAGAAAAAGAGTGCGCAAGGGCGAGAGGCGTCCAAGAAGAACGTGTACCCTCACAGGCTCGGCTCGGGCGGTTACGCGAGTGCAAGGAGGAAGAAGTGGACTCGCAATGTCGTAATTGCACCGACGGAACCATCGGGCACTCCTATCAATGCCGATTTGGACGAACGGAGCCGCGACTGGATGTTGGCAAGGTCGAAGAGCATCGTCGATGGAGTTGCCGTTATCGACGATCCGGCTATTCGAGAGGTCCAGAAGAGAGTGGTATATATTCTTAACTTAACATTTTAAATTAACTGCACATGCTTTCGTCATTTTAAATTAACTGCACATTTTAAATTAACCGTTATTTATTGAAGAAACAGTTGTTGATTGTTGTCATCAACAACGGTTTTAACTGAGGAACCGTTGTTAATGACAAGCACAATTATTTTTTAGAATTTTGAGATGGAAAGTATCAACAACGGTTATTTATGTATAGAACCGTTGTTGATGGTTATCATCAACAACGGTTATTTTAGTAAAAACCGTTGTTGAGTGTGACAACAACGGTTTCTCTTAAATAACCGTTGTTGATGCTTTCACAGTTTTTAATCAATTGATTTTAAATTAACTGAACATATATACGTTAATTTTACTCAATTGATCACTGCAGGAAGGAAAAATAAGAGAAGCGAGTGAGGGATCATTCGTCCCCGACGGCGCAAATGATGTCCTCACTGCCGCTCTAGGGACGCCGGAACATCCCGGGAGAACGAGGGCCTACAGCTCCGAGTACACAAGCCGGAAAGACGTCTTCGGGAAGCAAAAGAGGAGACGGGGCGCGACTTCTCACTCCGGTTGCTACTCCCAATCGGAGGTTGACGGGATGAGAGAGGAGTTCGAAGAGAAGCTGAGGAAGCAACGGGAGGAGATGACGGCGGAAATGACGAAGGAGATGAACGCAAGGATCCAGGACCTAATGGTCTCCGTCTGCGTCCCGGGTAACTTCCAACAGGTACTGCTCGGAGGTGAGCTCCAGCAGGCAGGTACCTCTTCGTCTGCGGCGCCGGCACCGCAGGGACCGCCCGCCCCCGAGAACAAGGTAATTTACCTTTCTACTTGCTGAAATAAGTGTCAGACACAATTTCGGTCCGAAGTGATGCACGAACGTAGGAGACGACAATCGACGAACAAGAACGAAATGAAATATTTCGGACCGAAATTTTGTTTGTCGAAACAGAAGACAGATTTCGGACCGAAATATTTTATTTCAGTCCGAAATATGGGTAGACGTTTTTTTTCTGTTTTATTTGTAGTCCAACACTACTCGACGAATTAAAAAATGTGGTTGAGTTAATTCAAAGCTTCTAACAATAATATTTACATTCCAGAGGTCACGCAATTGCAAACTCTATGTTGAGGTGGCGGATACTCAGATCGAGGTGGCGACTGGAAGGATGTTTCTACCCGTTCCGGGCGCCACATGCCACGGTCAACCGATCCCGCCCGATCAAAGAAAGGTGCAGATAGATTTTTGCGTCGAGGCGAATCGGTCACACAAACTCCCGACTCCGGTGGCGGATCTTGTGGAAATCCATGAAGCAGTCGGGAGTTTTGTTCTGTGGCCAGTGCACTTGATAGAGACCGAGTCGACCGGTCAGGTATATATTTTTAAAAAAAATAAAAAAAACTATTTATATACCAATTCGGTCCTGATTGCATAGGTTTCATTAATCGTAGGCCCGGAGAGCATCGGCACGGAGCCCGAGTACACCGCCCCCGAGGTCGTCACAAGCTGCGAGTCGGGTGCCACTACTTGAGGATTCTCAGGTGCACCGACTTCAGGAGCATGGCCTCGCGCTCTACCAGTTGCTGATGAGCCAACCGTCAGAGGTCGACACTTTCGAGGTCGACTACGGTGTGGAGGATCTAGGGATCGGGGGTACAACGGTGCTCACCACCACCGCGATCACCGACATGCTAAAGAATGATTGGCTCGAAGTAACAATACTTCAAATGTTTAGCATGTAAGATCGATTATTTGACTTTGATATTTCTTTCATGAAATATTAATCTGTAGTTAGCGTAAAAAAATATGATAATTGGTTTTCCAATGTAGTGCAAGCGCACGTCGGTGCAAGATGTTGTTGTTCGGCCGCTTCCGTTTTCTGGACCCCTACCGATGTGCGGCCGACAACATTGCGAGAGAGGGTGCTACTTACCTCACAGACTTCATTGAGCCGATGGAGCTCGACTCGATCGTCTTCCTCCCGTATCACGAAGGGTTCGAAATTACTCAACTCTACTTTAACAAAAAAAATATATAAATTCTTACCTTTCGTTCTCGTTGGTTTGGATGGCAAATAAACTGAAATAATTAATATTGTAGGTCTCACTGGCGGCTTCTCATCGTGCATCTAGCCGAGTCTCGGTGCTACATCATGGATTCCTTGTGTCCCACCGAGGTGCCGAAGTTAACGATTATGGGCTATTTGAATACGTAAGCTTAATAATCAACTAAATTCCGTTCTCCTTTTATTAAAAAACAAAATATGAATCATCGCACTAATTTATATTAATTGTAGGGCCTTCCGAAATTATTGGACCAAAAGAGGAGTGATCAAGAAGAACGGAGGCAAGCTCACGTATAAGTTGATCAAGGTATATACGTATACACGTAACTTATATATACAATTAGGCTTGTAAATATTCAAAAAAAGAAAAAAAGAAAAACGTACGAAATCCATATTGATTCTTGATCTATTTTCATTATTGTAGGGCCCAAGGCAACCGGGCGGCTCCGAGTGCGGATATTACGTCATGCGGACGATGCATGACCTAATAAATACGTGCTATGAGGAGAAGTTACCTTCGGTATATATACCTATTTCGTTTATCAAGTATATATGTTTTATTTCATATTATATATCAAACTAATTCAAATATATGCAACCTCTTAAATTTACAGGCTATTGCATCCGAAAGGTACGAACGACATCAACTCGACGAGGTAATAGAATTTTGTTGCGAATTTTTGCGTTACGAATTGTGATCTCGATCGGATTTTTGTAGTAGATATTATTAGGAGGTTTCGAATTGTAAAATAGGTACAATTAATTGATTTTGTATGTATATAGATTGGTTAATTAATTTAGATGTGTTAATTATGTGATTTATATTAATTTAGATTGGTTAATTTCTGAATGAAACAGAAAACAGAATATATGTGAATGTGTATGGTTCTCTGAATGAAACAGAAACAACATGCCCAGTTCGACAAAACTTAACAACGGTTATTTAATTGTTTAAAAAAACCGTTGGTAATAACGCTGTGTAATAAAACATGTAAATAATCAACAACGGTTCCACAACAAGGAACCGTTGGGAATTACGACAATCAACAACGGTTTAATAAAAAACCGTTGTCAAATGATGAAATCAACAACGGTTCCTACCAAAAAACCGTTGTTGATTCATATAATTGCCAACAATTGACTATAAAAACCGTTGTTGATTAAAGTCGTTTCCAACGGTTATTTACTAAGGAACCGTTGTTGATTGGCATCACCGACAACGGTTTCTTATTGTAAACCGTTGTTGATTGACAACACCAACAACTGTTCCTTATTGTAAACCGTTGGAAAATATATTTTATTTAAATAATTTAGATCATTGATAACGTCATTTTCCAACGGTTTCTCCAAAATAACCGTTGTTGATTCGTCTCATTGCCAACGGTTCTTGGAGAGAACAGTTGTGGATTCGCTTCTTTGCCAACGGTTATTTCTTATAAACCGTTGGGAATTACTGTCATCAACAACGGTTCCTTCTTATGAACCGTTGGCAAAGATATATTATTTAAATATTTCAGATCACAGATAATGTCATTTGCCAACGGTTTTTTATTAATAACCGTTGTTGATTGCGTAGGAACAGCAACTGTTATTCTCTTTTAACCGTTGATGATTAACGGCATCAACAGCGGTTCTTTAGTAAGCATTAGCAACCCTCGTATTCCCAACCCTCGCTGAACCGTTGGGAATTGTCATAAATAACCGCCGTTGATGATTTTTTCTGTGGTAGTGGTTAAACCCATCAATAGTTCACCGAATGCTATGTTAACAAAATTTGATCAGCAACGATTAGAAGTTAAGAGTGCTTATCCCCTAAAATATGACACGGTGCCATGCAATACGTAGAGGTGCCAGATTATAGGGTCGAGTTCAGGTTTGGGTCAGGTCGGTTAAGGTCAATTTGACTAAATGAAAATGTTGGGTCGGGTCGGGTCCGATATCGGGTTGACCGGCATTTTTTTCGGGTCGGGTATTGAGTTGACGTCTGCCGTCATTTTTTCGGGCCAAGCCGGGTTTGGGTCGGTCGGATCTGGCGGGTTTTTTTGGGTTTGGTTAGATTTGCACCTCTATTCCCGGGTAATCTCGGGTTTCGGGTCGTTTGGGTCGGGTCGGGTCGGGTCGAGTTCGGGTCAGTCTGACTTTTCCTGAAAGACGGGTCCGGTCAAGTCGAGTTCAGATCAGTCTGACTTTCCCTGAAACACGGGTCAGATCGGGTCGTGTTCGGGTTAGTTTGGCTTTTCCTGAAACTCGAGTCGGGTCGGGTTAGGGTCGGGTTCCGGTCGGGTTCAGTCAGATTTTATCACCTCTAGCAGCACGTGGGCCGTTGGATCACCTTGAGATTCGTGTCAGCACGAATCTCAAGGAGATTCAACAGCCCACGTGCTGTATGATACCGTGCCTTACGTTAGGAGATCAGAAATCGTTAAAATATATTCTTGAACGCGTTTGTTCTATTTTGAATTATGCAGACGCTCCCTTCCAATCATATCTTGAGGAAAAGTATAGCGTAACTTTACAATGAAGTACTTTAATTTGCACTAAACTTAAGCCAGATAATTTGAATCATAGATTTGCATGCTTTCTCAATCAGCCTAACATAATAAACCTTTCTTTCATATCTAATCACTCAGATCATTCATTCATTCGGTCATTTCTTCTGTTCAATCCTGAAAGCACGCATCATTAATTAAATCTCTCATACAATTCGATCTTCTTTCTTCCGTTCCATCCTGAAAGATCACTCATGTCTTTCATACTAAATTCTATGTAAGTTCGATATTTCTTTTTTTGATAAAATAAAAAAAAATAAACTGCAATGAATTTTCTTTTCAGAATTCATAGAGGAAATTATTTTCTAGTACTGTAAAAATTGTCAAGGTCAATGTTATATATTTTCATCCAGCTAAAGCTATAATAGAATTATTTTCTTTCCTCCATTGTCAGAAGTCTGAAATACATTTTCGAAATAAAATGTTTCCTTTCCTTAATTAATCACGAGCTCTAATATTTTGCTTGCCAAAGTTAATTACAAAATTCTGATAATGTCCCAAATTATTTAATTCTTCTTGTATCACAACTAGAACATACTGTACGTATATTTTTAATCATGATTGATAATTAACTCAATCTATAAACTAGAAAGAGGGGTAACTCTGCAAGCACCACAACTATGCCACATCATCAATATTATTAACCATTGATTTTGTTTAAATCTCTTCATCTATTTTGATCCAATGGTTTATATTTATTCTCTCTCCTCATTTAATAAGATGATATGAGGTGTCTAAGACAAAATTTAATCCCTAAAGTGATCCAATATTTATGTGCTATTATTTATAAATTGTGCATCATCATCATCATCGTCATTATTCACATCAAAAATTTTAAAATTATGTATATTTTTTAAAAATAAATAATTTTATTTTATAAGTTTTATTATTTTTTTGTTATCATATTTCGGGGCGAAGCCCGAGTTACAGCTCTAGTAATTAATAATTCACCAAAGATTAATTATAATTGTTGTGATATATACATATTGGAGATCAAGATCATCAACGGTCAAAATTCTTTCCAAATTTATATGCATGTTTTCTATTTTTTTGAATTGCCCACGCGTTTCTTTAATAATTATAAAACCATAAATATATGCAATCAAGAAACAATAACATGATATAATGTAATTACAAAATTCTTTGCACGAAGCCAAATAATTAATTACAAATCTGAAAATAGCTCCACATACATTCTTGATTAGCTTAAGAACTAAGCTCTCTTAATTAGTTAAACCCTTCCACTCATTAATCATACTATCCTTCTCTCTTCCAGAAACAACAATCCTTGGCAATTTTCAGCATTCCAATCTCTCATCCTTCCGGAGCATACATCCGACAAGTTTGGGCTCACAATATAGACCAAGAGTTCGCGCTCATTAGACATGTTGCACCGTCTTTCCCCTTTGCCACCATCGACACCGAATTTCCCGGTGTTGTGTATGAGGCCCCGACACACCCTCGAAACTTGTCCCCTTACCAGAGGTACGAGCTCCTCAAGAAGAATGTCGACTGCCTCAAACTCATCCAGTTGGGGCTCACGCTAAGCACCTCTGATGGCAGCGAATTTATCACGTGGGAATTCAATTTCCGCGGGTTCAATCGATCCTCTCCAAGATCCACATTCTTCAAGCTCTATCCAGCTGTTAGAAGCACAAGGGATGGATCTCTGGAAGAGCTATTATCATGGCATCGACCCATGTATCGCGTACTTGATGAACACGTCGGGTTTGCTTTTCAATCCGTCGATGACATGGGTCGGCTTTCACTTGGCCTATGATGTCGGGTACCTCGTAAAGGTTCTGACCGGTGCAGATCTTCCCGACTCGATGCACACATTTCTGAAAGTTGTTGGCTACCACTTTGGGCCCAGGATCTTCGACATTAAGTACATGTGCAAGTCGTGCGAAGGTCTTGAAGGCGGTCTTGAGAAGGTAGCGGGAAGTTGAATGTGCAGCGTGCAGGTGGCACATCTCCTCATCATGCCGGCTCTGATAGTTTGCTCACCTGGGACACATTTAGGAGTCTTAGAAAAACATTTCTCAGACGAGGCATCACGGGAACGCCGGCCGGAATTCTGTCGGGGATACAGGATATATAGTAATTAGGGTTTTCAGATTTCTGTTTCTTTTTTCTTTTCTAGCTAGGGTTTGACTGGTATGAAACAAATGTTTGTAACTTAATGCAAAGTTGTTTGAGATTTTAAATTGTTGTTATGATTTTTCAATTTATTTTTATGATCTGTTATTTAAATCATGTCCTACTCATTGGATGTTGATGTTGTTTGATCTGATCTAAAGAAAGAAATGTGCTGGATTTTATCTCTGTTTGCTCATGATGAATATTATTCTTTTGAAGCAGTAGGCCAGTGCGTACTCTGTATTTTCATTAAATAAAAGAGGTATTCAAATTAAAGCAGCTCCGAGTCCTGAATGATATATCTGAATTGTTGACTTCCTCAGTGACAGAAGTTAATTTCATAAAAAAAAAAAGGCATATATATTTCAGTTCCCATTTCTGGTGGTTCTGAGAAAAAATTGTGAAGGTTTTTAAAAACAATTTGTCATGTTCTTGATAACATGTATATATATTGTGAATGTCAAGGTGATATGTATATCGATGTAGTACTGTAGACTGTAGTATAGTTAGAATTGGACCTTGTATTGTACATGTGATGTGTGTGAAGACATTTCACATTTGTTTAGTAAATGAAACATATAAAACACGCTGGCACCAGTTTCAAAATCAAAGGGAAAAAAAAAAAAGGAAAAAGAGATACGCAGTTCTGAATTGTTGTTTTCTTTTGATTGAGAATGGCTTCCATTCAGTGCGTTACTGACATAAATAAGGGAACCGCCTGGTTAGAAAAATTATGAGGAGAAGAATTATACTCTGTTCAAAATGAAGTGAAAAAAAAATTCACTTCAGTTCAATGGAGAAGAAACGAAAAGAAATTATTTGAATTGCAATTTTGTGTTCAATACGATCTTTTCTTGAGCAAGAGTTCTATTCAGAGAAATTGAGAAGTAACCATAGTTTTCTACCTATTTACACAAGTACCACAAAACTAGGGTTTTGAACTGGAAGTGATATTGAGCATATGAGCAAAGGAGAAAAAGAAATGGCGATCGTGCTTGCCAGATAAAGCGATTGGGTAAATTGTCGGAAGTTTTTACCTTCAATAATTGAAGGCTTCGTGAGATCTCACATCGGCGGAGAAGAAAAACGACGAAGGATTAATTTGACCTCTCCGCTTTCTCAATTCCCATCCGTACAAATACCACCGTTTTTCATGCGATTTGCAAACACGATTTGGGAGTTAAATTTTCTCGCCGATTGAAATCGCGCTCACAGCGTCCGCTCGTTTTGAACACGGAAATTGGAAATTTCCGATTCCATTTCGTGTTTGAGGGAGAGAGAATTCGTTTTAAACAGGGTATTAAGAAAGAGAGAGGATATGAAATCGTTACTGTATAGTCAAATTCAAAGGTGTGTATATATATGGAGTGATGAATCACCTCATTCATACAATTATATATATATATGTACATTGCAAGAGGCTTTCATAAAGTTGCTGAGAAACATATATATATAGGTTCCATATATATATGACTACAAAAATTTACAGGCTCTTCCCACCACATTGCATGCTGCGCACCCCTCAACTCATCCATCCAAGATCCTACTGGAGCACTGATGTAAAATATCTGTGCTAATAATTCTCTAACACTAAAACGGTTCAGTTCACAAGCGCATGAACCTATCGATGTAGTGGTCAGGTGTCGAACCACAAGGACAACACGTAATGCACTGGTTATTGATTCTACAACCGATCTAGACAATTCGATCTTGAAAGTTTGATTAAACTAATCCTAAATTTAAAACTAATGGTAGCAAGTTTGGAAAACTCGATTAAACTTGAACTAGGGACATTGGTTTAATTATCCCTTGTAGAATTAATTCACTCGATTAACACTTTTAATTATATTATTGCGAGAGGGTATCAATTCAGTTGTTGGTACTAAACTACAGTGTTAATGGCTTAATACCGTACACAAACTCTTGGATTTCACTATTAAGTTCCTCACCCTACAAGTTTAATGTTCATTAAGTTCTTGATACAATTAATCAACTACAAATTCTACTTCGCGGTTAAATATATCGCACAATTAATAGTTAATTAATGATTTATCCTAGAATTACGATTTCACGGTTAAGTATCTCATCATAAATCCTAATTTTGTTTCCTAATCCAAAACTACGAGTTTTACTTGTCAAGTCGTAACCCTAGTTTCTAAGATGATGCGCGTAGCGATTAAACAACACACAAGCAATTTAACAAGAAACAAAATCACAACATAACATTAAAAGCGTCATTAGAATAAATTAAACTACAAGTTCAAACTACAACCCAACATCCCTAGAGAGGGGATTAGCCTCTCACGACTACCAAAGACAATTCAGAATTCATGTTCAAGCAAGATATAGAGGAAAGAGAGAAAAGAAGGAAGAAGAAATTAAACACCGAGATATCGTGAGAACTCCCGATTCCGATCTCCAGTCTCTAAGTTCTTCTCTAATTCTATTTCCTAATTCAGTTCCTCAAGATACCAACACGACTCCCAGAAGAGAAGGGGAGTCTATATATAAAAACCCAGAAAAATAGACCAAAAGTTGCCTCAAAACATCAATAACTGCTGAGATAGAAAAACTCGCCATAAAATATTTCGGACCGAAATTCTTCACTATTTCAAAACACATAATTTCGGTCCGAATTAATTCAATTCGGTCTGAAATTTCTGCAGAATCTTCACTGGTTCAGTTTAGACAATTTCGGTCCGAACTGATTTATTTCGGTCCGAAATTCTTGCAGTTTCTCTTCAATAAATTCACGTTCCGCCTATCTTCCTTCGGTCTTCTTGTTTTGTGTCCAAATCTCTTCCAATTCTTCATATCTGCAATCAAAATCAAGAATGCGGCAGTATCTCGAACTTGACCCAAAAACTAAACTAAATTAACTCAAAACTAAATAAAAAGGTATAGTTTAAGAGATAAATCCCGATATAAAATAGAGTACAATTAAGACTCATCAAGCACATAATTTTATAACAATCTCAAGCATCCGATATTAATTTATTAACTTTAAAAGAGGAATTAATAAAATGGCAAATCTACCTTCCATAAGGAAGGTTCTGGTATTATAAAGGATCTTTTACATTTGGGTCCCTTACATTTTCCAATACTACCAAACTTACATAATACACCCTAAAACATATTCTAATAACACTCAACACTCAACATAATTCCGGTACTTGATCTGTACAAAGAAAAAACCACTTGAGTTGGTTAACTTTCTGAAATAGTATTTCATCTTTCATAAAAAGATAAAGTTTCAACATTAATTTACATTTATGTAGAAAGTTTCAAATTGATACCAGCTAGATAGAAGCAAATTCCAAATTCCAAAGTTTAAACATATACATTAATTTAGGTAGAAAGTTTCAACATTTCTTTTTTGACAATACCAAAGAAAACTTCCACGATTTTGTATTTTAAATTTATAGAGGAAATTATTGCGAAAATTGTCAAGGTTACTGTCATATTTTCATTCGTATATTAGAGCAAATGTACGGTGAGTTTAAAGCTCATGGAGATCTTAACATGACTTTAAACTCAGAACCATATCAAATCATTTTTATATTTGAGTTTATTTGACTCATTATATTCCTTATATCAAAACCTTGTAGAATACTAAAATTTTCTATTTTTGGAAGTTGTTAAGTATTTATTTTGGATTTTGTAAAAGTGATACATAAAATATTGAATATTTTATTAATATTGTATAGTTGTTTTAAAAAATTAAAAACAATTACTTATAATTAAAAATGAAAAATTTTTGTATCCCAAAATATTTTGATCGATGCAAAGAATATAATGAGCTATATAAACTCAACAATATACACTAAAAGAATTAGCAAAAAATGCAACTATTAGTTTGTGTTGCATCTCGCCCATAGACTATATATACAAAATGATCATGGTTCAATGTTGCATCTCGCCCAATTTGTTTGAGTATTACATCATATTCAGATTGCATTCAAATGAAATATACGAAATAATGCACAAAATACGTACTCAATGAGAGAAAACAAATAAATATACAATCAATTACATATAAAATTTCCATTATGAGAGATACAATAAAAGTTAATGCAATTATATACTAATTATATCAATTACCAATTACCATATAAGAGAAAATATGAAGTGATCTTTTTAAGTGACTCTTCGTGTAGCGATTACAATAATAACTAATTGAAGACTTCTACACCAAAATGGTACCACAAAAAATTTCGTCTAAGATCCTACGGTTCATATTTATTTTAAAATCTTAAATTTAAATCCGAGCCATTGGCGGATCATGACATCCAACATGTATTATAAGGAGCGGAGATACTCAAACAAATTGGGCGAGATGGAACATTGAACCGTGATCATTTGTATATATAGTCTATGAGGAGAGTATTAACTTTTCGACCAAGTCTTAATACAAGGAAGGATTTGATTATAATGATCTGACTTCAAACATTTTATTTCGTGGTATTGAGATTCTATTTATAGGAAATTATCTATGGTAAGTCAGTCTAATTAAGTATTTTTCAATTTATTTTGTGTGTAATATGAAAGGTATATCATATAGAAAATGTTATAAAGATACTAAAAGTGATATCAACTAGAATTATGTCGTTTAAGTTTTATCAAAATTATGTGTGATTTTTTATTTTTTTTAAATTAGTAGAAATTACTTTTTGAACACCCCAAAAAAACTGTAGTTTAATGTCTCGCACGATTCAACAATATACACTTGTATTTCTTCATGAATTCTTCTAATAGTTGCATTTTTTTTCTTCAAAACGATCAGAACATATCATTTAAATTAACTAAAAGATTTAGCAAAAAAAAAATTATCATTATCAAACCCTGATTATATCATTTAAATTAACTAAAGATTTAGCAAAAAAAAAATTATCATTATCAAATGAACCCGTAGCAACGCACAGACAAATTACTACTAATTAGTTACCAATGAATTCCTGCCCTCTATTAATTAAGTTCCTTCAAGGAAGCACATGTGGCTAATTAAATATAAGTGAACAAATATGGTGAGGAAGTGTTAACTAGATCAGAGATGAAAAAAAATGATATTTTATGATATGAATTTGAATTAAATGCTATATGGTAGGACGTCATATACAATGTTTTGCCAATGTAAATAAGTGAATTATTATTATTATTATTTTGGAGAAACGAATGTGTAAATGAATTTCCTCTTATTGGTAAAAAACACATGAGTCATAGCTAGCGACCACCATTTTCTCTATCTACTGGTCCACCGTATTTTTTATGAATAAATATCATTTTTCAGTAAACATTTATATATTTCCGATCAATATATATCATTTTTCTAGTAAACAGATACACTACGTTTTTCAGTAAACATTTATGCAACTGTGACAAGCACATGGATATATGTAGGTGTGTCAAATTATGAGAGAGAGGTCGATAGGTGGCTTGGTTTATAGGTAGACTCTACATATTTTCCAAAAAACATCGTCTAAACTTTTCAATAAAAACAATTGACTACTGAGGTACATATGTTTGACCAATAGCTAATTTAGTTGATATTCAGAAGCTTAACGGATAATAAATTTTTGTAATCATGTCAATCATTTTTGAAAATATAGGCAAGCGAAAAAAAATAATAGATTAGCTTGCGCAATTACTGATGAGTAGTATATATCCAATTATTATTTCTCAAACAAGCCCAATTTAATATTTAACAAACTTAATTTTTGTGAAATATAGATGCAAATTCAAGGGAAATATTGTGGATCAGAGATCACGGCCCAATACATAATAATAATTGATCATATGCTTAGTTAAACCTAACAAAAAATAGTTTACCGATCGAATACTATATAATTAATTGTAGTTAAACTTGTGTTGACAACATTTGATTAACAACGGTTAACAAATATTCTTGAACGCGTTTGTTCTATTTTTGAATTAAGCAGACGCTCCCTTCCAATCATAAACATTTGAGGAAAAAAATAGCATTACTTTACAATGAAGTACTTTAATTTGCACTAAACTTAAGCCAGATAATTTGAATCGATCATAGATGTGCATGTTTTCTCAATCAGCCTAACATAATTAAACCTTTCTTTCATATCTAATCACTCAGATCATTCATTCATTCGGTCATTTCTTCTGTTCAGTATATCCTGAAGCACGCATCATTAATTCTCTCATACAATTCGATCTTCTTTCTTCCGTTCCATCCTGAAAGATCACTCACGTCTTTCATATTAAATTCAATGTAAGTTCGATATTTCTTTTTTTTGATAAAATAAAAAAAAAATAAACTGCAATGAATTTTCTTTTCAGAATTCATAGAGGAAATTATCTAGTACTGTAAAAATTGTCAAGGTCAATGTTGTATATTTTCATCCTGCTAAAGCTATAATAGGATTATTTTCTTTCCTCCATTGTCAGAAGTCTGAAATACATTTTCGAAATAAAATGTTTCCTTTCCTTAATTAATCACGAGCTCTACACGTTGAAAGTGCGACATTCGGTTACACAAGTAACACAACACACCAAAATATATTTTACTTGCACAAGTTATATTAATTGCTTTAATTACAAAATTCTGATTATGTCCCAAATTATTTATTTCTTATTGTATCACAACTAGAACATACTATATATTTTTAATTATAATTGATAATTAACTCAATAATTAATAATTCACCAAAGATTAATTATAATTGTTGTGATATATACATATCGGAGATTAAGATCATCAACGGTCAAAATTATTTCCAAATTAATATGCATGTTTTCTATTTTTTGAATTGCCCTCGCGTTTCTTTAATAATTATAAAACCATATATGCATTCAACAAACAATAACATTATGACTTATGATGTAATTACAAAATTCTTTGCATCAAGCCATATAATTACAAATCTGAAAATAGCTCCACGTACTTTCTCGATTAGCTTAAGAACTAAGCTCTCTTAATTAGTTAAACCCTTCCACTCATTAATCATACTATCCTTCTCTCTTCCAGAAACAACAATCCATGGCAATTTTCAGCATTCCAATCTCTCATCCTGCCGGAGCACACATCCGACAATTTTGGGCTCACAACATAGAGCAAGAATTCGCGCTCATCAGACACGTAGCACCCGATTTTCCCTTTGCCACCATCGACCCCGAATTCCCCGGTGTTGTGTATGAGGCCCCGACGCACCCTCGAAACTTGTCCCCTTACCAAAGGTACGAGCTCCTCAAGAAGAATGTTGACTGCCTCAAACTCATCCAGTTGGGGCTCACGCTAAGCACCTCTGTTGGCAGCAAATTTATCACATGGGAATTCAATTTCCGCGGGTTCAATCCTCTCCAAGATCCACATTCTTCAAGCTCTATCCAGCTATTAGAAGCACAAGGCATGGATCTCTGGAAGAGCTACTATCATGGCATCGACCCATGGAGATTCGCGTACTTGATGAACACGTCGGGTTTGCTTTTCAATCCGTCGATGACATGGGTCGGCTTTCACTTGGCCTATGATGTCGGGTACCTCCTAAAGGTTCTGACCGGTGCAGATCTTCCCGACTCGATGCACACATTTCTGAAAGTTGTTGGCTACCACTTTGGGCCCAGGATCTTCGACATTAAGTACATGTGCAAGTCGTGCGAAGGTCTTGAAGGCGGTCTTGAGAAGGTGGCCGGGAAGTTGAATGTGCAGCGTGCAGGGGGCACATCTTCTCATCATGCCGGCTCTGATAGTTTGCTCACGTGGGACACATTTAGGAGTCTCAGAAAAACATTTCTCAGAAGAGGCATCACGGGAACGCCGGCCGGAATTCTGTCGGGGATACAAGATATATAGTTAGGGTTTTCAGATTTGTTTCTTTTTTTTTCTAGCTAGGGTTTGACTGGTATGAAACAAATGTTTGTAACTTAATGCAAAGTTGTTTGAGAATTTAATTTGTTGTTATGATTTTCTATTTAATTTTATGATCTGTTCTAATCATGTCCTACTCATTTGATGTTGTATGTCTATTTGGTCTGATCTAAAGAAAGAAATGTGCTAGATATATTTTATCTCTGTTTGGTCTGATTATTGTTACTCTCTG
Source organism: Cyperus esculentus (assembly GCA_030179965.1). Lineage (NCBI taxonomy): Eukaryota > Viridiplantae > Streptophyta > Magnoliopsida > Poales > Cyperaceae > Cyperus > Cyperus esculentus. The sequence continues at coordinate 3,143,023 of JASGLE010000045.1, forward strand.
CAGCTAGAACATATTTGTACCGGTGCTTGCGAAACTGATCATGAATATTATTATTTTTTTTGAAACAGTAGGCGATCGAGTGCCTACTGTATTTTCACTAAATACAAGAGGTATTCAAAGCTCTGATCATGAATATTAAGTATTAACGACTCCTCAATTGATGACTTCCTCAATGACAGAACAGAAGTTTCATAACAAAAAAAAAAAAAGGCATATTTCGGTTCCCATTTCTGGTTGTTCTGAGAAGAAGTTGTGAAGTTTTTTTAAAACAATTTATCATATGTTCTTGATAACATGTATATATATTGTCAATGTCATGCATGGTGATAGGATGTACTGTAGTGTAGTTATAAATTGTACCTTAATTGTATTGTACATGTGATGTGTGTTTAAGACATTTTTGTTTAGTAAATGAAACATGGAGCACGCTGTAACCTTGTTTCAAAGGGAGAAAAAAAAAAAGGAAAAAGAGATGCAGGTCTGAATTGTTGTTGTCTTTTGATTGAGAATGCCTTCCATTCAGTGCGTTACTGACATAAATAAGGGAACCACCTGGTTACGAAAAATAATGAGAAGAATTAAGAAAGAGAGGAAATAAAATGGTTACTTAATTTATAGTCAAATTCAATATGGTGTGATGAATAAAGTGAAACGAAAACTAGCCATAGAGATCAGCCATTATCTCGTCGTATAAGCTCGGTGTTATATGTTAGAGAAGATCAAAATATCCCGATTGAGAGTCGGACAAAAATTTACAGGCTCTTAAATTCCCACCACATTAATGCATATATGCTGCCTCTCAACTCATCCATCCAAGATCGATCCTCCTGCACACAGACTGGAGCACATAATTTTATATTAATTAATCTCAAGCATCCGATATTAATTCCAGCCCTTGATCGATTCTGTACAAAGAAAAAACCACTTGAGTTAGTTAACCTTCTTAAATAGCACATCTTTAAAAAAAAAAAAGTTTCAACATTTACATTTAGGTAGAAATTAAGTTTCAAATTGATACTTGTACTAGATAGAAGCAAATGAGAGTACTTCTCAACATGCCTTCAACTTCTTGCTTGGTATCTCATATATAGAGCTAGTGTCAGGAGCTGTTGATCAGGTGGGTAGTTCTTCTGATCCAAGTACCCTGATGTTTGACTCGCCTGTCTCTGCTGATGAGCAGTAATTCTGTTTTAATCATGTCCTATTTAACATATTTTTTTGGAATAATTTTGTTTTTTAAAAACAAAAAATAGCAATTTGTTTTTAAATAATTTTATTTTATAAGTTTGAATAAGTTTCTTTTTTTTTTTTTTTTTTTTACAAATTCACAACTTCTTTGTAAATTCTTTGCCAACTTTTGTAAGTTTGAATAAGTTTTATGTTTTTCTATTTTGATATATTAAAAGAAATGAAGTAAAATATAATTTTAGAAACTAAGAAACTTGTAAGTTGTAATTGAAATAATATTAGATTTTTCTAAAAACAAGAAAGTTATGGGCGGGCATGGAGGGCGGGCGCGGGGGGCGGGCACGGGCGAGCGAAGGGCACGAGTGGGAAGGGCGACGGCGGGCGGACGGGTTTCAAGGGGCGACAACAAATATCCAGACCCTTGCCCTTCGAGACCCACCCGCCCGGACCCTAGACGGGCGGGCGAGATTGTGGGCCCGGGCGGGCACGGGAGGGCGAAGGGCGCGGGCGGGCGGCCCGTGACGGACGAGGAGCACAACACTACTTTAATCCAAGCGGATAATAAATTTTTTTAATCATACCAATCATTTTTGTAAATACGGGCAAGTAAACAGAAATTAACAAATTAGCTTGGGCAATCACTGAGTAGTGTATATGTGATTACCATATATTTCTCAAACCGGCCTAATTTAATATTCAACAAACTTTTGTCAAATATAAATATTGTGGATCAGAGATCACGGCCCAATATATAATAATAAGAGACGTATGTAACGACCACCCCTTTATCTATCTACCGATTTTTTCCACCGTATTTTTGATGAACATATATTATTTTCAGTAAACACTTATATTTTTCCGATCAACATATATTATTTTCTAGTAAACAGATATACTATTGTTTTCAGTAAACATTTTTGACACTGTGACAAGTACATAAGTGCACGTGGGTATGTCAAATTGTGAGAGAAGAGTAGATGGGTGGCTTACTTTATAGGTGGACTCTACATATATTCCTAATAGTAATAATAATTGATCATGCTTAGTTAAACCCATCAATAGTTCACCGAATGCTATGTTAACAAAATTTGATCAGCAACGGTTAAAAGTTAAGAGTGGTTATCCCCTAACATATGACACGGTGCCATGCAACACGTAGAGGTGCCAGATTGTAGGGTCGGGTTCAGGTTCGGGTCAGGTCGGTTAAGGTCAATTTGACCAAATGAAAATGTTGGGTCGGGTCGGGTATCGGGTTGACGGCTGCTGGCATTTTTTTCGGGTCAGGTATTGGGTTGACGTCTGCCGTCATTTTTTCGGGCCAAGCCGGGTTTGGGTCGGGTCGGGTCTGGCAGGTTTTTTTGGGTTTGGTTAGATTTGCACCTCTATTCCCGGGTAATCTCGGGTTTCGGGTCGTTTGGGTCGGGTCGAGTTCGGGTTAGTCTGACTTTTCCTGAAACACGGGTCGGTTCAAGTCGTGTTCGGGTCAGTCTGACTTTCCCTGAAACACGGGTCGGATCGGGTCGTGTTAGGGTCGGGTTCCGGTCGGGTTCAATCAGATTTTGCCACCTCTAGCAGCACATGGGCCGTTGGATCGCCTTGAGATTCAGGTCAGCACGAATCTCAAGGAGATCCAACGGCCCATGTGCTCTATGATACCTTGCCTTACGTTAGGAGATCAGAAATCGTCAAAATATATTCTAGAACGTGTTTGTTCTATTTTTGAATTAAGCAGACGCTCCCTTCCAATCATATCATAAACATTTGAGATAAATATAGCATTACTTAACTATGAAGTACTTTGCACTAAGCTAGATAATTAGTTTGAATCATAGATGTGCATGTTTTCTCAATCAGCCTAACATAATTAAACCTTTCTTTCATATCTAATCACTCAGATTTTTCATTCGGTCATTAATTCCTTCTGTTCAATCCTGAAGCACGTATCATTCTCACATACAATCCTTCTTTCTTCCGTTCCATCCTGAAAGAGATCACTCAGTCTTTCATAGTAAATTCCATGTAACACTACAACACAAAAGGGCCTTTAACAACGGTTATTTGGGCTTTTAACAACGGTTGTACAACCGTTGTACTGTAGGGCGTTGTTAAATTGAATAAATAACCGTTGCAAACACGGCTGCCAAACTACTCAGAATCTAAAAGTTTAGCAACGGTTATTAACTAATAACCGCTGCTAAACCTGTCATTCAACAACGGTTATTAGTTAATAACCGCTGCTAAGTCTTTCATTCAACAGCGGTTATTAGTTAATAACCGCTGTTAAATATGTCACTCAACAGCGGTTATTTATTAATAACCGTTGTAAAAGTGTTTTCCCAAAATAAAAAAAATAATGAGATATTTGGCTAGCCCACTGTACAAAATAATAATTAATATCAAAGATTTAATTTATTAATATAATTGAAATGTCTTACAATACTAATTGATACATAAAATTTCTCAACCACATTATAATATTATTTAAAATACAATCATTTCGGAAAAAAAATTTCTTGGATTTCTGCTTGTACTTGGAGAGCTTTATTTCCTTTCTTTACTCCTTCAATCATTAGGCTGATGAAGTTCATACGCCCGCTAGAAAATAGAAAGCGATAGTCAGTGCAAGCCTACCCTTGAGGTGGATCAAAGTAGAACTTTATTCTACAAAATTGAATATAACAATGTAGCTGTTATCTTCTCATATCCTCTTTCGGGCAAATAATTTTATAAATTTACCTAGGATAAAACTCGACAGTGAGTTTCTCTAGCTTGGGATTAAGATAGATGCATTTCCTACACCAGGCAGCCATCCTACCTCAACAAAAGAAATAAACAATAGCACAATTTTAGATATTGATCCAACCATTATACTTTCTAAGGATCCAGCACCGTACCACATTTTACTGGTACATATCAGTGGTACACACTAGTATATATAAAATGCATCATCATGAACCAAGGAAAAGAAAAGAACACAAACCAATCAACGATGACGGGTTGTGAATTCTCTTTGGATAGCCGAAGAATCTCGTCGAATTCCTCCAAGCTGCCGATGGATTCCATATCAACAGAAGTCGGTCGCGACACATCTTGCTAGACAGCCCCCAACTTCTACACCTCCCCCCTTGTCTTCCCCTTAATCACCAGAAAGTGCATTTTTCCTGTTGAAGTGTAGAAACTACTTTTAACTATCTGTACAACCTCTAATATGTTCAGAAAATCTGCTATCATGTGTAACTATACAATAACCCCGAATTACCAAAAAATGCATTTTTCAGGAGTTCATGCAAACCAAAAAACTCACCAAAAAGAAAGGTATCCAGGCTTCTGTTTTTCAAAAACCAAAAACAGAAAAACTTAAACGATGCCAAACGGACCCTAAATTAACTAAAGTAAATATGTCAAAAAAGATCAGAATAACAGAATGCAGTACATGACAAAAATGCTGACAAAGATAATTAATCTCACATGGAAATTACCTGCATGTTGATAAGCCAAGGAGGGGGAGCACCATCTGGCATACCAAGGTGAGCTTCCTTTAGCTCTTTAGAGAGCATGCCTGGTTTCATTTCCCTTAGCTTGACCTGGCAATGAAAGAAAAATGAGAACAGATATTTAAATCAGAACATAAAGCGTACAAACAAGAAAACAAATAGCAAAACATATTAAATACACACCTTAATATAAATGACTAAAAAATCATTGATAACAAAATAGATTTTTACATGATTCCTGTAAAGGCTGCTTCTCAATATATGTCTTGGCACAGGCACAGAATATATAAGAAAAGTATAAATTTACCTATAAGAATTTACGTTTCTGACATCAATATATGTCTTGGCACAGGCACAGTGCTTCTATATGACTTTAGAGAAACCAGCAACTTTGGATCTGCTGTTGTTACGTCCCAGACCTACACAACAAAGTTCAATAGTGTTAATTATTTTAACTTAATTATACAGCACATCCGAAACCCCAAAATTATGTTCAAATTTAGTAAAACTGGAAGTGGTTCAATCAAAAGCATTAACAATAAAATTATTTTGCCAGCAATCCTTTTTCCAATGAGTTAACTGATAATTTAACAGATAATTTCCACCACAGCTTTGAAATAACTCAAGTAATTAAACCAATTAAAAACATAAAATTTACACAGAAATGTTATTGTCTGCTAATAAGCCACCAAATTTACCTTACGCTTCTAATTCAGTACAACCCATTCTTGTGAGCAGAAATTTAATAAATCTTAGAAAGATAAAATGGCTCATACCAGTTGATACAACAACGAAGGTCTTCACTTTCCCAGATGCACACAGTTTATTAGAAAACAGTCTTTGAACAAAACCTCATACATCTGAACTTAGTTCTGAAACCTCATAAATATGAAAGATGTTCAATTGAAAGCACAACTGGCCAAATCAGCACCGAACACTCTTCCCAAAAAGCAGAAACTCGATTCCAGTTCCTCGGAGTCGGAATCAAGTTCCATGGAGTCCAGTCCTTGAAACAGCCCCATTGCTGTCATCTACTACTGTACTGGTATGAAACAGCCCCATTGCTGTAAACCAACTCCACTGGTACATTACCAGTACAAGTGGTAAAGAAAGAAACAGAAAGGTACCTGCTGTGCTTTCGAGTGTTGGGCTGCGCTAGGGTGGAGGCGAAGGAGAGGAGGGAGAGGGAGAGGCGGAAGAGAGTGGAGGCGAAGGAGAAGAGAGGGCTCGGCTGTTGCTGCTGCTGCGCGTGGAGGTGGCGCGAATTTGCTGCTGCTGCGAGGACCTGCCGCTGCGGGGAAGAGAGTGGAGGCGAAGGAGAGGAGAGGGCTCGGCTGCTGCTGCTGCTGCTGCGCGTGGAGGTGGCGCGGATCTGCTGCTGTGCGCGGGAGATGGAGGAAGAAGGAGAGGCTAGGGTTGGCTGTGCGCGGGAGGGGAAGGAGAGGAGGCTAGGTTTTGGTTTTGATTTTGAGGGTGTCGAGAAGTAAATAAACAAAGGGGAAACAAAAGAAAATAAAAGAAAGGAAAGAAAGAAAGACAATGTCAGAATATGTGTGAATGATAGGTGGACCTAGATGTAAGATGATGTGAGGCCATTCTTATTTGTTCAAGTAACAAGCTGTTAATTTAATTAACAACGGTTCTTTTTTAAAAACCATTTTAAAGGTTTCAGCTTTACGGCGGTTTTTTATGCGCAACCGTTGCTAAATCTTTTCTAAACAGTGCGAACCCATCTTAGCAGCTGTTATCAACTATAACCGCTGTAAAATCTACATATTTTACAACGGTTATTTACTAACAACCGCTGTTAAATTCTGTCAGCCAATTTAACAGCGGTTTTTATGTAATAACCGTTGTAAAACCTACACATTTTATAACGGTTGTTTGTAAAAACCCGCTGCTAAGTCTGTTCCAGCGGTTCGGATCTATCTTAGCAGCTGTTTTTAACAATAACCGTTGTAAACAGGGCGTTGCAAAAGGCCTTTTTTGTTGTAGTGTAAGCTCGATATTTCTTTTTTTGATAAAATTAAAAAAAAATAAACTGCAATGAATTTTCTTTTCAGAATTCATAGAGGAATTATCTCGTACTGCAAAAATTGTCAAGGTCAATGTTGTATATTTTCATCCAGCTAAAGCTATAATAGGATTATCTTCTTTCCTCCATTGTCAGAAGTCTGAAATACATTTTCGAAATAAAAATGTTTCCTTTCCTTAATTAATCACGAGCTCTAATATTTTGCTTGCCAAAGTTATATCAATTGCTTTAATTACAAAATTCTGATAATGTCCCAAATTATTTAATTCGATCTTCTTGTATCACAAATAGAACATACTGTATATTTTTAATCCTGATTGATAATTAACTCAATCTATATACTAGAAAGAAGGGTAACTATTATTAACCAGTTATATTGTTTAAATCTCTTCATCTACTTTGATCCAATGGTTTATATTTATTCTCTCTCCCCATTCAATAAGGAGGAGGGATCCATTTTACAATCCTTAACTTGACAATCTTGACAATTTGATATTTCAAAAATTTGTAAAAAATCATATAAATTCTCAAAAATAGAGAAAAGTTCACGGAATTATTTCTTGACTTGTAGATTAATTATGTTTCCGATTATATTCAATTTAAGTTATATATGAAAGCCCTTCAAAGATCCGTTAAATTACAACCGCTACAAAATACACAAAATTTTGATAATCTATCAAACGATGTTCAAATTGATTGAAATTTGGAATACTATTGATCTACTAGTTAACTAATGCATCCATAAGTCTTTTTTCAATTTTAAGATTTTTTATGAAATTTTATAAATTTTTAAAATGTTCCATTGTTAAGATTGTCAAAGTTAGCATTGTCAAGGGATCCCTCCTCTTTAATATGATGATATAATATGTCTAAGACAAAATTTAATCCTTAAAGTGATCCAACATTTATGTCCTATTATTTATAAATTGTACATCATCATCATTATTCACATCAAAAATTTTAAAATTATGTATATTTTTTAAAAAAATAAATAATTTTATTTTATAAGTTTTAAAAATAAATAATTGTTATCATATTTCGGGCGAAGCCCGAGTTATAGCTCCAGTAATTAATAATTCACCAAAGATTAATTATAATTGTTGTGATATATACATATCGGTGATCAAGATCATCAACGGTCAAAATTCTTTCCAAATTTATATGCATGTTTTCTATTTTTTGAATTGCCCACGCGTTTCTTTAATAATTATAAAACCATAAATATATGCAATCAAGAAACAATAACATGATATGATGTAATTACAAAATTCTTTGCATGAAGCCAAATAATTAATTACAAATCTGAAAATAGCTCCACATACATTCTTGATTAGCTTAAGAACTAAGCTCTCTTAATTAGTTAAACCCTTCCACTCATTAATCATACTATCCTTCTCTCAATTCCAGAAACAACAATCCATGGCAATTTTCAGCATTCTAATCTCTCATCCTGCCGGAGCACACATCCGACAAGTTTGGGCTCACAATATAGACCAAGAGTTCGCACTCATCAGACATGTAGCACCGTCTTTCCCCTTTGCCACCATCGACACCGAATTTCCCGGTGTTGTGTATGAGGCCGGGACGCACCCTCGAAACTTGTCCCCTTACCAGAGGTACGAGCTCCTCAAGAAGAATGTCGACTACCTCAAACTCATCCAGTTGGGGCTCACGCTGAGCACCTCTGATGGCAGCAAATTTATCACATGGGAATTCAATTTCCGCGGGTTCAATCCTATCCAAGATCCGCATTCTTCGAGCTCGATCCAGCTCTTAGAAGCACAAGGGATGGATCTCTGGAAGAGCTACTATCATGGCATCAACCCATGTAGATTTGCGTACTTGATGAACACGTCAGGTTTGCTTTTCAATCCGTCGATGACATGGGTCGGCTTTCACTTGGCCTATGATGTCGGGTACCTCGTAAAGGTTGTGACCGGTGCAGATCTTCCCGACTCGATGCACACATTTCTGAAAGTTGTTGGCTACCACTTTGGGCCTAGGATCTTCGACATTAAGTACATGTGCAAGTCATGCAAAGGTCCTGAAGGCGGTCTTGAGAAGGTTTCCAAGAAGTTGAATGTGCAGCGTGCAGGGGGCACGTCTTCTCATCATGCCGGCTCTGATAGTTTGCTCACCTGGGACACATTTAGGAGTCTCAGAAAAACCTTTCTCAGATTAGGCATCACGGGAACACCGGGCGGAATTCTGTCGGGGATACAGGATATATAGTTAGGGTTTTCAGATTTTGTTTCTTTCTTTTTTTTTCTAGCTAGGGTTTGACTGGTATGAAACAAATGTTTGTAACTTAATGCAAAGTTGTTTGAGAATTTAAGTTGTTGTTATGATTTTCTATTTAATTTTATGATCTGTTTTGATCATGTCCTACTCATTTGTTGTTGATGTTGGTTTGATCTAAAGAAAGAAATGTGCTGGATATATTTTCTCTCTGTTTGGTCTGATTATTATTACTCTCTGCTAGAACATTTTTGTATCAGTGCTTGCGAAACTGATCATGACTATTATTTTTTTTGAAGCAGTAGCTAGGCGAGTGCCTACTGTATTTTTCATTAAATAAAAGAGGTATTTGCAGCTCTGATCATGAATATTAAGTATTAACGAGCCCTGAATTGATGACTTCCTCAATGACAGAACAGAAGTTTCATAACAAAAAAAAAAAGGCATATTTCGGTTCCCATTTCTGGTTGTTCTGAGAAGAAGTTGTGAAGTTTTTTTAAAACAATTGATCATATGTTCTTGATAACATGTATATATATTGTCAATGTCATGCATGGTGATAGGATGTACTGTAGTGTAGTTATAAATTGTACCTTAATTGTACTGTACATGTGATGTGTGTTTAAGACATTTTTGTTTAGTAAATGAAACATGGAGCACGCTGTAAACTTGTTTCAAAGGGGAGAAAAAAGGAAAAAGAGATGCAGTTCTGAATTGTTGTTGTCTTTTGATTGAGAATGCCTTTCATTCAGTGCGTTATGTACTGACATAAATAAGGGAACCGCCTGGTTATGGAAAATAATGAGAAGAAGAATTAAGAACGAGAGGAAATAAAATGGTTACTTAATTTATAGTCAATAAATGGAGGTATCGAAGATGCAGGGAATTCAATGGTGTGATGAATGAAGTGAAATGAAAACTAGCCGCAGAGATCAGCCATTATCTCGCCGTACAAGCGCTCGGTGTTATATGTTAGCTAGAGAAGATCAATATATCCCGATTGGGAGTCGGACAAAAATTTACAGGCTCTTAAATTCCCACCACATTGATGCATATATGCTGCCTCTCAACTCATCCATCCAAGATCGATCCTCGTGCACACAGACTGGAGCACATAATTTTATATTAATTAATCTCAAGCATCCGATATTAATTCCAGTCCTTGATCGATATGTACAAAGAAAAAAACCACCTGAGTTAGTTAACTTTCTGAAATAGCACATCTTTAAAAAAAAAGTTTCAACATTTACATTTAGGTAGAAATTAAGTTTCAAATTGATACTAGATAGAAGCAAATGAGAGTACTTCTCAACATGCCTTCAACTTCTTGCTTGGTATTTCATAGAGCAAGTGTCAGGAGTTGTTGATCAGGTGGGTAGTTCTTCTGATCCAAGTACCCTGATGTTCGACTCGTCTGTCTCTGCTGATGAGCAGTCGAGTCGAGCATCACAGAATAACCGATGCACCTGATCGACATGGACCTTCTTCTGGCATTTGAAGCAGCTTTCTAGAACCGACTGTGTGGGTTATTGTCGGCCGTGCGCAATATGAGCAACACACTGAAATATATACCTTGTTCTGCAGCATAGCAAAATGAGAAACAGAGAAGAAATTAATACTGTTTTTGCACAGTAAGTGGCTGACATGCATGCAACAGTCGTGATGGATGATCGATATTATATATCCGTGTAAATTTCTGAATCAGTTGCAAATGGTCTAGTGGCTCAAGTGGTAGCTAACTAGGATGACTTCCAAGAGGTCATGGGTCCAATCCTCCACGGGCACAAAATAAAAAGTTTCAATGAAACTGGTGGAGTATTCCACTTTCTTCAAAAAAAAAAAAAAATAAATAATTCTGAATCAGGGAGATGACAAGCAATAGAAAGTTAGTTACATTCTGCATATATACAAAAGGAATAGAAACATAGGGAAATTTTATAATTCAAAATCAGACTACATTATGATGGTATACCTTGAACAGAAGTCAGATATGAATGACAAATTCTGATGGAAGTAATTAAGACCTCGTACCACTATACAAGTCTTCAGTGCTCTTGGGCCTAGATGATGGAAACTTCTCAAATGAAAATATGATTGAGAATACAGGAACAAAAAAATAAAAAAAGGAACATATATATATATATATATATGAGACAAGGCAAGACAAGTAAAAGATGTAGCCTTTCATAGTGAAGGGAGTTTTTGAAATGAAAGTTAAAATTAGGCTAATTCTGCTATGGATTAGATGAAACATGGGCCGTTCATTTTTCATAATCGGATGATCGCGATATGTTTTTTAAGATAAAAATTAAAGGGAGATGTTTGATAAAACCACTCGATTCAAAATGAAAGGTTGCTTAACCGATCCACAGAAGAACAACTAAGTTATTCTTAAGTGTTGCCAGATGTAAAACATGAGGAAAATGATCCCATAGTGTAATTTACTTTACTTTATAGATTGATTATGTTTGTTTAATACCCTAACAAAATTATGTTAATGCCATTTTGGTATTAGGAGTTGACAGGGGTGCTGGAATAGCTCAGTTGGTTAGAGCGTGTGGCTGTTAACCACAAGGTCGGAGGTTCAAGCCCTCCTTCTAGCGCTTTTCCTTTTCTTTTCTTTTTCCTAAACAAATGGATAAAGTTGCTTTTCTTCCTTAATTGTTAATTCTCTACATTAGTGTTTATTTACATAAATAATGCATTGTGGTCGCATTTTGTTTTTTTCTTGAAGATCATACATAGTGCGAGTGCAAATGATTTATTTCATGAAATCGGGTTATTTTAATTTAAAAGTAAAATTTTCTTAGACAAAAGCTGCCAACAAGAACTACATGCAGGGATCCAAATCCAATAATAATGGAAAGCACGAAATTTTTTTCTCCCTTTGCAATGTATTGTTGATAAACGAATTTGACTATACATTCGCAATTATACAAAGAAGCTGCTAATAACATTATTAATAGAGGAAATTAAATTTGGACGTTGTTTTTGTACAACTAATTGCTAGTAATCAAATTTGAATATACCCTTCAATGTTTTATAGAAGGAACCTATTATTCATTGTATATAAATTATGATTTGTATGGGAGCAGTAAAGTTCAACTAATTATACATACATAAATGAACCAATTAAATTACATTAAATCCATTAACCAATTATAAATTATAAATTAGAAATCCAATCAACCAATTATAAATTACATTAAATTATAAATTATAAATTGCAGAAACCAATTGAAGACAAATTCTAAGTTGCAGCAGAGGTGATCCGATCCGTCATCCCACATCCATCGGATCAGATCCATTGATTAAATCCACCAAAACAAAACAATCTCCATCTTTAGATCCTCCAACTTCCCAACTAGGGCATCATCCCCGCACGAATCTTGACACCATCGAAATAATAATAATAAAGAAAGGAACTGCCTTTTGAGCTGTTGCTGTTGCAGTCGTCGTCAAACCTGATTGATTGCATTGAAGCAAGCTCTCGAAACTCAGAACAAAGAAAAGAAAAAAGAAAAACTCAAAAACCCCCAAATTAAATCAGAAATCAATTCACGATCTCTTCTTCTTCTTTAATTTAATTTCCACACTCTTTTCTTTACTCTCTGTTCAAACCCTAACCCTAGCTAGCTCCATGGAGCAGAAGAGCCAGAACTCCGCATCCACCGCCATCCCCACCCCGACGGGGCCGCCGCCGGTGCTGGCCTACCCGGCCGCAGCCGCCGCGGCCCCGTTCGCGCCCTACGCGCACCTCTACCCGCCGCAGCCGCACATGCCGCCCGCGCACCCGCCGGCCCAGCCCAACCAGCAGCTCCAGCTCTTCTGGGCTGATCAGTACCGCGAGATCGAGCAGGTCGCGGACTTCAAGAACCACAACCTCCCCTTGGCTCGTATCAAGAAGATCATGAAGGTTTGCTTTTTGAACTTAATTTCGTACCCCCTTCTTTTGGTAATTGAGAAATAACCTAGAGACTTCATGAATCAACAGTGAATTTTGTCTGCTTTGAAATTGGTTCAATTTGAATTGTATGAAACAAGCAAGTGAAAGAGAAGAAGAAAAGGAAGTTTGTTAGTAGTATGAGCAACTCTGTATGATTGCTGTAGATGATAATTAATTTTCTTACTACATGCCTCTAGTGGTTGATGAATGTTTGTCCCGTGTTGACTGCAAGTACAGTTAGTGTTGTGTTGTTTGGTCTAATTTAAATGTGATGCCCGTTTACCTTTTTTTTTTCGTATTTCTAACGTTATGCTAATTTCAACTTACTAAATGTTGTATACTGTAAATGATTTAAAATTATGGTGCCTTTTAAGAAATATAGGACAGTTGTTAGAACCATCTATCAGGAGTTGTGAACTATAATAAATACTTCTTTTATCATGTGTTAAACTGCTTTTAGATTGGGGGTTTTATAGATGCATGTTTCCTATTTGTGTGGCTTCATTGTCATATGAATTGCAGTTAATTTGTAAACACAGAATACTTAAATTTTCAACAAAAAAGGTGAAATTTACTAGGATCAGGATGAAAGTTGTAGCTGTGAGTACTGGCAATTGTTAGGATCAGGACAAAATCAGAACTGTAGGATATAACAATGTTAGGGTTTAGGATGAGATTGTCAACTAAAAAGGATACTTTTTGCATCATAGTTTTAATGTTTGAGGGGTATTTTGTTTGGTGCAAACTGCAAGTTATTAAATGGTTGTGTGATTTGAAAACACTTTAGAATGCTAGGTCTGTCTGCAAAAGATATAATCTATTAGTATTAGGAGAAACTTTGGTCACATTAATTATTGCCTTCTATAGTCATACAACTCTGAAGATTGACATGCATTTCGTTATGTTACATTAATTATAAAAAGAAATAAGTGCCTACAATTCTAAAGCGGATAACCCTTTTCGCATCACATTCTAAGTAAATTGGCTGTTTGAGTGATAATTAAGTACAACTGTTGCGTTGCTTGAGGTGTAGGTGTAGTATAATAGATACTGCATTTTGAAATACAAGTTGGAAAAAAAATTATATGCCATGTGCCAATTCTACCACCCTATTAATTCTGCACAGGCCTTAACAGTTATCATTGGATTTATGATTTGTTATATTGTTTGTTGTTTTACATGGTTAATAGGCTGATGAGGATGTTCGCATGATCGCAGCTGAGGCACCAGTGGTTTTCGCACGTGCATGTGAGATGTTCATATTGGAGTTGACACACCGTGGTTGGGCCCATGCTGAAGAGAACAAACGCCGCACTCTCCAGAAGAGTGACATTGCTGCAGCAATCTCTCGTACTGATGTTTTCGACTTCTTGGTTGACATTGTACCGAGAGAGGAAGGAAAGGAGGAGGGACTGACACCCCGTGCCCACATGGCTGCTGCTGCTGCCTCAGTCCCCACCCCTGACCAGCTCGGTGCATACTACTATGTGCCACAGTGATAGGTTGGTTGTTGTTGTTTGCTTTGTGAAGAGGTGCCCTATTATATGTCTATCTGTGTTTGTTGGTTTAGGGTTCATGGGTTTAGGTTGTGGGCGATATATTTAAGGTATGGTATGAGGTGTTAGTTGCTAACATGCGCATGGTATCTGTAAACGGTCGATTGAGGCCGTATTTGCCATGGTTTGCTGTGATTTGCGAGGATTAAGGAACTATTAAATAATTAAGCTTATGATTTATTAGAATATTGCCCTTGATTAAATATCTAAGTTAGTTCTTGCTGTATGACCTGGCTTCTGTTCGACTTCATTTGTTATCTGAGCCATTTTTACCAGAACTTTAAGCTCCACAAATCCAAATTTGATGCCACATTTCCAAAATTCCCTAGTAGATATTTTGGCTCATCACTTTGGTAGTGTCCTGGATTGGCGTTGTAAATGGAAATAGTAGCTAGTGGCCAAATCCATTTTAAGGGCTCTTGAATGTTATACTCGCTTAATTCTTGCAAATGTACAAGCGGTGAGCTCGCCATCGGGTCTATTCTGGAGCTCTTCATATGTGGATCAAACTTGTCTGGAGGCCAAGGACCTCTTGTTTTCATTGTTCAGATGCGTGGACATTGAATGCCGGAACTAAGAGCTGGAATTATGATGCTTCGTCTTTGGAGATTAAAACTAAGTGTACTTGATGCTTGACGTGATGCTTAGAATAGATAGCATCACGTCCTGTGATAGATGCCGAGTCTGAATCGTCTGTAGTATGGCAGATACTGTCCTAGGCAGCGAAACTAGGATGACTGATGAATTATCTTATATGGAAAGGGCAGGTGACTTAGTGTGGCCGTGTGGGGTTTAGATTTATGGTACAGGTAACCAAAACGTGTATTGTAAATTAGTAAATACAGACACTCTCACATTCTGAATTCATAGATGCTAATCTGACGGCTCAGATCTCTTATTCAGAAAGTTTTAGGATTAAAATATAAAAGGCTAATTTTGCTATGAATCAAATAAAATATGGACCGTTCATTTTTTTTATAACCGGATGGTCACAATATATCTTTTAGATACAATCAAAGGGAGATGTTTGATAAGAACCATTTCAAAATGAAAAGTTGTTTAGCCGATCCATAGAAGAACAACTCATATAAAAAAAGAATAAAAAACAATATAGCTGTTGGCTTGTGGCTAATTGTTTATTTTCTGATGTGTATGCTGTTTCCCTAAAAAATGTATATTTTAGTTACTTCGCAAAATGTTTAAACCTTATATCTGGCTTAATTAGTGGTCTGTATTGGTCACTTGTGCTCTGTTTGATACTATGATCCTACATTATGCATTTGTGCTGAAATATTCGCACTAACAAATATTTATTTCGAGGGATTTAACATGAGGTGCATAAAAGCCCAGGTATGGCCCAAAGGCTTGTGTTTATACCTACTGTAAATTTTTTTGAAGTGTTCCAACTTCCAACTTTCCCCTCTACAGTTTAATGTATTTTGCGAGTCAGATTGAGCGATCATTATAGTGCTCAAAAACGTTACTTATAAGGCCAGGTTAAGTCAGTCTAATAGTGAGAGCAAACTTTTGATGTAGAGGTAAAGACTATTTTTCTAGGGTAATAATTAACTACCAACCACATCTTTTACTTATCCACCCGTTCATCGTATTTTAATTAACAAATATCATTTTTCAATGAATATGTATGTCTTTTGGATTAATATATATCATTTTCAGTTAATAGATACACTATGGAAACCAGTTAACTTTTATATGATTATGACAAGCACATAAGTGCACATGGTGTATCATACTATGAGAGATGAGTGGATACACTATGGTCTATTTTATATGGTGTACTCTACTTGTTTTCCATTTTTCTAGCTGGTTATAAATTTCAAAACCGAATAAAGGAAATTCCATTGAGTGGCTCATTTCTCATTCTAATTTTTATCTCAAACAAAAATTTTTTTTTTTTTTGGGAAATAGTGTGTAGGTCGTTTAGTCACTGCTGCAGTGCTGTTTAGCCTGTTTTTCAATGTTGTACCTAAACTAGTGCAGTGGTTATGATGTGTTTGATGTTTCACTTGGTCTTCACTTATATAGGTTGTTGCATCTTTAAGTAATCACATGTGATAGTACAAAATTATGTCTGCTATGTAGAATTTCAGATTTAATCTTTATTTCGATCAAGAGTTGTTAGAATAAGCAATATCCAAGTAAGCACCCTCTCATGTTTTTTTATCAATATACTCGCATAAAGTAAATGAAACAACAATCTAAAAATTAGAAAAATCAATCAAACCAAGTGAAATGGGACTGACCAGTCTCAGTCTGCAACAGAGATTGACACATCCACCAAAAGAGGAAAAAAATAAAATCTCTGGTCCTTTGCATTCTGCTTGTCCCTATGTTGGAGTACCAATACCATGGCATGCTCTTAGATTTTTTTTCTTCCATGTGCGTAATTGTAATTGTTACAGTGCGCACATGAAGGAAGGGAACACATTGAATTATTGCAGTGCATAGTCTGTGTCCTGAAATTTCTCAACAGAACACTTGATGGATGTTGTCCGGCAATAATTATTGGTTGGTTTTCCTCCATTGCTTATTGTACAAGTTCTCCAACCTTTTTAACATTATAGTTCCTCTTGTAAATATGTTAATCAGATATCAAAATTTGAATCTTGGAACTTGTCTATACTGAGTTAAACATACTGTAACTTCCTAGTTTAGATATGTTGTCAAAAGAGTCCTTGCTATATATAGATGGAACCAAGGTTGTTTTGTAAGACTTACTATGCAATCCTGATATATACTGTGATTTTGAACGATTAGTTCTAACAACCGAGACTGATTGATTGTTGTCAGGAAAGAGATCATTTCCGTACAACATAATTTCATAGGCATGACAAACATACAGTAAGTTGCATTATGGACTATGGCACAAAGAGCAACTAGTTGAAAATACAATTAGATTGTCAGGAAAACAAATTCAACTGAAGCTATGTTGCACGGGTGCGGGTGCGAGTATCGTATCCGATACGGTGCGGGTGCGGCGATACGGCAATTTTGAAAAAACGTGGATACGGGAGTTCCAATATATAATTAAATAAATATATATAAATATCTAAATATACAAATATTACAAAAAAAATAAATATATAAAACAAAAATCAATAAAAAAATTGGAACAAAAGACCTATTAAATCCTTATATATATACAAAAGGAACTGTCATGTGTAAACAAATGAAGTGTTGGCGCAGTGGCAAGTGCATAGTTGAAGCAGAGCATCACACCCGTGATCGATTCCCGCTGTCCCCTTTTGAATTTTCGTTGAACCTGTGGGCTGTGGCACCTCCAGCTCGAATTTCCCATCCGACACGCCCTGACAGCCTCAAAGTGAGCGAAAAAACCACTGAAACGTGTCTGAGTCAGATTACTGGACGTATCCGATAGCCTGTTAGACGTATCTAGAAAGTATCCTTGACCGAATCCGTCAGTCAAACCAGCCAAAATACTCTGATACACCAGCTGGCGTGTCGGGTGCGAATCGCACACGAATCGCACGCGTATCCGTATCGGACACGCACCCGATACGCGATACGGTTGGTATTTGCCGTATCTGGGCTACATAGAACTGAAGGAATCCAAATTAATCTCAAACAATATATCACTCAACCTATCCGCCCTGGAAACACAATCATTTGCTTTGTCAAAATGCCCATTGCAACTGGTGATTGATAATTTACATACTGTACTCTCTAAAAGATTCCCTTCAACAAAGGATATTCTACTGTATTTCAATATCTAAACAATCCGATCCCAACCAAATACAAACTCCATCCAGTTCCAGAACATCTCATTCTTTCAAACTACAGATTTTTGGCTTAACTGAAAAAAAAACAGAAAGAAAAAAGAAAAAGGCAATAATGTACAGCACGAACATTATTTATACTAACATAAACAGTTCTTTTTTTATTTTTTTTTTCAATTAACATTACACAGCAACATTCCTATAATAATAATACTAAAAGTACAAGCACTACAACTCTACAATACCATTTAACCAAAACCTCACTAATTTTGTCTATCATTTTTTTTTTCATTTTTCTTTAACTAAAAATTAACATAACTACACACGAACCCAACACTACGGCTCATGCCACAAAAACATAACATAACAATGACCAAAGTGACACAAAATTGGCTCAGTTTCACTACCCCCATAAAAATAATAAACGAACCAGCAACAAACCATAAACATATAATATCCAGTCCACATATTAATTTGTATTAAGTTAGCAGAGCATCGGGTGGCAGTGCCCTGCTAGCTAGGCATGACATCACTCAGCATATCATACCAACCAAAGGTTAGGCCAGATATGTATCAATCTGAACAGAAGCCCTAACCATATATTTACTCTTTCACACTTTATCTTATATATGTCAGTTTTACCCCCTTGTCTTGGCTCTCTTCATGCCGAGGCTGTTATTATTGTTGAAAGGAGAGGCTGAACCTGATCTCTGCATCCCTTCATCACGAAGTGTGCCATTCAGCATGGCAAGTTCTCTTAACTGTTGCTTCTTGTAAAAATCTTGCGATTCATCCTAAAGTAATGGAAAATAATAAAACTAAGTAATTGGCACTGAAAAGTTTAAGCATAATTGGGCAACTTGTATATGAACACAAACGAAATAAGCTTCAATGGTCAACAATTAAAACCTCTAGGGCTTACATTAAGCTAAAGACGGACATATTTGATGACATCACTCGCCTAAAAAAAGAGCTGACGAAAATAAAACCCTTTAACCCAATCGGTAAATAAGAAAGGACAAATTTTGCAATTACCACAGGCTTGAGAAGGTCTTCAAGAATCTCACGAGCTTGCATGAGTCGTGCATCAATAATCTCGACGGGAAGCTCAGCCTCAACTAAAATATGGAGGGGTTCATTCAGGTGCTCATATCCAGGCTTCCCCCTCATCATCTCCTCCTATAATAAAGAGTTTTTTAGTGTAACTATCTCAAATTCTACAGCATTTTTCATAGAACTGTTTTTGTTCTTTCATATAATATGTAATGCATCAATCCTTATGCATGACAGGAAGCCCAACATTTTGATAAGATCTGTATAGAGTAAGTGTACCAAGCATACCCTAGCAGGGTCTTTGATACTTCCACGGCCTCGAATGAGAACACGACAGTCAGTGGTTGCCTCCACACGCTTCAGTGAATTCCCTCTAGGACCTAGGATTCGGCCAACAAAATTGTACTGCTAGAAACCAAAAAAATGGAAAAGAAAAAGAATCATCAGTCGTCATACCTACAACAGGTATCAGTTCAACTATACATTAACCCCAGTGAATTGAACTACCCTCTGTTCGTAACATTATTAAATAAAATTTGTTCCTCCTTTTAACCCAAGTCATCCAATAAAAAAAAATAGGCAAGCAAAAGGAAGCCCACTTTGGCAAGGAAACACCACAGTACCCATGGACTGACATATGCGCTGGTAAATGCAGTAACCATGTAAGAAGAGATGCAAAAACAAAAATTGATTAAACTTACAGTGGGATATTTATCAACAGGGATGTCAACTTTAATGGTTTTCTTGACAACAAGACCAGATGAACTGCCTTGAGATCCAAGCCAGCTATGACCAGATGACTGCTGCAGTAAGACAAATAAATACAAATATAGGAAATTACAGATTGGTGGTACAAACATAGAGGACACATACAAACATTGGAAATAAAGAAAATACAATACCAACTGTAGCAAGAAAAATATTGAAAATACAGAGCTTTACATGCCTTCCAGAGGGAGGAAAAAAGATGCAACAGTTTACATGAAGTGCTCACACAAACAAAAATTCAACAATAAGTTACATAATAGGGTTAGGGACATCTGATGTTAGCACAGCAGTTAGGTAAATTGCGTTAAATTATTAGCGGAGCAAGTCTGAATCCATGTTAGGTTGATCAGTTAAAATTATATTGAGTTAGAACAAGATATTTCAAATTAGAGACTAAATAAGTTAATAAGGTTAATGAGTTAGTAAGAAAAGCCGTACTTCAGATTGGAAAGACGAGCCCCATCCATTCAAGTCAGCGGTGCCGCCATTGGAAAAGAGGCCTCCAGTTGTTAGTGGGCTACCATGTTCTAATAGTTGCGACGCATTCTCCAAAACTGCTGACACACGCAATATTTCTGCTTCAATAAATTTCAATTCCAAACCAATAACAATTTCCAAGTTAGCATTTGTCAGTGGCAAATCAAGTCAAATTAGTGCTACTACAAGTTATGTCAAAGTTAGCATTAAGTACCATAAGAATAACTATCAAAATTACAACATATAAAAAGCAAAACAAAGAGTGATGGAAGGAACTGTTTGAGGCCTATTCACCATAAGCAGATAATCTGGGCAAAATAAAAAACAATACAAATAGAGCTTTTCCAGTTCTGCCATATTGGATCATAGTCAGAGAAACTCTTGTTACTATTAGGTTAGTACTTAGTATCATGGTACAAGATAGGAGGGGAGTTAAAATGTTCATGTGTTGTTCCTAATCACTGGAATTCATTAACACTTGGGGTTAGTCAGTACTCATTATAAGAAGAAAAGGGGAAATGGACTGTTAACATCTAGTCTTTTCACTCATTTAATTAACTCATACAAAGCTATAGCTTGGAATATTGAATTACTCATCAAGTATCGTCTTTTTATTTTTTTCCCCTCCTTTTTCAGTGCCCAAACAAGTATCTAACGTTTCTAATAAAGGTATACACTTGTGTTATCATTTGCTGTAAATAATAGAATACCATTTTTGGTTGATCTTCTTTTTTTTTTTTTTTTTGGGCAAACAAGAAAAACTACGAATAATGGTCAAAAGGGGTAAATTAATTTGCAGTTAAGAAGGTTAGAAATGTTAGTCATTTAAAGAGCATTAGTAAGTGGGAAGGCTAGCATAATTAGCTATTTATGAATATCTACATGATCTTCATGTAAGTTTTCTTGGTTGTCAAAGGAAAGATAAGAGACATATTTAGCGAAAAACAAAATTAACATTAACATATATTAAAATAGAAATTAGATGTATAGCAACCTTACATATCACCATATGACATATTTAGTGTGATTTAAAACCCCAAAATATGAAAAAAAGGAAAAAGCGAAAGAATCCCCAACTCTTACCGTATATATCCAAATCAATTACTATTTAGACCTACAGAGAATATGTCACAATATTGAATTATTGAATGATGTAATAATAACTACACCACTACCACCACACAAAAAGATAAGTGCGTTCAATAGCATAATTGGAAAACCCAGTGCTATCAAAACCTAGAAAGCTACCAACTATAAATGAATGGACATACATACAGGTAATAAACAACAAAAGAGGAAAGGGAAAGCAGGGCCCCAACACACAATTTGCTGTAAATCATCAAGTTAGCAAATTTCAAAGATGCTGTCTCACATCAATGGACAATTAGCACATATAATTAATATATACTCTCGTCACGAAAGCCATGTATTATTATTGCAGTAAAGTGTGGTTATGGTACAAACCTGGAATATCAAATTGCAATTTATTCCAAGCAAAATAGGCCTCAGTTTAATCATGCTATAACTAATATCACACTGATTTTGTCATGCAAGTTTTAAGCCATGAAGGCTTATAATGAAAATAAAATATACATATATGCAATTAATCAAACAAAAAGAGAAATCATATTGAGAGAGAGAGAATCAGACCTTGATTCAGCAACCTGTAGCAATGGGGGAGAATCGGAACAAAAGGACTGAGCTTTTGCCTTTCCGCAAGCAGCTCCGTGAGATATCTGTTGTACCAAATCGAGCATAAACCAAAATTAGTAACAAACAAAAAGCGACATACAAATACGGAAATCTGCAAGTATACTCGATGAGGCACATAAATAAAAGGCAGATCTGAAAACAGAATCGGGAGGAGCAAGAGTAGTAAAAGATAAGAGATCTTGATGCTCGTATCGAGCCGATCGAATCACGGCAGATCGATCGGATTGCCGAATTGGATCTGAGTGATCACGGTGAACAAATTCAGTGCACAGACAGATTACAGACATCAGTATGCTCCAAAAGGAACAAATTCAGTACAACGTAGCAACACAGAGAGAATAAATAATATAACAAAAATTAAAGGGGGGGAAAAGGGAGGAGCTGAAGAATCGTGAATTCGTAGATGCATACTTCTCTTGATCGGAGAGGGGGGCCCTGAGACCGGGCAGATGCGGCGAGTGGGGAGTGGTGGAGGGAGAGGGGGAGTACGCCATGTAGCGGCCGGACGACATGGCTGAGCTGAGCTAGCTGAGTTGTCGGCTAGCTGTCAGCAGCAGGTGGGGAGAGGGGGGAAGGAGGGAAGGAGGCTAGGGTTAGGGTTTGGATGGGGAGGGGAGGAGAGGAGAGGAGAGGAGAGGGGAGTGGGAGGCGGGGGAGGAAGAAGAGGAGAGCTCTGGAGTGGTTTATAAGGGGGAGGTAACTCTATGTGTCTATGTAGTGAGCCACAAATGGACACACACACATGACACCAACTGGTACGCGCCCCCCTCTTTCTCCAATTTCTCTCTTCTGCGATTCAATGCAATAGATACTTACTAGCTAAGCCTAGCACTGTTTAACTTTGACACGGCTGTATATGGACGATGCATGTCTTAATGAACGATCTTGATAACGTGACATTTGAAGATTTGAAAAGAAAATTATTAAAAGTTGTTAACAATAAAGAAGTTTATGGAAATATTAATTGTTTAACTTACAGATTGATATGTTCTGATTATAGTCAATTTAAGTGATGTTTGGTAGTTTTTTATGAACAGTTTAAATTACAACTATTAAAAAATATATAAAATTTTGAGAACACCTTCTTAAATTTTGATATATTGTATTTTAATTTGGGCTAAGAAATTGGTGTTCAGCAACTGTTGGGAAAAAAAAGATCTTTCAATTTTTACACAAATGTTTGATAAACTTATTTCCTGGATATCTCTTCTTCCATCTTATTTCAGAAGAAAAAAGATAATATCAAACAACCCTAAATGATAGTCACTCTATAACACTTAAGTGTGGCAAATCTTAATTCTAGGATGTAACTTCCTTATAAGGAAGCGTGCAAGATTGAGTTTTAGACAGCAGGCCGTGAAACGTTCCGCAAACTGCTCACTCGGGCACACCTCGGAGCTTATTAACTTTTTGGCACTCAGCACAGTTGCCAATTTTATCCTTATTTTGGGGGAGTTCTTGATATTAAGAGACGTTAGGAGATTATACTTGATTGATCCATACTATACGCACAGTACTCAACAAGATTTAGACGCAAAGAAAAAAAAATGAAGAAGTCTTTAATGAGGCTAAATTTCAGATTGTCTTGGATATATGACAACTTTATTTTGAAATTGTATATTTTTCTTATAAAATTTAACAAAAAAAAATAATAATTTCACAATAACATTCAAAATTTTGCTTATTATTTAATGTCTAAAATAACAACAAACTATTTATTTAAGCTAAACAATCACATGCATCATGAGTTAAGGAAACTAATATAAATTTAGAATTCTATTGACAAATTAAAAATCATGCTACATAATTTTGGTGTTGCTAAAGAAAAGTTAATAAGTATTTTTATGAACGAAATTATTGGTAATATATCAAGTTAAATGGCAACCAAAAAAAAAAGGTGGTATCTCAAGCTATTATCATGCTAAATGTTTTTGCAAATATCAAAATATGTAACCTGCTTTTATATGTTTGGAACATATTGTTAAAAGTAATTAACCCAATTTTTAATGTCTTGTGATTTTGAAAACAATTTCCTTTCGTATTTTACTTGTCAACATGTGACTAATACTTTGAATACAACGACATGTACCGATTTGAAAATAGGAAAATAAAAAGAATAATAGCAGGAATAAATAAATAATCGAAGTGCATGCAAATATCAAATGTGCCATTTGAATTGTAGGGACCGAGCAGAGCAAAGCATTGCAGATGAGAAGCGGCAGGGGATTTGGACCCGAGGAGAGAGAGAGTTTACCGCTCATTTTTCACGGCGGGGGCGACTTGAAACAGTGACCGCCCTTTTCACTGCCCGATAAATAAATTTATCCATTCCATTCAGTAACTTCATCGGGGTTAAAAACTTCAAATGAGATGCGTGGAAGATCTGGAAACTATCTTCACCAGGAGATAACTGTATGATCATCCGACCGTCGGTATTGAATGATGGAAGCTATGGACGGCTGTGATTGTGTTTCTGTGGATGAATCATGTAGTACCCGTGTGCCTATGATCGCCCGTGTGAACTCGGAGGTGCTTGACTGCTTGATTTGTCGTACGTGTCGCGGTAAAACATCTCCGATTTTATTACATCACAAGTTTGAATAATGCTGAAGTTAGAAAATGTTACCCCCCCAATGCCCAATTTCATTATCGAAAAGTTCCCTATTTCATTCAAGAAAATAATCAAGCTATGGTTGATTGGTAATTCAAATTGCTCACTATAATTTTAATATTGAAATCTAGTTGATTGGTCATTCGAGCTACGGTTTAAGAGATATGAGGCCGAAATGCACTAACCACTGCGCTTTGCAAAGCGCAATAGCCTCACTCTATAAATAATTAACTAGTAGAAATTATAAACCCAATAATATTTATAGCTCGAAATAAACATAATTGGCAAGATTTATTCGACAATTTTGGCCTACATTTATTTGTATTCATGAGAAGGCATGAAATGAAAAGAGTAGCTCCATTTTGGGGACATTACATGGTGGGGCCAACCAAAAGCCTCTACCCCAATGCACCATTATAATAAGGCTGTAACACATGGTCCACCACGTGTCCTACCTTCCCACCGCAGCGGGATCTCTCCCCAACGCAACTCTCCATCTGGGTCTGGTCTATGAGCACCCTAGTCGTTCCAGAAGAACGAATCCAAGTGTTGGTTTATCCAACCGGGTCCATGGAAACCGGCCGTTCAAAGTTCAAACCAGCGGGAATGCGCTGGGGCCCCACGTAACAGACCGACATGAAAGCAACTCGTTGGGATCCTCTCCAATGCTGAACGGCTAAGCTTCCCAAATTGCTAGCTTACAACGACCTGCTGGGTCGATACATCTACCGTTGAATCCTGGATCGACGGTGGAAACTTGTCCGAATGTGCCCGGTTGTTCTAGTTTATTGAAGAGGTGGATGTAACTACCAGATGGTGCGGACAGCGTGGAGAGAGCCGTGGAAAGTTTGTTCCACTGTACTCTCTCTTTACCAACTGAACTGGAGATGTCACTGTTCATTAAACCCTTTTCTCCATTTTTTTCTTTTTGTTTATTAAAATTCAGGCCTGCCTCCCCTGACTGGCTTGACTGCCTGCCTGTGTTTGTTTATTAAAAATGTTTCAAGTTTTGAACGAAGTTGTATATTTTTATTTTGTAGCACCAACACCAAACAAACATAAAAAAAATTAGTGAGCTGGTTATTGGTATTAGATTATTATCGTACAAGATTTTCTAGCTAGGATTAGGAATATGATTCATCTTTTATGTAAGAGTAATTTCTAGCATCTATAGAAAAACCGTTCATAGTGTCCATAAAAAAACCGTCTATAGTGTCTATAGGTTACATCCCAAAATATATTTGTTACATTTCGGGACGTATCTGTTACAATATTAGAGACGTATAGATAGTTTTTAACAGAAGATGTTTCTCATTTATGTAATTTTTGCATTAACACTATCCAACTCATCCCTCTATATATCAAAACAAAAAGGACAAAAAGGGACCAACATATTTAGCAGCGCAATTAAGAAAGTTTCTCAAGTGGGAAAACAGTATATTTTTTCCTTTATAAAAGTTGATTCTTAGCCCTTTGGGTATTGTTGTTAGGTTATGTGATCGCTTTCAATTTTTGGGCAGATATAAAGAGAGATTAATATAGATTATAAATTATAAAATATTAGCCTTTGTTGTAGCTATAAGTGATTAAATGTGTGAAAAGTTTCATCTCTTAAATTTTAATTGAGATAATCATAGCGTTCGTTTAAATTAACTTAATTTCTATGATACATACATCATGCACTATTTATTTTCAAAATTCTTAAAAAAAAAATGATGTTGTAAAAGTTTAATTGATTAGTTACATGGGGTGTTTATCACATTGGAAACAATTTTAAATTTTAAATTGAATTTGTGGGATGTCAATTTTTGACCCCACGCGACAGGTCAGTGTACCCCAATCTAATCCAAAATAACTTGAAGATAAAAATGAGTTAAATTTGGATCAAAAATATTTGACGTGTATCGGATTCGGTCGGATATGGGTTGACCAGACCCATTAAGTGCTTTTAATTTTTTAATTTAGTTTGTTTTAAAACATAGCTTATCAAGCTGAGTTAGACTAATATGAAAATGTTTGTATTTATTGGCTTATAAAGCTGAGTTAGACTAATATGAAAATGTTTGTATTTATTGGCTTATAAAGCTGAGTTAGACTAAATAAATATTGAACTATATATTAATTCTATATAATATATTTTTAGCTACATCTCAATTCATATAAAAGAAATAGAGAGTGCTGCAAATATTTTGAGTCTTTAATTGTTCTTTATGCACATCGTATTATCTCTTCTATGAAAAAAAAAATAAATTTGAGCCATTTGATTAAGATAAATGAAGAGATAAACAAAATCAATAGTTAAGAGTAATGATGATGTGGCATAGCTAAAAAGCTTAGAAGCTTACTTTCTTTTCTAGAGTATGGATTTATATAAAAAAAAAAAAATGCTCTAGTCGAAAAGAAACATAAATATAAATATATAAATATTTCATTAGGCATAGCTATGTTTTATATATTAAGATAAAAGAACTGCTAGCATTTATCATGAAGATATATTTTGATGTTGTTTTGATATTGATCCTGAAATAGAAACTTTAGGTATAACTAATTCGTGAACAACTGGCCACCGTGTTGTTAAACTGGACCGATCTATAATCATTGAAATCTACATAATTAAAAGGATAATTAAATATTTAAATTCATTAAGTTGTCCCAACGAAAAAATTAATCATGGAATCGTGTCAAAGTATATAAATTTCATATTCTATTTGTTTCACTGAGAACTTTCGCAAAGATTATTAATAAAAAAAATATGTTTGATGATAATGAATACATGTTTGAATATTTCTAATTAAACGAAGTTGCATGCATATAGAATTGCATATAGAATTAATAGAATACATCGGACGAGCTAACCAACAATTTAAAATGCAAAACTAATGTTATGCTATAATGAATATATTATTATTGTTTTATTAAATATATTAAGAAGCTACTAAAAATCTCAAGTATATCTTTTATAAAAAATAAATTGACTTAAACCCCATAACTTGTTGACCATTGAACTAATACTTTAAAATAATTTTTTCCTCATTGGTACATTTAAAAACCTATATATTCAAATATATATATATAATCAATCTCCTAGTCTATGTTTAAGTGCATGCACACAAATTAAACCATCGATTTGTTTTGGTAAAAAAGAAATATATATATATATAATACCAATGCCATCCTTTTTGACTTAATTTAGCAAAATAGACAGATTAAACCGGAGGAGAAACAAAATCTGGTGCTTTCAAATTAAATCCGTTACTTGAATTGAAAGTATATATGAAGTATATAGAAGCTATATATATGAGATTTGATTATGCAAATTAATTAACAAACTTTTATGCTGTCGCACGGCGCCAGCAATTAAATTTGAATCGTACTAAAAAATCAAAATTATTTGGTGTGTGTTCAACAAACTCAATTATGTAAGACCCAAATAAATATCACTTTTGCTCTGTTTACAGCCTATGCAATGGTGGTTTATGATTCATGAGATTGCTCCAAATTATTGTAATTAATTGGTTTCAAACAATGATTTAAATCGTTAAAACACTTTATCTAATTATACGAGTGAATTGAACTTCATAATTTATTTTCATAAAATCTATTGATTAAGACTTCATATACGTACACAACTTGCATTGTGTGTAAGTGACTTCTGGATTTTACATTAGATGAATGACATAATTAATCTACAAATTTGGTACGCAAGCACATTAATTGGAAATTAAATCAAAATAAGTTCAAATTCATATTTCGAATTACTAGTTTCTTATATTTGGAGATAAGTTCACAAATATTTGTCTTGGTGAGCTTCATTTTTAAAAGCATATCTATTAAAATCATCTAGCTAGTGATCATAAAGGAAACAATTTCCATATGATAAGCAATATATTCGGAACCGGAGAGTATTTCAAGAAAAAAAAATTAAAATTGGATGACTTAAATTATATATCTATATTAATTTATCAAAAAATAAAAATTTTGTAAAAGCTTGAGTTTATTAATTTCTATTATCGTTGTTATGTATTAATTATGTTCATGTTGCTCTACGTTCCTTTTTTTATTTATGATTTAAAGCTCCAAAATATGAATCTAAGGGTGAATTATTTAATTTGTTAATTAGCACGCGTGATGCATTACATAAATAAAAAAAAAAAAGAAAAAATGGCGATAATGGTTGAGAACTTGAGATAGCACCTATTTTTTATGTTTCTTTGTCACGTCTCTATTTTAACAGTATAATAAATAAGAGCTCTAAAATTTCAAATGGACAGACAGAGACATGTTGGGGACAATTATTGCAACACTCTTCTCTTCTCTTCTCTTCTCATCTCATGCTTAAGCTTAATTAATCCTTCCAAACTAAATTAATTAATATAAGCAAGGTTGTGACTTGTGACGGTTCCTAATTAAATTGAACCCATAACAACAAAAAGATTAATAAAAATAAATAAATAGCATCAAGAAACTTAACCAAACATCAATAAAATAAATGTATAAATCTCTGCCATCATAATCAGCCAGCCCTGATCTTGATATTAAGGGGAGAGAATTAATTAAAAAGACCAATTCAAATTCAAATAAAGGAAAGGGAAGGAAAGGAGTAATACTTAGCGTCCATAGAAAAGCTGTCCATAGCGTCCATATGTTACATTTCTAGATGTATCTGTTGCATTTCGGAGTGTATCTGTTATATTTTTTGTATGTCTATATATGGACGTATGAACGGTTTTTCAGTGAATGTTTCTCAAAGGGAAGGAAAGAAGGGGAGCTGTCTAGAGAAGAGAAGAAAAAATTGGTGGAGAATCCGGGTTGGTGGGTCTCAATCAGACAGCCTGTAAATTGGGAAAATAGGGGCCCTCCCTTTTTTTTTTTGATTAGTAATGTAATGCACAAAACATAAGCGAGAATCCAGGCAATTCATCACATATATATATATATAGAGAGAGAGAGAGAGAGAGAGAGAGAGAGAGTAAATCTAGATATACATATATATATTTTAGAATTCTTGTGCATCATTTGATTTAAGTCTGTTTTATGGTTGTTATGACCCTTTCCATGACCATGACAAGTGTGATTAGTTTCAGAGATTAACATACACAAAGATAACCCAAAAAAAAAAAAAAATTAATAAATAAATGATCATATTGAACATGTTGTCAGCTTACATATATACAATTAGAATAGTTTATATTGTAGCTTGTTTCAGAGGTATAACTAATGACATTTCGTGATAGTGCACATCTATATAACGAGTAATTAACTTCTACGGTGTTCTTAAGAATACGGAGGCCTCCCGTATTCTTAACTCAAAAACGTACTTAATTAATCATCTTTAAATTTTGATTTATAGTGCTCAATAAATTTTTTAATTATCAATACGAATGGCAAAAAGATTTTAGTGAATTAGACATGTTATGTAAAAAAAGAAAAAAAAAAAAGTTTAACCTGTCATGTTTAATGTAAACTAAAAAGTGATCATATATATATAGTTTGATTTTGTCATTAATTAGTTGGTTAATGTCTTAATGAGACAACAAAGGACCACACAATCCTCAAGATAAATAAATGATATACAGTGTACACTGTACATGAAATGACAAAGAAGACGTTGGCTTAATATTATGCTGTTATTTCGACAAAATTTAGAGCCAACTATATAGACAATTAATTGCCCATATATATTAATTAATTTCCAAATATTCATGTTCTTTTTAACTCTAAATCCAATAGCAAGGTCCGTTGATCCTTAATTACCTAATTTCTTTTAGGAGTTATGGGGATAGGATATATATAAGCATAATTATGTATTGACAAAAAATGAAAAAAAAAAAATAATAATCCGATCAAAGCGAGCATATATATTCCGCACATATATTCTTTCGAAAACTGATATAGCTAGTATTTTTATTAAATATTATTAAATAGGTATGCATTCAAATTATTGTTTTCCTATGCAACTTAATTACTTTGTATAGTATGCTGAGATATATTATAAAAATAAGTTGAATACTACAATGAGTTAAATATCAATACATTTAACATGAATTAATACTAACACCGTCAGTATTAATTTTCGTATTCTTTATGAGATTGTAAGTTGCGGCATCGCATATAAATAAATGATTTATATGCATATAACCATTTCTTGGAATTGATATAAGAGAAAATATATTGATAATTAGATTAGGCAGGATCTAATTAAGAAATGATCGCATCAATCCATCAGAAAGCTTATTCTAAAAAAAAAAAAAAAAAAAATGTGTGTGTCGGAAAGCAATATTGCAACCGATATATTTATTAACATAGCACACAATTAAATAAATTAACTAGGGAAATTTCACACGAATGCCCATTGGATTTATACACAGGTTTAAAATCTTAAATGAGATGTTGAAAATAATTAACCTTTTATATTATCTGACTTCAGTTACAACTGTATGTAGCTTGTTGAGACAAAATTTAATTTTGTTTACTTCTGAATCGATATTTTGTGCGCGTAATACCTGGACTTAATTTTAACTGTTGCTTGAAAAGACTAATTTCTAGATTTCTCTTCCATTATTTTTTATTTTTCGGGTTATATAACAGATAGAAATGTGGAATTAATACTGGAATTCTATATATTCCTCTATCTCAAAAGTCCAAAACAAACAAACAAACAAACAAAAAAGAAAAGAAAATGCTGGAATTAACTGCAGATATCAGTATATCACAATTGAAATCTGAACACATACAGTACCGAGAAAATGATGATTGTGGGTACTGGAGAAATAATGCATGCAAACAGAAACAGAAACAGAAACAGGTCCCAGTAGAGTAAACTACCATTTTGTCATTATTCACTGAATGAATTCATGACCAAGTGTTCCATATATCATATATGCATGTCACAGTTTAATTTAGCTAGCTAGCTAGCACAATTGAAATGGTACACATCAATGGAACTGCTTATATATATATCCTCATGTTCCAATATATAGATATATATGGAGGTAGGGATGATATTATCTACAGATTTGAATTAATGGACAAAATTCATACTCCAGCTCAGACGATATCCTTCTAGCAGATCACAAATTAAGGCTAAGAACGTCATGCCTTAACCTAATATATATATATGAGCAAATATACCATGAGCTTAACCTCCAAAACCTATCAAATCACCTTCAAATTTCGATTTATATGGCTCAATAAACTCTTTATATCAAAACCTTACGGGATACAAAATTTTCCATTTTTGAAAATTTTTAAGTATTTGTTTAAGATTTTTTAAAAGTGATACATAAAACTTGATTATTTTATTAATATTGTATAGTCATTTTTAAAAAATCTCAAATATATATATATGTGTTGACTGTTGGATTATTCAAAGGTAGCTAGAATTTAATTACCAGAACTCTGTAAGGATTGGCACTATATTGATATATGATGGTGTGGAAATTAAGTTGGAAACAAAGAAATTTGGTACGGTTTACTGTTGTTAATATAGAGAGATTTTTATTTATTTGTTGTTGGCATGCAGATGCAGGGTGTGAACATACGTGTTGGGTGGTAGGCTGGTAGTGGTGGTTCTAATCTTCTGGAAGTATTGAAAACGTTCATTTGGTGCTCCTATCATCATATATAGTCTTAGTTATATATCTTTGGAAGTAAGGCTAGCTGTACATATATATATATGCATGTAGTTTTCTTAATATAGTTGTGGAAGGGATACCAGTGGAAGAATTAATTAAGTAAAACATGCATGAGGATATATGTATGTTTATAATTTGCAAGAACATGATCATGATGACACGTACCCAATTCATGATTTTGGGGAAAATATTCGAGCTTCTTTTCTAGAATATGTAAACTTATTTTGTTTTCTTCAAATTCCATGCTGTTTATCTTACTGTCGTTGTCTGTGTATTAATTTTTCCTGATAATTAATGACTATGTTGTTGTTGCATGGTTATTATTTTGGCATATCTTCATAATATAAGTATTGTGTGGATTTTAGCTATTAATATATAAATATATATATAGAGGATAGAACGCTCTAACCTATTGTTGCAATCACAATGCAGCAATCTGTATTGCAGGTATATATATATATAGGTTGATCTATCAACATCACAATTATATAGTCTCTCTAGTTCCCTAAAACATGCAAACAAAAGTTTAATTAATTTGTACATTCGTTGCAAAATGTTTTCGAATTTGTATTTTAAAATATGATCTCTTTAATTTAATTTGCCAGAGCTGCAATTAAAGGATCGGACATATATATATATAGTTCTTGTAATATAATTACATGAATATTCAAGGGACTATATATATAGTATTAGGTGAGGAATTAAAGAAGTTGATCAGAGCTAGCTGTTAGTTGTTGGCAGCTACAATTTTATATATATATATTTTTCACTTAATGAGAACAATCAGTAGTTGTAGTTGTAGTTGTATAGTTGATTGTGTATATATATATCTCTGTCTACAGGCTAGTTAATTAGGCACCTGCTTCAATTCGCATGAAAATTAACCTAACGCTAGCTATTTATATATATAATTGATTCCAAATTAATTCTATAAAAAATTAATGGTGTGATTATGTTCTCCTTCGGTTTTCAGATGAACCGATTGATGGATATATTCCGTTCTAATTAGTTGCTAATCAAAAAGTGAATATATATTGTATGAAATTTAACTATATATATATATATATATATATATATATATATATTCAAGATTGATTGCATGTTCTCTAACATGTACATTTAATATATGGTTGTCGAGTACTTAATTAAGAGCTAAGTAGATAACCCAAGTTAGTTTTTAAGAAGTGATCTTAATTATTAATTTCATTTAAGAGAATCAGTTCATGACCGATCGATTAATTTAATCACGTACGTTTCTTGATGGTTAACCCAATATATATATATATATATATATATATATATATAGTATGAATTAATTGTATCTTGAATTAACAAATATCAATCAGTATTCATTCATTTATAATTTTCTCATGACTTTTGTGGGTCAAACGTCGGTAAACAATATTACCTGATTATAGAGTATAGACTAATTACATTTTCATTGGGCAGTAGTATTTTTCACTTTGTTTCAAGAAGAAATTAACACAAGTCGACTTTGTAAGTGAAAAGATTAAGAATACACTTAGCTGGCCTATTGGTTTTATAATTTATATATATACATTTTTACTTTTGTTTCACTACAAATTAATAGTACTGTGAAATTAATCCTAGATAAAATTAAAGGTTGAAATTAAAAACTTCATATAAATTATTTCGCATATGGACATAACATTAAACATTGTGTACCCCATACTAAGTGAATATATATGCCTCTAGCTAGTATATATACTCCATTTGCTTTGAGAAACATTATGTGCGCGTCCATTGAAAAATCATCCACATATCAATAGACATGTACGGAAGGTAACGAGTACATCCCAAAATGTAACAGATACATTCTGAAATGTAACTTATAGAAGTTATGGACAGCCTTTCTATGGACGCTAGATATTATAACTCATTATTGCTTTCATCATCCCCAAAATGGTTAATTGGTATAGTGCGGGTGGTCAGATAAGCATATCATATATATGTATACAAATTTGGTCCCCTCTCCCCTGTCTATGAATATAAGAAACATCATGCACATAGCTACTATATACATAGGATACCACTGCCACTGCCACTGCCTTCTTGTTTGATTATGTATTTAATTATGTTGGTTATTATCATCATCTTTTTTTTTTTGGTTCTTGTTACATGGTGGGGATCGACGTCCAGCACTCGATCGATTATATTTACCGAATATGTCAACATGGTATAACAGGTTATATAAGAAGATATCATATATATAGTTATCTAGCTGCTATATATCATCAACCATGCATCGTCTCTTCTCCTCTTCTTTCTTTTCTTTTTTAAAAGTACATACTATTTCTCTTGCCAATATTAATGTTGCCATCATAGCTTCAAATTTTAGTTTCCTTGATGTTAGATAATTAATTAATAGACATTGCACATCAGAGTCAGAGGGTACATGCTACTATTGCATATTAGGAACAGTCTGTCAAACAACAACAAAGTAGTACCGTTTTAATGTTACAAATTAATGTGATCAACTTCTGAAAAGGAAATAAGCAACATTTTTTTCAAAAAAAAAAAAAAAAAAGATAGCATTTTTTTTAAACTTCATATTTCAACATCAAATTTCTAAAGCATAAATACTTATATCATATATCTATTTGACATTTAATTTCGAATAATGCAGTGTTAAAAAAATAAAATTGTAAGCACATTCTTCATGGTATAATGATGTGTCTATCAAATTAATATAAAGTTTGAAATCTCGAGTCTTGTCTTCCATCAAAAAATTTAATAAATATATTAGTAGTTTTTTTGAGTAAACTTTTTTTAATGATTCACTTTTAATAGTTATTGTTAAGTGCCCGATATGCTAATATAAGCACAACAGTAATTAGACTATTGTGTGAATGTTAGCATTTTGGTTCATAATATTAATACCTTAAAATATATATTACCATGTCCGAAATAACTACTTATGTAGCTCAATAATTTTCTTTACATAAAATTATTGTGGAATAAAAACTTTTTCTATTTTGGAAGTTTCATTAGTATAATTTTTTTTTAGTTTTTTAAAAGAGTTCACAAATAATAAGAAAATATTGATTGTTCTACATACTACATTAGCACAACAATCTAACTCCTTTTATTATTGATATTTCAAGTATATGTACAATACAGTAATGTGTCAAAACTCATATTCTGATCCGTTATATATTTTTCTCTTCACTAATTACTGAACTTTAACTTGCCTCTTTCTAGGGCATCATACATTTGTGAGGTATATATGTATGTGATATTTCTGGCTCGATTAGGACCAAGTATCTGGATTTTTTTTACTGGAAGTTAGTAAGAAGTGGGGCACAATAATATTCCACATTTTCTACAAACTGATTGCAACCTAGCCAACAAAATTAACCACTAATTTTAATTGCATCCAGAAGCTAAGGTCGACATCTTCTTGCCTTTTAAATTGCATTTAATAAAGAAAACAGAGTCTGAGTTCAACATATGCTGTCTATATATGAAGCCTCAAATAGAGTTTGAGTTTGAGGGGTTCCATTATTCCATACCAATTCTCCAATTAATATGGAGTAAATACAGTGATGGAGATGGAAGCAGATACAGAAATTTCAAATTGGGGATAATTAAGTTTCTTTCAAAAAAAAAAGAGACGAGGATGAATGCACAGCACTAGAGATTAAATATGGTCAATGTTAGAGAAAGTTGACATAGCCTAAATTAGGGCAACCAATTATTCTGATGTAGACTTCATTGTTTACTTGGTGGTGGTTTCAAGGTTTGCTCCAGGAAGGGTGGAAACAATTATTATTTTTCCTTTTTTTTTATTTCTGCATTATGTTGCTTGACTATTTAAGTTTGTGACGAATGCTATCTCAAAGAAATATATATATTTTTTTTTTACTTCTAAAACCTGAAACCTTGTTAGTTTTATTGAAAGAAGAAATCCATAAGTATGTTGTTGCTTGCCTCAGTGTTTATTGTTTACTAATAACTTTAACAAATGAATCATTGTGCTTGGTATCTCACCATTTCTTTATTTGATCCCACACTTCTTTTTACATTTTGCAAGCAAATAGTTATTTTCCTCTTTGATAAATTAAAACCAACCATGTCACTTGTTCAAATCGAAGTACAATATCTTGAACCAACATTCTGCTCTTTTTATTTTTCTTTTTACTGTTCTATTGTGCCAACTTCTAACAGCTCTTCCATCCCAAAGTACTAGTTATATTTAGTGATATATGTTAGCATTTCATTTGTTTTTCAATAGATAAAATATGAGGCCCAGAATTGTAGCACAACTCCTCTTTCACTGCCACTAGGATTAACATTACTCTATGGCCTAATTTCTTGAGAATTTACTTTCCATACAAATACTGTTGCATCTATTCATTGTCCTTCTTTGACAATTTAACCGATAAAGAAAACCAAATAACAAAAATAGAGACAGTATCTGCCAGTAACACGAAACACAGGTAAATGATACAGAAGTTAGCAACATTTCGCAATAGACACCGATTTCTACACAACCCAAAAGGGATAAATAAAATCTAAGGATGCTAACCGTAAGAACCATGCAATACATTAGTCAAAAAAACCTTTTAGCAGGAATTTTTATTACCTAAGCTGCATATATCCTTTGTATAGATGGTTCTCTCTATACTTTTACTGTACTGATGTTTCAGGACTTCAATCAATGTAGCTGTTTGTTTCTAAACATTTCGTGCGCCGTCAGAGACTGGTGCAACTACAGATTTTCCCTTCCCATCTCCTTGCTGCTCTAGAATTTGCAACTTGGTTTGAAGAACCTAAAAATAATTTAATGACAATATGAATTCAAGTGGTCTTTTTGTCTCAACTTTTTGTTTCTCCCTCTCAATGAACTCTACATCCTTTCTTTAATTTCAGAAAATAGGGGAAAGGCTGAGACATACCTTGAGGTGTGTCTGAAGTGAGCCCAGTTCAGCCTTTATCCGTGCAACCTCATCTGTAGGGTTAGAAACAGTATTATAGACCAAGCTTGAATTAGGCTGTCCAGAAGAAGAGCTTGCTCCATCAACTGACAGTTGGGGTCCGCTTCCTGATGCATCCACCTCTAATTTTCCAGTCTGAGGTTGTGTGTTTCTGCATGTGTAATACAAATCGGTGTTGATATGATCAGAATTCATTATACTTTGTTCTCTCTTCTGTTCTTCTTGGTTTCAACAATTGTACATTCTTTCTAAGAATCTATAACCTAGGAAAATTGTGAAGCATCTCTAAGTTGGTAACAAGAATCAATAAACTTCCTCTTTCTGTTTCTATGCACAATTAAACAGCATAAGATGTATACTTTGACAGCTGGTTTTGCGTGGGGTAAACAAATGATTGCGCACATAACGCCATTGCTTGTGCATGAGCTTGAAGTGCTCTCTTAGTCTGGCTAATGGGTCCATTTGTCACACCATCAACACCCTCAGTAGTAGATCCCGATGCCCCTGAATATTACCAAAAAGAAAAAGAAAAAAAAAAATCAGAAATGTAGAGAGTAATTTGCCAAGGCCACTGCCTTAAACTAAAGGGTTGTATGCCAGCAAATCAGAAGTGATATAAAATTGTCAATGCCGCCAGTCACAAGCTTCCAAATGCACATAGAGACTGATTGTAGTTCAATTAGCTTGTGAAAAAAATTGATACGTTTTGTGAATAAATAATCAAAGTACTTTATTAATATAAATCTGTACACCAGCAGTATTTATACTAAGCTTTTAATTGGAACTTGTCATGTCATCTGCTGAGTGCATGCCAGTCAGGATAACTGTCTAGTGTCTGCAATACACCTTAGAACCAAAATAAAATTATAAATTCAAATGATAAAAATAATCTCATATTTACCAGGTTGAGAAGGCTCAGCTGGAGTGCCTTGTTGCCTGACAGTTGCACCGGCAGTTGTCCCATTGTCAGCTGGCACAATGAAAGCCCGACAAGTGGGGCAGGTGTGTTGTCTCTCGAGCCAAGACCTCAAACAATGCACGTGGAACAGATGTCCACATAGCAATTTCTTAGCTACAGTCATCTCCTCACGACATATGATACATGTAGCATCACTTCTGTATTTCCCATATAAAATTTACTTATGAGAAGCCGTATCAGAAATATAAAACCTTAAAGTATTAAACCACCCATTTCACACAATTTTATCCAAAATTATTCTAAACCTGACTAGAGAAACTGTGCAAAGAAATGTTTAGTACTGCTTAAAACCAGGCAGTAACCTGAACAAACTAACTGGGTTTAGATCAGAACATGACAATGTGCAACAACAGAGACATCAGAAACAAGTCTTACATATGAAAAGATTTCTTATAGAAACCAGAAAAAATTCATGCCCTCGCTATAAAAGTATAAATGTATAATACTAGAGAGAAGCAACTTCTCCATTATAGATGGTAGGCAAAAAGAGGGGAGCAATGCATGTTACCAAGCATATGCCTGATCTAAAACCAGTTAGTTTTTCCAATTTAGTAAAAGTGAATGAAAGATGAAAGAGGAAAAAGAATAGAAAAGCATACGCCTCAAGCTCCTCAGGAGTTGCATCAGGGAAGCGCTCGTTCATGTTTGATGTGATTTTCCGGTACCGGATGTAGTCAGAAACTCGGATTCTGAAGTTCCGGAAGGTCTCATAGAGCTCTCTGATTAGGTGAAGTGGTACACCGTAGTTCCTGTTCAATTTTTTAACATAAAGATTGACTTCAACTTCACAGAAAGTTTAATTAGGGTAATAAATAGGAATGGACTAAAAAAATACTAATGTAGCATTGTATACAGAACTAAGAAGAATTATCCATGTTCCTACTAAAAAATAAGAATCTACTTCAATATGGGGAATAGAAGAGGATCAATTATAATTGCACTCAAAACTTCCAAGTTGATAAAGAGTCAGAAGCAATACATTACTAATATATTTCATTCCAAGTACCAAGCATTGAAATGGAAGGCCAAAAAAAAAAAAAAAAAACTCAATTACTTGGTCCCACTCCCCAGTGAACAAAATTATGTTATACATATTAGGTATCTCCTTCTGCAGCTTACAAAGCTCAAGTCAATTTGATATTTTCGTGCTTGTATATTGTCTATATATAACTGAAAAACCCGATTAGCATATTTGGCTGGGTGAAATCTCTATTCTCAG
The DNA here is from genome assembly GCA_030179965.1 of Cyperus esculentus. Classification (NCBI taxonomy): domain Eukaryota; kingdom Viridiplantae; phylum Streptophyta; class Magnoliopsida; order Poales; family Cyperaceae; genus Cyperus; species Cyperus esculentus. The sequence goes on from JASGLE010000045.1 coordinate 3,182,650, forward strand.
TTGCAGGAAAAAAAATTATGCAATGCAGGATTTAACTAATTACTCAGAAAGTACAAACAATCTTAGCTACTATCCTACAAAAGAAGGGGTGAGGATTACTTACAAGAATACAATAACGAAGAAAAGCATGTACAGGGAGAGATGTAGAAGATCGCTGACCAGTTCTAAATAAAATGTATAAACCGCCTTTTTCTCCCATTGACCTTCCATTAGCATGTCACTTACATAAAATATATACTTCACAAATGTTGAAACTGTTGTTGTTGCCAGAATTGCATACCTGACATGAAACATTGATAAAGATATCAAAACTACAACAGAGAAAAGAAATGTTGTTCTACATCATTTGGAATTACTAGAAACTTCCACACTGATACAATAATTTGCCTATGAATTCGCTGATAGATTCTTCCTATGTTTTTTTGCATCAAATACTTGAGCACCCATAAAAAAAAAAAAAAAAGAATATAGTTACAAGTCCAAGAAACTGTAATCTGGTTTGGTACCAGTAACTTTGGTTGGAACAGAAGAAACCATGCAATATCTACAGTTTTCCTACCTTCTCTTATTAACCAGCAAGTATTAAGATTAAGCTGTTGCTAGTTCAAACACCATTAGATGAAATTAAGATGGATTTAACTTAAACTTCAGCCTATATTGCACAATTCTTGGATAAGTCATGCACTATTGGATTGAACTGTGGTTTGCATAATTTAAACTTCATCAGCTGCATTTAAATGTGACAAATTTTGAAAAGAAAGAAAAAAAAAAAAAAGAATGTAATAAGAACTTGTATATTGGTATGTCAATCAAGTAGCGCAGTCCAACTTACTCAAATGAGAAGAAGATGGCAACTGAAGCTTGCCTAGACTGAATAAGAGACTTCAGTGAATTTGTTAGCAAAATACAATCAACTGCAAAAAGGAAGACCATGAAAGAGACAATCCTGACATGGGACAAGGTTGGCACAGAAGGAGTCGTCTCGATGTACTCGACTCGCTTTTGAGCCAGCCAATGCAGTGTTTTGATAAGTAGAAGTGCTGTCACCATTGCTAGAAAAGTCACGGAGAAATCCTGCCTAAAGAAAGCAAAGTTAGCTACTACCACATGAACGATGTTGGTATTTCCATAAACATAACAAGAGGCTCACTTTAACTATACTTACAACCGAAACACAATCAGGGTATTTTCAATTTAGGTTAAGCATTGGTTTATCAGAGTTTTTATTGTATTTGCCAACTTTTGCATAATACCAACATACACTCCTTAATTCTTAAAAGTTATCCCCATCTCCGGCAAGTAATTGAGTATGACAAACTGAAACAACATAAAGAATAATCTGTTGGATTCTAAGTTCATACAGATTTATGGAATACTTCTGAAGTCTTTGCTCGAACTTAACACTATTTCACAGTTGATATTCACATGTTGTCAATATTCCCAAGAACCACAAATACATATAACCACAACAAAGCCTTTAGTCCTAAAAGGTTGGGGTTGGCTAAGAATCACATTTACATAACAGAAGAAAAATGACAGGTGGCAAGATACCCTACCTGAAAATCGTGACAGCAAACAAGATCTCCACTATTTCACGCCAAGATTGTTCATTCAGCCTCTCAACCTCTGCCTCTCTCAACGTTCCTAGGAAGATTTTCTTCAGGAGTTGCCATAGGATACACATCAAGACGAAACCAGTGTTTAAAAGGAGAACAAAGCAGATTTTAGAGGTCGACAGGTAGACCATGGCAGGGTAGAACTGGCCACGGCTGCTGAAGGCATAGTACACGGCCGAGATTGTCGCCAGGAAGCTGAACCCGGCATATGTCGGCAGCCTCATCATCTTGTTTCAAATTCAATGGGTCCTATGTGTCAGGTACAGGGCTCTCTCTTTTAGTATGGACAGATAGATTTACATCCAATATAAGCAAAATTACTTTAATGCATTTCACTGTCTAAGAAAATTCATAAGTTTACTGACCAACTGGAGTGATATCAGTACAGCTCCGACATTAGTAGTAATGGCAGAATTAACCCACACAAAGTTGTAAATTTTGTTTTGTTGAGTCTCATCTAGTACAAAGATGCAGAATTTGGAGCATAATAACAGAATTTTAGAGTTAGTTAAACCAGAAATTCGGTCCGATGCTTCAATTGAGGCTTAATTCGAGCTCTGACACCGTCATACTACACATATCACATCAGGCACACCATACACTACCTAAAGATTTCGACTTTATGAACTAAAGAACATTGAAAACAACCAGGGGAAATCAGGTAAGCTGCAGCTACCCCAACCAAAGCTAAGAACTTTAAGCAATGGAGATATCAAGTCAAGGAAACTAACACCAGCAGCAGCCCCAGGGTTTGTTTACCTATTTTGGAAGAACGAAGCAGCGGCGATTGATCGGCAGGGAAGCTGATTGGCGATGAATCGAGGGAGATGGAGACTCGATCGATCGTGGGAGATTGAGATTGGGATCGGGAATTGGGCGAGAGAGAGAGAGAGGAGGAGACGCGACCGGCGGCACGGGCACTGCCCGAAGAAAATCGGTACGTGTCCGCTCGATTGTGTGGAGATTGGTGCTTGCACGGATCATGATGCAATCGGACGGAGGAGATGACTGGCACGAAGAAACCGTCGGGACCTGCTTGCTGATGTGCGTGTAGCAACCAGTAAGGTCGTGACACGTGCCACGTAATTGGTTTGTTTATTTCTAGCGTTGATTTTTTTTTTTTTGAGAAAAGTCCGATTTTGGTCCCTATTTTATTTAAATTGGTGCCTAAACTATTTTTTTGTTCAAATTGGTCCCTGAATTGTTGCATTTGGTTCAAAGTGGTCTTTGACCTATTTTTTTGTTCAAATTGATCCTTAAACTTATAGTTTTGGTACATATAATACCTCCTAGGAACTTTTGTTTATACTAATTGATACTGAGATTCATTCCCAAACTATATCAGTTAGCATAAATAGAAGTAAAATAAGGAATAATACCAATCAAACCATATAGTTCAGGGACAAAATTGAACCAAAAAATAGTTTAAAGACCTATTTGAACCAAATCCAATAGTTCAGGGACCAATTTGAATAAAAAAAAAAGTTTATGGACCAATTTGAACCAAGATGCAATAGTTCAGGGACCAAAATCAGACTTTTCTCTTTTTTTTTTTTTTACTTTTTGTTTTGAAGAGGTAAGTGAATAGGGCTGGCAAAAAAACTCGGAGCTCGTAGATCGCTCGTGACTCGCTTGGAATCGGATCGAATTAGGCTCATTTGTTAAGCTCGTTAAGCTAATAAGGCGAGCTTGAACTTAGTATAGTTTGGCTCGTTAAACTCGTTTGGCTCAATAAATTATTACTAATTGCAATTTGTACTGCTCTTATCGTAGATTATTAATATCTTATACAACATATGGTCTAATTATATATAATTGTTATGTAAAATGTGTACGAACATATTTTTGTTAATCATTTTGTTAATTTTTATATAAATTTTGATATAACATACTTAAAATTTTATTATTAAAAAATAAACGAGCTTAACGAATCAGCTCGTTAATTAAATGAGCTAATCTTGAGCTTGTGTATTTTGGCTCGTTAACTTAACGAGTCAAGTTTGAGTTTAGCATAACTCGGCTTGGCTCATTTACAACCCTATTTGTTATAAGAGCTGCCTATAACACAGTGAAGGTGACGATGAGATAGGTTTGTGGGAATGCCAAAATCACACGGAGGAGATCAATTTCAGAGCGACCTCTCCTCTTTTATAATTTCTTTTTTTAATAAATAAATAGATAAACTCATAGTGAATTCATATTCTTTTTGATAATTGATTAATTTTAGAATATTTTGATTAGTTGATTTATAATTTATAGTTATATTCTTATTTTCTGATAAATACCTTGCTGAAGAGATGCAACTTGAATTATTTTAGAGTTTAGACTAGCTTTAGCTTTAAAATTTGTAAATTTGAGATCAAAATTGATGTAAAACACTTGTTTAAATGCATTTCAAATGTATTTAAATAAGATCTTGTACATTATTGGTATTATCTAAGCTCGATTAAATATTGTATAGACGTTATTTAAAAAATTTTAGAATGGCTTAAGTTGTATAATATGTATAAATGAGACTTTATAATTACTTGAAAACGCAAATAGAGCTATTAAATGCTTTTCAAAAGCATTTGAGCTGGAATTTGTGTGTAACTTATATCTTATCATAATGTCCCATTTATCAATACCAGTATTGTCAACAAAGCTCTAACAAAATGACAGTATCATCCAACAAAATTCATAAAAAGAGAAGTCTACAAAACACTCAAAATCTGCAAAAGCTACATCAAATCTTTATGTACCTACTGTAAACTCACACTAATCTGCAATTTGATCAATAGTCTTTCATATCATCCTAACAAGGCAGCAAAATTATCAAGAACCTCCCACAAATGCAGTTTCTCTATCATAAAAGACCAGGCTGCATTCCCTCCGAGACAAAAGGTAGTTACATCTCACTTTCAATGGAAGTACTGGAACTCGGAACATTTATTAATTTTATTCCTATAAACATCATCGCATTTTAGTAGATCCAAACATATAATTAATAATCTATGATGGAACCACTGCCTTCTTCTTGGGAGGTGGATTTCCTCCACTAACCATGACATATAGGTAGAAGCAAATCATTGCCGCACTGTAAGTGACATGAGAATTTTCAATCAGTTAGTACAAAACTAGCAGATATACCTGCGGATTCTCAAGGGGTCAATTTCACTTATTTGAGTCAGCCTGTAACTTAATGTACAACCTCTTTGTCAATAATTGAAAGTTGCTTTTACATAAACTTAGAATCTTAGGTCTTCATATTGCAGTGATCCAAAGAATAAAACTATCTAGGATATAAAAAGAAACAATGCAACAATATAAAGTACCTTACGAAACTGTAGAACCCCCATGGAAGCAGCTTTTTAGTCTGCCGATATGAAGAAAATAGAAGTTATATATTTATGGTCTTATATTGCACTGTATAATAGTTGCTGAAACACTGAGAAGCATAAATGCTTTTATCCCTATGCAAAGCAGGGACATATATAGCTTTTTTTAGGGCAGAACTCATTCATAGCAAGCTAAGAAACTCATTCATAAAAAAAGATGAGGTTGTCTTCCAGTAGTTGGGAGGAAGATAAACATGATTTTACCTTACCTGAGCAGCTGAGCTACTTAAAGACAAATTCTCAAAAAGACTAAATGAGTCAAAGTACCACCTTTCCAAACACCTAACCACATCGATTTCTAATATCGATAAAGAAAAGATTAACAGAAACAGCCAGACAAGTAAAACTGCATCAACTATGCATCATTGTCTGTTTCTGGCAAATGCCTTTCCGTTCTGTTACTTTTTTATTATTTCATCTCTTCAAAAAACAACTGGTGCAAGGGCATTGGCATTCAAGACATATCCATGTCAATACAATTACTCATTTTAAAGGGTTTAAAAACTTTACAATTTAAGTTGGCAGTAAACTTCTTTCAATATAATGACTTTAGATATAACTTTGCTGTCAGCTGAAGAAGTAAACAGGTTTTAGAGGTGCATACCAAGTTGTAAGCCTGGATAAATTTCCACACGAGTACAGATGCAATGGCTGTAAAGAATAGTAATAATCAGTAAAACAATCTACATAACTACTAAGACTGCAGAGTGATAAAGTAATGGCATGACATGTCACTCTTACCGCTATAGCGATTAGAGCTTTTTAATTCACAATCAAAGTGACCTGACGAGTAACCCGGGCTCTAAAAACTAATTGTTTATTAATTCCATATATTATGAAAAAACTGGTATTTTGTTATTCAAAAAAATGCAACAAAATAACAATCTAGATTTCCCACATTAAAGCAATTATATACTAGATGGACAACATGATATTAGAACATAAAAGGAAAATAACCTGCTTGAGCCAGTATGAAAGGGACACTAGATTTGCCACCTCTCCAAACCTTGAGACTGGTTATACCAAGGACAAAAATAGCAGCCCCAGGAGCAATGCCTAGAAACAAGCTCTCTAGGTTCCTCCATATTAGAAAACCAATAATTCCCATTGCCAGCAGAAACCCACCTATCAAAACACAAGCAAGCAAGAACTCTCAGCATATAGGGGTCTCAGCAAATTTCAGATCACACAGTATCTATGCTGAGCAACAATTTCAACCACAGAAAAACAACTCCTATATGGATTTAATAAGTAACATTTCTCCAATCCGAAACCAGTACCAGCCAAAACACCAGCTTCCCCATATTCATGACCTGTTAGACATGCCTAATGCTAATCCTGACCCAAAATGTTCAACAGAACATTAATATTATGTATAGCATAACATCACCTCTGTCATTCTTTAATTAAGCAATTGGTAAGCATTATTCATTTCTAATGACACAAATAACACAATATAAATCACTCACAGCTCGGATCTCAAATCAAATGACCGAAAAGGAAAGAAAACAATAGAGTTACCAAAAGGAATGCCCAAGCAAAAATCATGGATTTTCGCATAATTCTTCTTCGGCGGAGCGGAAACTTCTTTGTCTAATGCCGTCTGATCAGTTTCTCCAACGGTTGAAGCCAAAACTACGACATCTTGAGCCACATCTTCTTCAGTGGACTTTGAGTCCATATCAGGAGTCTCATCCGCAGTGTACTTGACAGAAGTATCGGCGTCAAAGGCAATTGTCGTCAACCTATTCCTCTTTGCAAACGTAGAGATCGGTATCTGCCATTAGAAACATAAACAGAAGCATCCACTGTCAAAGAAACAATTGCGAAATAGGCTCAAATTCAGATGGCTGTGTTCAATTTGGCATCATCGGATCAGGAGTGTAACAGTGGAATTGAATTGTAGAGTAAAAAGATACCTTGGGGGCAACAAGAGGAGAAGAGGAAGAGGAAACCCTGGGAGGAAGAAGAGGCGAGGAGAAACGGAGGAGTAGGCGCCCCCCGGCGGAAGTGGCGACGCGTCTGTTGGGCGACGCCACCACGGATCCGTAGAGCTGCGCGGCCGTGGCCATTGGTGGGATCAGTGATGATTGAGAGGAGATGAGAAGTGAGAAGAGAAGAGAAGAGGGTTCAGACTTCAGAGAGGAATCGAGGAAAAGAGGTCTGTTTTTTCGTCTTATTCTATTAAAGCTACTTTTTTTCTGCGCTTTTCTTCTTTCGGACTTCGGACTTCGGAGCTTGGTGTTAGCGGGTCAAAACCGGTAGTGCAGATGTTGTGTTGTGTTGTGTTGTGTTGTGTTGGGCTGACTGTTCCAAGAGAGACTTTTTAGCCTAGTCTCTCGCTTTCATCTAGGTCACTCTCGAGTCCGAATCGTCTAACGCACTGCCCGATTTGCAGTGCTAATCTGATGGTGCGCTAGATTTTAGGATCCGGACTCATTACTTTTCACGGATCTCAAAGTCCAGTGCACCGTCAGATCCGCGCTGCAGATCTGACAGTGCGCTAGACGATCCCGAGTTGTCACTCTTTGTCTCAGGTGTGAGTACATTTTGAAAAAGAGGATGATCCATTCAGAATGCTTATCATGACGATGATTATTTTTAAAAATTTGTAAGAATTCATAAAAAATCTAAAAAAAAATTATGGATGCATTGTTTATAAATTGATTATGTTTCCGATTATATTCAATTTAAGCGATATTTAATAGCTCTCCAAAGATCTTTAAATTACAACCGTTAAAAAATATACATTACGATACTTAATAATTTGGAATCTAAAGATTACATTATGAGATACCTGAATCGATATATAATAATTATATACCAAGTACAATTGCGTCCTAATGTTTGCAATACAATAATGTAGTTCAATAAAAAAATAAGAACATATATGGCCTACAGAAGTGTTCACAAGAGCCTTTGAATTAAAGATAGAATAAAATCTTCCTAACTTTATATGAGTGAATTTATTAAGAAAATTATTATTCAAAACGCAGAACACCACAGATTATTGTACATAGAGTTATAGACTAACATTCGGAACCCAGATTGGTGTTTCCTTATAAAAGTTATAGTCACTTTAACGTTAGATGCTTAAATCGAGTTCTATTCGTCACACATTCTACTTCTATTATCAATTCTAAATTAAAGAAAAAAATCATAAACAAACTAAAACTATTTCAAAGAGAAAAAAAAAAAAAAACAAAAAAGAAATACTGCAACACTAAAATACAATGAGAAGCAAAAAATACATTAATCTTCCTGAAGAATGTAGGAGTGTTCGTCCCAAAATTCGGGGCCTATGATATCAACATGGTCAACAGTCACTATTTTCTTCCACCGTTTAACTGGATTCCCATTTTTATCCATCTTCACTACTTCTTCGACCTTTAGTACAGAAAGGAAAGGAACACTAATTTATGAGCTCAAAAATATTTCATCAACATTTAATTTGAAAAAGAACATTTAACAAAGTTTTGTAATCACGATTCTCATACAAGCAACATACTTGATTTGCAAATAAGACTGATACAACAACAGTGTACCAACTGATAATTTGATGATTTGGATATTTTCTTATTGCTTAATTATGATCAAAACTGTACTTTTAGTTTGGATATCCTGTTTTTGTTAAAACTGTGATAATTTTATGTACTAGAGTTCTGACAGAATTGAGAAAGGTATATACTAAAATTAGCTTTTCATATCTGCATAAAACCACTTACAATGGATTGGACACATTTCTGTGTACTAGAAATGAATGGCAATTATGCTGCTCTTTACAACTTGGCATATTATATTATTCTAAGCTGAATTTTGGTACTGCCGCTTGTCCAATCCAAATGTGTATATATTATACATAAAACAAATCATGTGTTTTTCAGTAAGTGTACCTCATTTCTGTATACACAAGATCCCTTTCTGAACATCTCTGGAAGCTTGTCATAATTTATCCCAAATTGTTGGAATAGAATTTCATTTTTCTCCTTTGTTTCTGTACCCTAAATAGAAAAAAAAAAATTAATTATTAAAAAATCAGCATTCTTGATAGTAGCCAACTCTAAACAGTAGAAATAGCAGAAGAAATATTAGGAAGATATATTAACAACAATAAAAAACCATAAAGAACTATTCAAGTACGAGATCTGAGATTATTAGGCACTGGCTGACTCGCTGTTGATCCAAATCGTACTTTAACCAACAAATAACATCCAAGTTGTCAAAATTTTGTAAACAAAGTATTTATTACTATTTTGCGAATCTAGTGGATATGAACAAAACAATAATATTCCATCTCATAATTAGTCATCCCACGCCAAGACAGCTTGAACAGTTCAGATAATCAAGCTTCTTGCAGTAGGAATTGGAAAAATATCTAAATTTGGTTAACGAATCTGAGACCACTCTACAAAAAGTAGCAACAATAATACCTCTAGACATGACTGAGCTGCTGTCCTACTTTTACCAGACTTGACCAACATCCAAAAGCATGTATTATACTGATTGTTTACGTGACCTGAAATAGATGTATTGTATTGGAAATAAGTTCTTGAGATTGTATGTCTCACAAAACAAAGAGATCTTAATAAACATGTCCCTATCATTCCTTCTGCGATACATAATTGTAGGAAACTTTTGTGGTCAGAGTCTCATTCCAAATGTTGGCTAAAAATTAACACTTCAATAGAAAAAAATAATGAACTTACAATCAGCTTGTCTCCATGAAAGATAATCCCGAATAAATATCATTCTTGGGTAGCATACTGCTCGGGCATCAAAATAAGGCAACTCCTTTAGATCCTTATCGGGAAAAAACTTCTTCCAATTCATTACATATGCTGCGGTAAAATATGATACGAATAAAGAGATAATTTTACTGCAAGAATAAAAACAAAAGTACTTCATTAGAAATGCTTCAACAGGAACCAAATATGAAGATGTACTACAAGAATTGATAAAGTCAAAATAGCAAGAAAATTACCTGGCCCGTCTTTTATAAAATTGGCTTTTCTCATCCAACACAAAACTGTAATAACGAAAAGCAAATTGAGAACAAAGACTACTAATTAGCCATTGGTAATCTTCTATTTACTAGAATAAGGTTGGTGTTTCAGATGTGAATGAAACTTTTCAGTGATAAACAAAATCTAACAGGAATAAACAATACCTATACTCATCACTCTCGCCATAAGCAAACACAATGTCGGGAAAGTGTTCGAGCATTAACCTTGCACAGGTGTTCATGAGATCAAGAGCACTCGAGTCATTGGGCTTTTGAAACTCATGGATTGTAGAAAAGCTACAGACGCGTAAAAGGAAAGAAAAGAAAAATCATTTAGCCACCATTTAGGACATATAAACAATAAATGGACATGAAAGTTATAATACAAAGGGTAGTACGTAGCGTCCACCTTTTTCACTTATCGACAGGTCCATCGTATTTTCAATGAACAAATATCGTTTTTCAGTAAACATTAATATCTTTCTAATAAATAGATATCATTTTCCTGTAAACAGATACATAACGGTTTTCATAACGGTTTTCAGTAAACATTTATGCAACTGTGCTAAGTACATAGGCGCACGTGGGTGGTGTGTCAGAACTGTGAGAGGATGTTTATTCTAATATAAAGGTGAGAAGAGAGGAATGAAAGAAAGAGACCGATGGAAATGGCAGCCATCGATGCGGACGGCAATCCAGTTGGATAGAGGTAACCTATCGTCTTGCTCGAAGGTCTTGACATACTCGTACTTGCTGTTCGCCATGCTGCACGCACAATTGAACAAAACCGATGGCCAATCCGATAGAAATAGTATAAACAAAGGGAGTAAGGGACGGTATGGTATGCGATTGATTGATTGATTGTTGCAATCCTATTAGTACAAAAGGGAAGGGAAGGGGAAGGAAAGGGTAAAAGAAAACCAAACCTTCCTTCAATTAGCTGCTGCAGCGCTAAGAAGAAGAGGAAAGTTATTAAACCCTAGGCTAGGCAGCAGCGGCAGGCGAAAGTAACTGGGGTTTTGGGCAGCGGCTTTTTTTACTTCACAACACGTTCAAATGTCTTTCAGCCACAGTAACAACTAATAACAACTCATATGTTTGGGAAAATTTCATAGAAACCCGATCAAATGTCTTTCAGCCACATTAACAAGCAAACAGCTAATAACAACTCATATGTTTGGAAAAATTTTGTGGATACCCAAACTTTTTATCTTAACTGCACCGCTGTCTAAGCAGTTAAATTAATTTCACAATTACTCAAATCAAAGAGCGCAACAACTTGCGCCCTTTAGACTAATATCAACTTGCTCACCTTTGTCCATTGCCCGTGTGATTTGACTGTTTAGGCAGCACAAAAAGAAGTTAGATGACATAAGTTGAATTTACGCCCTTAAGTTTAGGCATTAATGAAAATAACTTAACTGTTTAGGCAGTAGATCATCTCGAGATTTGTGTCAGGTCGGATCTCGAGATAATCCAACGGCTCGATAAGTTTGGGGATGAGCACTCAAAGGAAAGGTATTGTGCTCACGACTCACGAGTCTTCAAAAATCCTGTGCACGTTCACCGAGTACGCAAAGATGCTCCAGCCTCCATGTGATCTCCAACCAAAAGCTAGTATATAGTATTTGAAATATTGTACACAAATTATTCCGAATTATATGCATTTTATTCGTAAAATTCATATTATTCGCGAATAATTTGCGTATTGGCCGAATAATTCGCGAAATATCGTTTTTGTCCGTGTTATGTTCGCCTATAAAGTAATCTCGTCTTCAATAAATAATTTGTGCTTTTATTATCCATACTATCAATCAATAGTATTATTCACGAGAGCAATCTCGTCTTCAAAGTGACAAAATATTGTTCCTAAGTAATTAAACGCTGCGCAAAACTCTATTAGCCTTTTTTGATAAATTTTGTTAGTTTTACACGTAATGATGAACGGAAAAACAAAACATCCAAATTTGTAATTACAGAACGATAGAAATGTGGTGATACATTGGAATACTATATAGGTTGGCTATTGTACAACTAATAGTATATTGTCCCATATACAAATATTTCAAAATATATCTTCCCGTATCTGAAATGTCAATTTAAGTACCTCAATAAATTCTTTATATCAAAATTTCCTATAATACAAATGAAAAATGTTTCATTTTTTAAAAAATTTTAGCTATTTTTTCTAATTTTTCAAAAATGGCCTTTTTTGGTTGCAAATTTTTATTTTTTCTTTTATTTTTCCGGTTCATCTTTGGAAAATCATCAAAATAGTGGTTAGAGGGACAATCTGAGTGGTGGTTGGAGGGAGATTGGAGTGGTGGTCAGATTGGTCACCAATGCTAGAGATCAAAGGTGATCTCAACATGGTCAAGCCATACAATAGTGTGAGTACCACACATGAGACTGAGAGATGAAGAGATGAGAATAATGCGGGACAAACAACGAAAGGCAAGGACTAACAAGAGATGTAAGTGGTAGAGGAAAAGGGGATAAGTGGAGGGGGAAGAAAAAAAAAATGGCTAAGTTGGTTTCAAAATAAGTCAAGTACCTATTTTGTAGATGAGATCGAGTAGGGGAATGGAGAAGGGGACGAAAGTGTGGGAAATAAAAGATTTCCTTATTATAAAATTAGGGACACTGATACGGTGCCACACGTTTTGTCCTCCAACATCCCTGCTTTCACTGACATTTGAGTCCCACACAATGGCCCCCAACCCCCAAATTTATTGAAGCACTCGGAGGCAAAATGCGTGGCAATTTATAAACAACTGTGTCGACGATAATCCAAGTACCGACCCTCCCGAAATAAATGAAAGGGTGCAAATACAGGTTCCAAAACTTATATGGTCATATTTGGATAAAGAAAATGTACATAAATTGGTGTTAGCTATTTTTTTCTTGAGATAAATGAGAGTCAAACCACCAAATTTAAATGTTTGTCAAAAGACCCATCCGGATTTGGAACATGCGACCTTTGAGTGTTGCTCGACAAAATGCTGGTTCTTAGCTATTCACATTTACCTATCGTTGAACCTCATATACCATTGGTATTCCTTTCCAGACTTCAGTTGTAACTGATGCTATTGTTTTTTTTGTTTTTTGTTTTTTCCCAACAAAAATGGGTGCTCTTTTGTATATAGTGAAATATACGGAACAGTGTTGTTCTTTTTATTATATTTGGTATGCTTCTAGAAATTGCTATAGCGAGTAACAAAACATAAGAATGATTGAGAAATCTAATTACTATACTTCTATTTCTACAAAAATTGTTTTTTCTATGGACCAATGAATTATTGTAATTTATTTTACAAGAAACTACTGCACGCTTATCTACGCAAAGTATGATGAAGAGGAGGATGTATCCGCGAGAACCTGTAGCAAAGTAGAAAAAAACTTAATTAACAAAACGTATTCAGAACATGCAATGAAGCTTACAAATCCAGAAATAATTGCAATTTTGATTGAGATACATCCACAGACAGGGGCTTGTTACCCGAAATTCCTACTGGCACCTTTATCCCAGGATCCCAATGAACTCAACAAAGTTCTGAACTGACAGAGAAAACCTTGACTAGGGTCTATTATTCCAAACTGAGCAATTATGTCTTGTCACATTTAAGCTTAATTAAGATTTAGAATGACTGCATGACTAATCAGTAATCAACATTTAAGTAAAAAGGGGGAAAAAAAGAAAGAAGTTTGAAAGATAGTCAGACCAATGGCTAAAGATAAGTAAATTTACCAACAAGCACATCATAGCAACAGGAGCTCATGTGAGAGAGAGAGAGAGAGAGACTTGTGGTGGTTTACCTCTAGTTGCTCTTCAGAGAATGAATCCTTCTGTATGCTCCAGGTGTCAGCATGTGTTCGTCTGAACTCTGCGACTGCTTTTGTAACAGTTGATTTTATTGGTGAAGGCTCACTTACAAACCGTGCAAGTAAGGTCACATGATCAGGTAACCAACTGAAGCAGTACCAGAAAGAAACCAAAGTACACAGTTAACAAACAGGAACAAATTATATGAACTTAAATGACAGTACATAACAGGGGTAACAGGGGTAACAGTCTAACAGATCATAGAAAGATTTCAGGATGGTAATTTAACAATCAACTATATAGACAGACAAGAAGGAAAGAGAGCTAAGAAAGAAAAGTAACACTAGCAGAGGTTGTAAAGATAAAAAAAAAAGTTGTCAAATTACCTAGGAACTAGGAAAAATGGTACAAAGAAATACATAAAAGAGGTAATACCTAGGCATGTCGTACGGAACAGATAGAACAGAGGCCGTCAAAGCAAGGACTGCGCCGTGAACTGTCACAACAGAAAGACCGGCTGACAATTTCCTATATAAAATATATTCAAAACCAATCCAATATTATCATAATTAGCCTACCTCCAGAAGAGTATGTATATGAAAATAGTCAAAATTGACAATAATTGTAAAAACCTTTTTCTTTTAGTTAGAATTTTCTGTGCCTCAATATATGATCGTTCACGAAAAGCCTTTGATAGCTCCTCATCTCCACCTTTCATCAAACTAGCAAGGACGCCAGCTGCATGTTCTCTAACCTGCAATTTGATTTCGGTTTTACAGCAATTGTTCTCAGCTCACAGCATGATTAATTTTAAGGCCAAAGCTTGATGATTTAGTCAATTACAAGCTATAAAGATGCAACTGCCCGGTAATGGTGTCAGACATAATGGAGTACAATGCATAAAGGAAATAAGATATTACCTCAACTTGATTGTCCACAAGTAGTTTCTCAACACCTTCCCATATTTGTGATTTCTCAGAATTAGAGAGGCTGAATGTATGCCTGGGGAAAACAAAAAAATTTAATTTTTTACCAAAAAGCTACAAAGAAAAATTTTCTAACATTTACAAAGACCCTACCTGTACATAAAGGTCTGGATGTATCTGAGGGAGGCAGATCTGGTGCGCCAGTTTGGATCATTGACTGAAGAAAGAATAACTGAAACAGCATCTTGCAGGAAGGGCCGCCTCAAAATCTTCCATCTTAATAGTTCAAATGTAGCCTTTGCCAGAGTTGATAAATCTTTATTTGATGTTTCCTAGTTATCCAACATGCAGTGTTATTAGCTTACATATTTAACAATGTGCTGGTAAGGCATCAGTATTTACAGCAAATATGTTGGGCCAAATATTCTATGGGGCTAATGTGTCAAGACGCACAACCATAATGAACCTAGTTTTTTCTTTTGTGGTAATATTAGTGCAAGGAGATTGAGTAGATGGTGCACAATAGGAGCAATGTGAGAGCTCAAGCAGGAGAATGAGCCATCCATGACTATCTCTTTATTTTTCTCTTATCTACTCCACATAAGTGTCATTAATGGCAAGAAACATATTAAATTCTAACTACATCCGCATCTATTGCAAATACCACAGTAAAGCAAAAAAATCTGAGAAAGTACAATGAAGCAAAATGAAACATGATACATGACGTTTCCAACATTTTTAATTCTTCAATGAACTGGATTTACCTGTAAAGAAAGTATGGGATTAATGAGCCCAACAAGTACATCTAGCAAAACGGAAGATCTCCCAGATTTCAGAGAGGCTATGGCAAAATGAAATATCTGCATGCAATAATCAAATAAAGAAGTTAGAGCAAGGTACATAGAGAAAGGGGAAATAGAGAGATGATGATGAAAGACAGCACATAGCAGCCATACAGTTTCCATTGTTTTCCCATCTTCTGTCTCCGTATCCTTCAGGACAGTTTCCTGGGTTGATTCAAGTATATAATCCGTCCTGTTTGATTGGTTTGTGTTTTGGATGTTGAAAGACAACTGACAAGCCTTCTCTGTGATTAGTTTTGCCCAATTCTCATATGCACCAGCTGTCACTTCTGACATCACAGTGTCCCCGGTGACTTCCCTTGATAGCTCACTAGTTTTAAAAAGTCGCAAGTTTGAACATACCACCGATAATGTAACACCAATTGCTTCTCTCACCTACATCACCATAGTCCACATAAATAGAATTGCAATAATGGTATCAGTAATAGTTGCAACCAGAGATTGCGCAATATATTTGAAATCCTCTACAGCTCTGTTTAGTTGCAGACCATACAATATGAATTACTGTAAACATAAGCTACAAACTATTGATATATTAGTAATGGTAAACAACTAAACAAGGCAAGTACTTGAGGTAACAAACGAACAAATAAATGAGTCATCTATAGTTCTATACTCTATAACAGACATGCAGTACCTGTGCTGAAGAATGGCTCATGTTCTCAAGCAACTCCTCCAGCATCTTAGCATGAAATTGCGATTCAGTGGGTCCCATCCCAACTGGTGATATCTCAGTTAAACAGACCGAGAGAAACGAATACCTCTTCGCAACCACACTAGTTGCCACAGTGTCAGGCAATGGAATAGATAAAGAATCCAAAACCTTCTGCCTAAGAGCTGGAACTCTAGTCCCGAGCTTTCCTTTACCAGTAACCGCATATCTGACACATGCTGCCCATTCTGGTAATGACTCGACTGAAGGGGTCGTTATCACCTTCTCCAACTGAATCATCACCGAGCTATCCCATTCCTCCAAAATACCATTCACATCTGAATGCAGCACACCAGCCATTGCCTCAGCAGCAACACACTGTTTTGGCCTCTCTTTTGAACTCAAGAACTCTTCCAATGACACCAAAAGTGAATGCACAAGTGATGTACCACACTCTTGTACCAGCCGTTTGAATATCCTTGCAAAATTAGAGTAGAAGGAGCCACCTGCCACCAGTGAGATCCAACTGGGTGTGCGGGGCCATGAGGCAGAGAAATCAAAATAGAAAAATGTCATTGCCTTGTCGGTACCACTTTGGAAGGAAGAGGCACCTTGAGGGCCCTTCGAATCAGCATCACTAATGATGTGGACGTTGGATAGGCTGTTAAGCATCTCTGACAGAAATCCCTCCTCTTGGAGTATCTGGGTCAAGGTGGATTCAGCAGAGGGGACGCTGGGTTTTGATTTCCCTGACGAGCCTTGTAAGAGGGTGTTCAAGGCAGAGATTGCAAGCATGCGTGAATGAGGTAGCTGACTCTTCAAATTTCTTAAAAAATGTGCTGAAACATAAAAAAGAAACAGAGAAAAATTGCAAAAATGACACAGCAGCAAAAAGGAATAATCCTGTGACAAGGATGGTATGCCATGACGGCATGAGGAAGCTATCTTGTCTCTTATGTATTACAGCATGTTAACAATTTCCCTGATGCATGCATGGAACAGAACAGCAGAAGATATAGCTATCTACTTAGGTGTCAGGTGCTGTTGCACAAAGATGCAGAATGCTTACCAGAAGTTTCTCCTAGAATCTTTGAAGATATGTTTGATTGGCTCCTTGAAGACAGTATTAACAAAAGAAGAATTCTATTGGCCATTAAATTGTACCTGAGGAATAAAGTATATCCACTAATTAAAAAAAGGTACGAGGGGACTCACAGACTAGCAAGTTGCAAATAATTTGCTTTAGAATATAAAGATGTATTTCATGCAGATGCTTGAAATGGACAGGCTTGAGAGTTTGTCCTCTCTTTTATTTACTTACTAAAACTTGGCAGGGACTGCCAAGAAAAAACTCCGTCCCTTTTCTCTCTCATAATTGATTAAATATTAATCTTGGAACTAGTCATATTTTTGTCAAGAGCTGCACAATCAATTTATCTTAGTCTGTACAATTTGTCATATTCTTTGCACAAAGTAGAGAAGAGTTGGAATGAATATTTTCTCCATGGCACTAACTAAAACTTCACTTTGCCCTACTTCACCTTCTACCGAGGACAGACAAATAAATTGTCAAGAGCCTATAAGTTGAAGGAGCTTGAAGGTATCAACAGTTCTTATAAATCTACCATGAATTTACTATAGAGAGAACTTTTACCGCCAATGAAGGCCATTAGTATCGAAACTCAGTGAAGCTATTTTAGAGACCAGTTCTACAAACTCTGGTGTATCCAAGTTCTCGTCTGTGCTCCTGAAGAAGCTTTTTGCTATTCCAGAGAAGTGGATGTTATACTTCACAAAAAGCTGTTGCAGTCAAGCCAAAAAATTAAATATTTGTTGGGAACATTTTAACTATTTTTTATGTTGTATCTTTAGTTTGTTGACATGTACCTCGGTGATAGCCTTCTGGGCCTTCAGCGATTCATGATGTGAGCTGGATGGCAAAATAAAAAAGGGTTTCAATCTTTTTACTTGTAGGTCCTTAAAAGCAACAAAAGTATTGGAATCCATGGAGTAGCTGAGATCAAATACAACTATGGCACGAGTATGTAACATATGAATGGCTAAATCACTAAAGTTATAGGAAGTACATTTAACAGAGCATTAAGTTATTCCTAACAACATATTTAAAGAAAAATCAGCTAACAATGCAGTTACCTTGCCAAAATACCAGTAACAAAAGATCTGAATGACTCTGCATCCTAATCAGATAGAAAAAGAGAAAACAATAGTGAGCAAAACCAAATTATCAAGATTCCAAGTCTTAACTTATAAGTCCACATTAAAAAGCATATATGTACCATTGTGAGATGCTTCAGTACAGTCCTAGTGCCTAGAATGTTGCATGAACCAACTATTAAGTGTTCAGGAGCTTTCGGGTCAAGCAAGTGACTTGTTGAAGTGAGAACACATTTGGAGATCAGAGATGGCCACCTTTTAAGGACTTTCATCAGGGTTCTAACTGCATATCTGTGTTAAGATTTTGAACAAGAGGACAGTAATTAGAAAGTGCTCACTT
The DNA here is from genome assembly GCA_030179965.1 of Cyperus esculentus. Lineage (NCBI taxonomy): Eukaryota > Viridiplantae > Streptophyta > Magnoliopsida > Poales > Cyperaceae > Cyperus > Cyperus esculentus. Next base: position 3,201,424 of record JASGLE010000045.1, read on the forward strand.
GTCCTTACAAGAAAGATTAGTTATTTGTTTTATTTGGTTATTTACAATCTAACTTATGCCATTCATGAAATTCAATTTGTGCCAAGGGTACTTAGTAACCAAAGAATTGTAACAACATTGGCAACGGATGCATGAAATATTTTGGATTTTTTGTATGCAAAGTTTCTCACCAGCAGGCACACTTCTCTTGATGATATCGTGAGAAGTGTGCCTGCTGGTGAGAAACTTTTCATAGGAGGAGATCTCAATGGTCACATCGGTACAACTAATGAGGGGTTTGAGGAGGTGCATGGAGGTTTTGGATATGGCGATAGAAATCAAGAGGGGGAAGACATCTTGAACTTTGCTATAGCCTATGACCTAATGGTCGCTAACACCTGCTTTAGAAAGAGAGAGTCCCATTTAGTGACCTTCCATAGTGGTCAACACTCTAGCCAGATTGATTTTGTCCTTACTCGAAAGGCTGACAGACGAGCCTGTCTAGATTGTAAGGTAATACCGGGGGAGTGTATTGTTCCACAACATAGGCTAGTGGTGGCTGACTTTCGCTTTCGTATATGTGCGCACAAGAAGAAATGTGCTAACATCACGAGAACAAAGTGGTGGAAGCTTAAAGGAGCAGCATCACAGGTCTTTAGGGATAAATTGATTGAAGAAGGACCATGGACGGACGACGACGATGCAAATACCATGTGGAAGAAGATGTCAAAATGCATTTCGGGATGTGGCTCCAAAGGTGTTTGGGGTGACTAAAGGAAACAAAAAGGAACCTAAAGACACTTGGTGGTGGACCGAAGAGGTGCAACAGGCGATCAAGGAGAAGAAAGAATGCTACAAGCAGTTACATCATGACAAAACAACTGAAAACGTGGAGAAGTACAAAGTAGCCAAGAAGAACGCGAAGCGAGCTGTGAGTGAAGCAAAGAGTCGAGCTTATGATGACCTTTACCATAAGCTAGGTACGAAGGAAGGCGAAAAAGACATCTATAAGATGGCTAAAATTCGTGAGAGGAAGACAAGGGATTTGAACCAAGTCAAATGTATCAAGGACGATACGGATCGACTTCTCGTGAAAGATGAGGAGGTCAAGATGAGGTGGAAGGAGTACTTCGACAACTTATTCAATGGCGACACTGAAAGTGCCACCATTGAGTTAGATGATTCCTTTGATGACGCCAACAGACGTTTTGTCCGGAGGATTCAGGAGTCCGAGGTAAAGGAGGCGTTAAAAAGGATGAAGGGAGGCAAAGCGATGGGACCTGACAATATCCCTATCGAGGTGTGGAGATGCATTGGGGACGTAGCAATAGTATGGCTAACTAAGCTGTTCAACCACATTTTTCAGTCAAATGAGATGCCTGAAGAGTGGAGGAAAAGTATATTAGTACCAATCTTCAATAATAAAGGAGATATTCAAAGTTGTACTAATTACAGAGGAATTAAGCTGATGAGTCATACAATGAAACTATGGGAGAGAGTGATTGAACATCGTCTAAGACGAATGACAAGCATCACAAAAAACCAATTTGGTTTTATGCCGGGGAGGTCGACTATGGAAGCGATTTTCCTGATACGACAACTTATGGAGCGATATAGGGAGCAGAAGAAGGATCTACACATGGTATTTATCGATATGGAGAAAGCATATGATAAAATACCAAGAAATGTCATGTGGTGGGCACTGGAGAAACAAAAAGTCCCAACAAAGTATGTTAACCTTATCAAGGATATGTACAATAATGTTGTGACTAGTGTCCGAACATGTGATGGGGAGACTGATGCTTTTCCCATTGAGATAGGACTACATCAAGGGTCAGCTTTGAGCCCATATATTTTTGCCTTAGTGATGGATGAGGTTACGAGGGATATACAAGGAGATGTCCCTTGGTGTATGCTTTTTGCTGATGATGTAGTGCTAATTGACGAGAGTAGGGCAGCTGTCGACACGAAACTGGAGTTGTGGAGAAAGACGCTGGAGACGAAAGGTTTTAGGCTTAGTAGGACTAAGACCGAGTATATGGATGCGACTTCAGTGATGGGAGATCTGAGAATGGAGATGTTAGTCTAGATGGACTAACAGTGCCAAAGAAGGACACATTTCGATATCTGGGCTCCATGCTACAGAGTGATGGGAATATTGATGCAGATGTTGGCCATAGAATTAAGGCGGGTTGGATGAAATGGCGACAAGCATCTGGTGTTCTCTGTGACAGCAAGGTCCCACAAAGGTTGAAAGGTAAATTCTATAGAACAGCCATTAGACCTACAATGTTGTATGGGGCAGAATGTTGGCCTACTAAAAGAAACCATATCCAGAAGATGAGTGTAGCGGAGATGCGTATGCTACGATGGATGTGTGGCCACACAAGAAAAGATCATATCAGAAATGATGACATACGTGACAAAGTAGGGGTGGCTCCGATTGAAGAGAAGATAGTCCAACACCGATTGAGGTGGTTTGGACATGTTCAACGGAGACCTCCTAAAGCACCAGTACGTAGCGGTGTCCTAACCCGTACCGAAAACACGAAAAGGGGTAGAGGTCGGCCAAAACTGACATGGGAGGAAGCTGTAAAAAGAGACTTGAAGGCATGGAGTATATCCGAAGAGCTGCTCTTGGATAGGGACGCGTGGAAGTTAGCAATCCACGTACCGGAACCATGACCAACAAATCAAACCCCTAGCAGCTACTATTATATTACTATTATTACTATGACTACTATTTCACTATTATTACTATTATTATTATTACTACTATTATTATTATTAGTATTATTACTACTACCACTATTACTACTATGTAGTATCATCATTATTATCATTCATATTAGTATTATGTAGTATCATACTCATCATCACTATCATTCATATTAGGACTAGTTTTTTACTATTACCATTGTTATTACTGTTCTTTCTTTAGTTATCTATTTTATCTTTCTTACGATCATGATCATCATTGGGTTTTACTTGGTTTCATTTCTAGCCTACCCCAACTTGTTTGGGACTAAAGGCTTGGTTGTTGTTGTTGTTGTTGTTGTTTGTATGCACATAAAACTGCACTAGACATTAAGTTACAACTGCAGAAACTACAATAAGTAAACCATTTAAATGTAAAGCTTTGCAACATGCAGCAAAATAGCTCAAAAGGCTTACCCACGAACAGTCTCGTAGTTGTGCAGAGAAAGTTCTAGAAGATCATCAACAAGAAGAATTGTATGTTCTGAAGGTGATATATCTCCATTGTTACGGTACTTGTGATATGCTGATTGTGATGACCTCCATGTGTTATGTAGGTAGGCTCTATCGACGAGGGCCCATCTTGGTCTAAGTTAAACCAAACAAAATATATCAACAAGGAGAATAAATTCCAATAAGTATTAAGACTTGGAAGAGGAGAAAAAGAGGAAAACCTTTTCTTCCCAGGAGAATGCGAACAAGTAATAAAGTTGCACGGTGATTCAATAATAGCAGCTGACTCCAATTTCCAAGCATGAATGTGGTTCAACCACTCGTCATATTCCAAGCTCCCTGCAAACATTGATGTTAAACGCCATGCCAAAGAACTTTCAGCAGTACCATATACAACAAATAAGCTGTAATTAAGATTCTTATTACCATAGTTACCCAGGGCATCCATAAGACGAATAACCAGAATGAGAAGTATGCTATCATCTGTTCTTTCCTTTAACAAGTACCTGTCCCAAATGCAAGTTCTATTACTACAAAACTTTATAAAGATGTTGCAATAATTATATGTTATACACAATTTAATCTTATTAGTCCCAAGGTACTTTGGATAAAGTCCACTTCACCTGCATGTTGCATGTATTACTTCTGCAACTTTTTCTCGCATTTCAGCAGTGCCAACAGTAGATCCAGAGGATCCAGCAATGAAGAAGCAAGTGGTTTCAATCTTTTTGGAGCTATCATATTTAAGTGTTGGCCTTATATCAGGCAAGCAAGACATCACACCATGCAAGGAAGAGTAGATTCGCAACAGAGTCACCTTTAACTGTTCCTTTTTATCACCTATATATTAAAAAAAAATCACTTCACAATTTATGCAAAAATTACAATAGATTTCTATACTTTATAATTAGAATATATTGACAATAGACTGTCTACCACACATCTTGATACTTTCTTCAAGCATGAGAACCAACCTGATTCACTTTGTGTCTCAGTCAGGCATATATTTTGAAGATTCTCAAGAGGTGACATGAGGTGGAACTCAAGGAGCTCATTTGCAAAAGAGATCTCTTCTTGACTTGGGATGTGCCACTTGGGAGGATTTAGCTCTTCGTCAGGGTCAGCTTTTGCACAACCCCATTTTTCTACAATTGTAGCGCCAGGCAGAGAACTTGAAGGTCTGGAAATAGGAAGAACAAAAGATGCAATTAATAAGTATAGTCAGTTGCTCTATTATTCTAAGCAGCACAAAAATAAGCAGCCGCGACTAATACAGTAAACATACATTTAAGATCCTACAAAAACAAGTAACAGAAATATCAACAACAGCAACAAACAAATAGAAAAGAATGACATATACAGTTAGAATACACTATTGACTGTGTAATCTTATCAGCCACTAGTCATACAGTAACATGATGCAGTATGTGTACCTGTATTGATCATGGGGGTAGTAGCAGATAAGGCTGGCAAGGAGAGAGCGCAGGAGATTTTCACCAGCACTATTAACCTAATCCAGAAATAATTTTGTTTATAAACAATTTTCTAAGTCACACTAAGCCAAAAGTTATCTTAATTAATTATCTTAACAAAAGGAATGACTTTACAAGATTGATTATTCTATAACCAGACCCAACAACCTATTGCCTTAATTGATTTGACTAATTGAGTCATTAGTATTTAGTGTGTAGTCCATCATTTTAAAATTTATTGAGACAAACAAAATTCCAAATCCATCCGAAGTACTATTACCTTCCATGATGGAGCCTGAAATGCAGATACAATTGCTTGTTTAAAATCTTCTTGGTAGTTAAGAAGAACAGGGCCAGCATAGCTCACAGTAATAGCTAACACTCTTAGATGGTACTCTACTGAAGATTCAAGAGCTGGTGAAATAGTTGCCTACAAGAATCATTTCAAAATTTTCATTAATAACAAAATACTGTGGAACTATCAGATTAAAACCACTACCATATGGTCCAAGCCAATCAAAGTTGCAGATAACCCAACAAAAGATATTATTTTAGAAGATCTCAGATTGGCAACTGCTTAGTAAATTTATTTTTAACAAACCTTCTTGGTAGATGATGTGCTACAAGAATCAGCTCCCTCAACATAACCAGTAATAGGAGTTCCACTTAGAGAAGAAATAATTTTCTTCAAAATCAGTTTGATAAGATGCAACCCAGCCTCCTCAGAATCAGAATGCACACATGCACAGCACAAAAGCCCGACTTCAATAGTTGCACCAGGTAGGATATTTGTATCAACGAAGTTTGATATTTTCTTCAACAACTGGTAAAAAGAAAATAACATGAGATTTTTACATGTAAAGAGACAAAAGAGCCATATTGCAAATCAAATGACATATTTATTAGATCCACATCTAGCTTGTAAAAAAATAAATAGATTAATTGTTTAATATCACAGAGAAGGCCCAGTTTGATAATAGGCAAGGTACAGATTTCTGACTGCCAAAAATAAACCTAAAGTAACTGTGCAGCTAAACAACAATTATCACTACAAACGGAGAACTAAAGAAGGAAGAAGTGGAGATTTGGTCAAATTAACACCAAGTCATAGGATTTGACATACAAATTGTTCATATTCCAGAGAACTAACAAGAAAAGTACCTGGCCAAATAAAGGCCTTGGAAGTTTTCCCAGCAGCACTTCTAGCATGCAGTAGTAGTATGGTCCATCCTGAGCAAGGAAGGTTCCTGACAAAAGTGATGCTTGAGCGTCCTCATTGCTACATCACAGTAAACGCAATTCAAAGCTTACAATTTTTGAATAAAAATAGAATATCATTATATAAAATTTCATTTTTTTAAACATACTTAATATTCATCAATATAGAACCATCTATATAATTTGTACATATAAACAGAAACAGTACTTGTGCATACTATAGGGATACCATAATATCAGGAGTGTATCTTTGATTCTTTGTATACGCTGAGAGGTCATATTTAAGTATTACTGGGACAGGAATATTTGTACAAAGGCAATTTTAGGAATATCATAGATATGTTGGTCCAAAATCTTGCCAGACAGAGAGCTAACTGTCACAGTTTCAACAAAATACTTACATGACACTGTTGGATTCCAAGTTCTGAAGTAGTGAGAACAAGCGAACAAAGAACTCATCCAACCATTCGGATAAGTAATTAGATTGGAGGAATGCAGGTACATCATTGGTGCCTCCTACAGCGGCCAACTAGAAAGAAATCAGGAGAACCAGAGTGTGTGACTTGGTCTATGATAAATAAGATCACTTAAGAAAAAATTTGCATAAGATAACTACAACAGTATAGCCAATTCTTTACTTTTTGTCATGTAATCTAAAAATCTCCTCGTCAACCTAAGATAGTAGAACATAACTCAGCAAAGGTTACTAACACAAAGTTTCTAATATAAAGAGCATCATCAACTTGATATCTAATGGGCTTCGTGTAAATAAACATTTGGTTCATACAACTGTTGATTTTTGTAAGAAGTATGACTTCAGTAAGTCAATGCAAACCAGTTCTCCCATAATTCTTGACACCCTGGTCTAGTTATCCTAGTTGCTGAATTATTAGGGGTACTTACATTAGAAAATATAGAACCGATAAGCTGCATAGTGGCTACAGTTTTAGGCGGATCATTGGCATCCATTCCTAGTAAAGCATTAGTTAGGGATGTGAATATCAAATTCAAATTTGTGTCGCTAGAATCATCATATTGAATGTCTCCTGAGAAAGATGTGAGCAATAGTGGTCGGCCAGCAAATGCCACAGAAGCAACTGCGTTTTTCAACTGGTGGGTAGCTGTCATCTATTTAAAAAGAAAACAATTATTAACTATAAAGTAAGAAAACCAATTATCTCCCAAATATATTGAACCATATAACATAAGAAGAGTGCATCAAGTTCAACTATTCAATGATCATAGCAGTACTTAAAGCATACCCAGAAGAAGTTAATTTGGTGGGTCAGGTTCAGTTATTTCTGTTTCAAGCCCTACCAGGTCAGTCATTCATGAGAATCCAGTTATAATGGTCTTAGTCTTGTTTCAGATTCACATTCTTTCAGGTTCAAGCGGTTTGATGTCTTTTGTCATTCAGGTTATTGAATTAGCAGTTTAGGACTAGTATTAAACCAATTTAAGAGCTGACTTCTAAGTAGCCATCAAGTTCTTCAGACTTTAAGTCAGGGTTATACAGGTGGAGGTGTCATGCCAGATGTCAGACGGATTGGGCATAAATTTTTATCTAAATTCACTAAGTCCAGGTCAATTTGGGTCCTAATCAAGTTTCAGTGTGGGTTGATTGAATTAGGCCATACTCAAACAACAATTCCAACTCAAACTATGTTTAAGTACTTGCTAAGTGCACTTGATGTGCAAAATCACAATCTCTTTAAACAACTCTTTATAATCCAAAAGAGAAGAAAAAAGTGCAAGAAGAACCCCAAGTATGGTATAGATGCATGCAGCGGTAACAGAGTAATTGCAGGCACGAAGATCATTTCTTAATTTCATTTTACGTTTACAAGATCAGAAAGGGAAAAAAAAACAAAGAAAGAAACAATATAGGAGCACTTACAGTCTCCAAAGCCAGTTGGAATTTTATGGTAATATGTGGGAGAACCAATGAGGGCTCAATGTACGCTAGAACAGAAGTTGCAGCAGATACCGTATCTGCAAGAGAGTTGTTCTTGCTGTATTGTCCCCGGTCGATTAATTTCAACAAAACTTTAACAACAGAAGCCCTCTCCTCTTTTCCCAGACAACGGTTGTTGTTCATCAACTTATGACTGCTACTACAAATTGAATTTCCTTCATTAGATATAAAGGCCATCTAATTTATAAATTGATATTTTTTATAAAGCAGATATATTTTGTTCTCACAGCTGTTCCGCTTGGAGGCGCTTTTGGAAATAAATGACCAGGTACCGCAAAAACCTCTCCAGTGTATAGGTCCAACGGCCACCATTAGATGGATGGTAATACCTGGAATATTAATAAGAGAGCAGAAAATCACCAACTCGACATAGGTAATGCTCAGCAGGTGCATATTTGAGTCGTATATCATGCTGGTTGGCTTGGAATCCAAAATGTGGAGTCATGCAAACCTCACTCTATAATTATTGAATAGTAATAATTACTAATTCCCCTAAATTTCAATCAAGTGTGGCCTTAGCCAATCAGTCTCAATTAATCCCCAACTATGTAGTTGGCGTTTGATTTAGTCCAACTCAGCTGACATCAGACCTTATTTAGTAACTCACCTAATACTATCCCCAATGGTATAATAAGAGGGCAAGAAAAGCTACCTAAGTTGGTCCTATACCAGTTCATCCAAATAAGAACATATCAGTAAGATACCACAGATAAGTCAAATTTGTTTTTATATTCAGGCGTATGCATGAAACAGTTGCCATGCCTTGAAGAAATATAAAAAGGCTAGGAAAAAAATAAGAAAGAAAACATACTGTTCTAATAGATTTATTAGTCGCTCAAAATACAGTTGTGCTGCACCATCAGGCTTCAGGAGATAAATCTTAAAGAAAAAGAAAAAATCTTATGTCATATATTACTATATTAATAATGGTTGTCTGGTTGTGAACAAGGGCAATAACTGTGATAGAGAACGTTATAAGTATGATTCTGGCAGAAAGAAGTATGTGCTGGTACTGAAGAATCAAAATTCTGCCATAGAAAAATTGAAAGGTAAAGAGATGCAACAAGCACACATACTGTATATATCCCAACCCCCTGCCTCAATTAAGAAAAAAAATAATAATGAAAATGAAGATCTTACAATGGACTTAGCAATAGCCTTGGCAGGAGTGACTGACTTGCTTGAGAACAGGAACCTCATGTTCTTAGGTGCCTCCATTGGGTAAGGATAGGATCCGGACCCAGTAGATACAGGAACCTAAAGATAGCAAACCATTCTGATGGTTAAATCAAAGTATATTATACAGGCAACAAACACACAATATATGCCTCGATGCTTTGCCCTTTTTTCATTAAATTAACCTCCAACAGTGGACACCAACTTCAAATAATAGCTTAAAACCATCATGCAGAAGAACAAAAACCAAACCTCAAACATGTTGAGAAGACGTCTGAATATAGTTGGGAGAAAACTTTCCCAGTCTATCAAATTGCAACTTTTGATACAGCGTGAAATGATAGATGCCCACTGGATGTCCCAGAATTGACAGTTTGGTATGGAGTCCCATAGATCCAGGCACTCTGCAATCCGTTCACTGTTTGAAGAAATTGACAGTTAAAGGAAACAGGGGAAAAGCTGGTATAAATGAAGGTCTTATTTGTCAGTATCATATAGTCCACGAATGGAGTCCTCCATTAAAATCTAGATCTGAGTTCAGACCAATGATCTAAGAAATTGTAGGTTCAATCTAGAAATCGGCAAATGGTAAATATTTTCAAACAAAAATTGTAGCAGATTAGTTTGTTTAGCCCACAACTTGCTGTTAGCCCCAAATTAAGCTCTCCCCAAACCTGCATAAACCACAGTCTAGCATAAAAAGAAAACCCCAACATTAAAAAAAGAGTAAATTACGCGGATGGTCCCTAAAGTATCACTTTTTTACCAAATTGGTCCTTAAAGTTTCAAAGTTACCAATTTGGTTCTTAAAGTATTGATTTGCTACCAATTTGGTCTCTAAAGTTTGGGATGTACCATTTTGGTCCTTAAAGTTTCACTAACATATCGTTTTGGTCCTTAAAATATTTTATCCATACCAAATTGGTCCTATCATTTTCAACTAATGCCAAAATTTACTTAATAAGTATTTGATAACATGACCAAATATATTTTTTAGCATTACAAATAACGATAATATATTATTAAAAAAATAAATAATGTACAAAAAAATATATTTGGTCATGTTATCAAATACTTATTAAGTAAATTTTGGTATTAGTTGAAAATGATAGGACCAATTTGGTATGGATAAAATATTTTAAGGACCAAACGATATGTTAGTGAAACTTTAAGAACCAAAATGGTACATCCCAAACTTTAGGGACCAAATTGGTAGCAAATCAATACTTTAAGGACCAAATTGGTAACTCTGAAACTTTAAGGACCAACTCGGTAAAAGGCTGATACTTTAGGGACCATCAGCGTAATTTACTCTTAAAAAAAGAACTGCAACCCCACTCATATGTAATCATCTAATACATAACAATACCTCATGCAACCAACCTACCATTGATAATTTGGTAACAGTGCCCAAGGATTAAAGAAACCAGCTAAAACTAGCATTTTCTGTTATTTTTCCTTTGGCATACCTTGTATAGAAATCCATGTTGCTGGAGTTAACGGGAAGAAAAAGCTTCAGAAATCCACACCCTTCAAAGGCGACATTATGCCATGGATTTTCCATCAAAGGTCTGAAAGAGAAATAACAAAATAAAGCATAATATCAGTTCTGAGCTCTCCTTTTTTTATATAAAAAAAAAGTACAGCACAGATGATAAAATTTTCATGCATCTTGATATCTTAAGAATTTTTCTTCATTACGGATTCAAGTAGGAAACTACTTTTCCCTTTTCCATTGCTCAATAATTGGCAAAGACAGTGGGAGTTACAAATAACTATAAGGCGCTGCTAGATTGGTACAACATACCATTTATTGATGCATAACATCCTACCAGACTGGTACTTACCAATTCTCAGGATGCCAATTATTAAAAGATATAAATCAAAACTGCTAAACTAAAGCAGCAACTAACCTTTAATTCTTGTCACAAACCCAAACCCCAAGAATTTTACAGAATGATTAGATAATAGGTATGATATAGTGCTGAAAACTGCTAAAGTTAGAATAGTTACCTAAATTCAGACCATATTTCAGAAGCTGAGCCTTCAGGAAAAAACTTTCTGCATGAGCGAATCAATGATGTCACTGTCTCAAAATGCCTTTGCCGCAGCTTCCATCCTTCAGGTCCAGTGTTTCTATATGCAAAACATTATTAAAAGATAAAACCTCAGTATTACTCTTTAGACTCAGATGGTAAATTTAAAAAATAAAAAAATAAAAAAAACTGAAACATTGACCATCGGATTGGAGAATATGCTTATATTTCTCCAGATGATGTACTACATCACATTTAAGCCAGAATGGGCAGAGAAGAGACCTATAAAATAATTTGAACCCAAAGCTGGAAAAATAAAATATGCTCACTTCTTAAAATGGGTATGCATCAAGTTTTCATAAAATGGCCTCCATGTAATATTAAGCGATAGCTTCTTTCCATGCTTTTTTAAAATTCTGACAATCACACCACCCCATCTCACCTGTTTACATGAAATCAGAATAAATTGGAAGGAAAAAGAAAGTAACTCTTATTAGGCCTTCATATTTTATCGTAAACATTGATCCTTTAATACCCGCAAAAATCTCCAGATATATTTTATAAACATGATTGGAAAAAAAGAAACAAAAAAGTGATATAGTTCATAGATATACTTGAGCATGGAGTTTGTTTTGTGATGCATGAAACACCTCCAAGCCTAATTCGACAAGTTCTTGTACATCTTCTGAAGACAATTCACTCTTTGCTCTGATAAACCTGTTACACCACAGCCAATCAGTAATCAATTATGCCTCAATAAAACAACCGTCTATTTAGTTCTTCTATATGCCCACACTACTACACAGAAAATGAACAACACCAGATGAGACTAGTACACAGCTGAAAATGGGAGCTGAATCGGACAAGTCAACATGTTAAGACACATTTTCTTGTTCCTTTCAATCCTGGCCTGATTGAATCCGATAATATGACCAATACGACAGTTAATTTAAGCACAATTATAATTAAGCGCGATGTACCGATTTGAAAACCACAAAGAGGTCACTACAATGAATGTCATGTAAGAGCACTGAGCTCAATTAGAGCTTCAAATCCATTAATTTCTCAGAGGGATGAAAGTGGGATTACAGATGGATGACGGAGATCCATTTGAGCGTGGCGTAGACGGAGTCGGGGTCGTGGGGTGGGGCCCAGGCGTCCTTGAGGGACTGAACGACGGAGGCGAAGGCCTGAGCCTCCTTCTTGGTCTCCTCGGCCACCGGCGGAGGCAGCCAGGCGTTGTAGAGATGCATCTCCTTCTGTGTTGTTGAGTATGAAATCAGAATGGGGGTTTATGGAAGGAAGGAAGGAAGGAAGGAAGGAATGCCGTTGGGTTGTATTTATTTATACGGCAGGGTGAGAGCAGATAGATGGAATTGTTTCTTCTTTCCCAAGAGAGGAGAAATCGGAAGGAAATGCGAGCGAGCGAGCGAGCGAGAGGGACTTGTGACTTGGGAGGGAAGGGGAAGACTGACTGGCAAAGAAAGAAAGCGGCACGGCTTAGTTTAGTTTAGTGCTTCCCGGGTATGGTTAGTTTAGTTGTTTACTTTACTTTACTTGATTGGATCTTCTGTTCATCTTGCTGAGCCAATTAGCTTGGGAGTTGGGATGAGATCACACGTTCCCAATTTTATATTATTATTTATTTACAATTTGTACATGTTGAACTTAATTGTTAATGTTGAGTATGGAGGCACTAGCTATAACAATATTTTCTATTATATCTCAAAATATTGTTACAACTACTACTTAAATACTAAACCTCCATATACCCCTAGCTTCTTACTACAATCCTAACCTCCAATTTACTACTATCTCTTGCTTGGTTTGCTTGGTTTCTACATCCAACTCCATACCCCTATTTATACTAGTTCTATGGAGGATTCTAGAACCTAGATATTTTTCCATAGATATTTCTATAGATTATTCTAGACCTAAGATATTTTTTTTTTGTATCCATAATGTTCTAGATTATTCCTAATAAATATCTCAACACCACATTACTCTAGATAATTCTTGATCTTGGGCTTGATGGGCTTGGGCCTCAGCGTTGATTCTCAACACTCCCCCTCAACGCTGACTTTGTACTATTCCGATTTTGGTACTCCGCGTCCATCCGGATCATCATGTTTGTAGTTTTTCCTTCGTGCTAGCAGTGCTTGGCACTCAGTCATTTGTGGTGCTTGCAGTAGTCTCGTCACTAGCCTTCGTCGAGGTCCGACATCTCGACAAATTACCTGATAGCCTGCATCTCCTTCGAAGAGCTCCCATTCTTCGGCAACCACGACACTCCTCCACGTCGTCTTGACATCATCACCCTCCTTGGTGATGTTTTCCACCTTGGGGCTTTCTTGTGGCTTCTCGTCATCAGCCATGATGCAGCTCATGATTCCGGCCTCCTTTACGACTTTGGTCTCCTCATCGAGTAATTCTTTAATTGGTTCTTTAAAAGGTAATGACTCAAAGTCAAGCTTACTTACCTCTTTGACATCTTCGGTGTCTTCCATGAAGAACGATGACTCGGAATTGATCTCTTCCTCCTTGACTTCTGTGGCATCTTCTCCATCTTTGATCGGCCACGACTCCATGTCGAACTCCTCTTCCTCTGATTCATCACTGTCGGCAACCTCTATGCCAACTACCGACTGTATTCCAACAGTCGCCACCCACGTCCCAATCTTCTTCATATGGGACCCTCCTCCGGCACCATCTCCACTTTGGTCGCCGCGAGGCTTTCTTCATCATCCACGATTGCAGCCGTGAGTGCTACTTCTGCATCCCACTCTTCTTCACAACTACTGCTCTCATGGACAATGTCTTGGCTTCTTGAGGTCGCCACATTACCATGGCCTTTCTTCTTCTTCCGCCAGCAATCTCGTGCATAATGCCCTCTTTTGCCACAATTATAACATCGATCGTCATCGTCTTCATTGTCATCGGATGAGTCTCGAGCTCCCCCTGAAGAATTAGTCTTCTCTTTAGGCCTTCGTTGCTGGCTAGACCTTCCTTCGGGTCTACCTCTTGACTTTCGGTCAGGTCGACCCGTCTTTCGGTTGCTGAACAAGGCCTCTTCTTCTTGCTTCAACGAGACTCCGGCCATTTGCTTCGCTAGAGCCTCCTGGTTTGCGAGCATATTCTCCAGCTCCAATAGTGTTGGCTGCGTTGGCCAACCTTGGACGGCTGCTATGAACCCGCTGTACTCGGGTCTTAGCCCATTGATGAGAATCCTTCTCATCCTTTGCTCGCTGATCTTTTCTTCAGGGTCTATTTGAGCAATCTCACTACAAAGAGATTTTACTTTTGTAAAGTAATGGTTAATCATCATCTTACCTTGTGAGATTGTCATGAGCTCCTTCTCAAGTAGTTGGAGGCGCGCGTCGTTCTTCTTTGAGAAGAGTGTTGCTAGGGTATCCCAGGCTACCTTCGGCGTGGGCACTTCTCTGATGTACTCCAGTAGCTCGTCTTCAACGGCTGTCCTGAGTACAAACATTGCCTTCCCAGCCTTGATTCGCCATTTCCGCAGAGTTTCGGCTTGCTTCTCCACGGACAGAGTTTCGGCTGGCTTCTCTGAAGCCTTCTTCTTTTTCGTTTTGGGGTCAGCAACCTGTTCCGATACCGTCTCTTCTACGGTATCAACTTTCGGCGGGGTCGTCTCAGACCCGCCTACTACCTCCCATAGGTCCTGCCCTTGGAGGTAGGACTCTATGCATGCCTTCCAATATATATAATTACTAGAATTCAATTTCTTCATTCCACCAATCGTACCTGAGAAATCCATGGCTTCAACTAGGACGGCCGACGTCTAGTAAGCCTTCTTGAAGATTTCTCCTCCACCGCACTTCGCAGTCCCGGACTGTCGTCAAGCTGCGGCTCCTTCGACAACTTGTCGATACCACTATATTGACTGGCGGAACACCGGCAGAATTCCGGCTCTATGCTTGACCCCTACCACCGACTCTGAACAAGCTCCGACAACTCCGGCTCTGATACCAGATTGTTGAGTATGGAGGCACTAGCTATAACAATATTTTCTATTATATCTCAAAATATTGTTACAACTACTACTTAAATACTAAACCTCCATATACCCCTAGCTTCTTACTACAATCCTAACCTCCAATTTACTACTATCTCTTGCTTGGTTTGCTTGGTTTCTACATCCAACTCCATACCCCTATTTATACTAGTTCTATGGAGGATTCTAGAACCTAGATATTTTTCCATAGATATTTCTATAGATTATTCTAGACCTAAGATATTTTTTTTTTGTATCCATAATGTTCTAGATTATTCCTAATAAATATCTCAACACCACATTACTCTAGATAATTCTTGATCTTGGGCTTGATGGGCTTGGGCCTCAGCGTTGATTCTCAACAGTTAATTACTTAATTACTTTAGTGTTTCATTGGTTTGATCATTTATAACGAAGATGATTGCATTGCCGCATCACTACAATTGTGATCTACTTTTTGATTGCACGTTGCTTTTGTTTATTCATCTAGATTTGTAGATATTTTATGGTTTGGGAGCTGATACAGAGATACCATAGTAACTCCCGTCATTGATACGGATGATTTGACCAACTCAAATATATTCTACACTCCTGATTTATGCATGTAAATATGTTTATTATGCAATGAAAGTTATTTTTTATGCATGTAAAACTAAGTTGTTGAGCTTAAAAACATTAAACAACTTGCATACTAAGCATTTTTTCCTGCAAAAAAAAAATATTTAATAACATAAATTCTACAACCAATACGTTGCACACTAATTAAATTTGAGTGCATAATAAATGATTTTATTTGCATATAGTATTTGTAAGTTATAACATGCAGTCTAAAACCAATACACTACATATATACTAAATGAATCTGTATGCATAATAAATAAGTTTACATACATAATTAGCTCGTGTGCATACAAAAAAGTGTGATAGTGAAATAAAGAGAAGATGAGGAAGATGATACTGTGAACCGAACGAAGGGGTCATGGACCGGTTAAAATTCGCTGAACTGGATATTGAACCGCGACTTGATTATTGAAAAATATGTTTAATTTGGCGAGTTGAGTTTACATACATAATTATCAGATTTCGCTGCATAATTATTAGATTCCGTTGCATAATAAAGCAAAAAAAAAAAAAAAAACAAGATCCACCAAGGGAAGCCCATACTAAGCTTAACCAAAAGCAGCATCACCACTGGATACTGGATACTGATACAATCTACCCTACATATACAAAACATTCTAAAAACTTGTTGTAATCATGTTTGGTTGTTTAGTTTTCTATTATGTGTTGTTTCTGAACATGGTTTGTACTTCCTTAAAAAAAATGGGAAGTGATGGACATGATTTTGTCCATTTTATCAAAAAAGAAAAAATAAAGAAAAAAAAAAAACTAAATTATTGTGCACGTATGAACGAGGAGTTCCATCTGTATCACCGTAGTGTTTCCCTTAGGCCGTGTTCGGTGACCACTCAACCCATGGGAATTAGTTGGAAATCAAGCCCAGTGAGTTAATTTTCCCTGAGTGTGTTCGGTGACCATTTTTTAGATTACGGGAATGGACAAAACATCCACTTTAGAACCCATCTATGTACAAAATGATGGGAAAAAAATTATCATCTCATATTGAATTATTTTCTGCCCACGATCTTTGCTTGCTCTCGCTATTTGATAAACTCTTTTTGCTGCTGCAAATTAAGCAATCAATGATCATTAAACTTTCCAATATATGTCTTCAAATGAATGGTTCGCTGTAGAATTGAAATTCTTAATCAGATGCATTTTTTTATACGTAAAACTTTCATATGATGATTGCATCAACTCAAATTTTAATTATGATAGGCATGTAGCAATTAGTCAATCCAACGAAAAATAAAAAAAAAAAAGTTTTCTGATACTATTTTTTTTTGTTTTACACTAATAGCATTATTAAGATAAGTTATGATGATGGATTTCATTTTTTTATGCTTGAAGTTTTACATAAATGGTTGGATTAAATTGTGTTTACATCTGTACAATTTTAAGAAGAAAAAAATGTTCCCACAATATTTTCCATAATACAACTGAACAATCATTTTTGTATACCCACGATCTACCCATAAGTATGAGTTCCCACAAATTTTTTGGTGGGTTCCCGTACCCATATGATCTCATCCCGCATATTACCATGACAACCAAACATGCCCTTATGGTTTATATGTGGCTATGAAATTTGTTAATTATTATATTTCTATAAGATTTGTAAGTTGTCTGAAAGAAAAGATCGAGCGGCCATGCCCATGCCATGCGGCCATGCTTCTGGAAGTTCAATATGAAATATATATAAATATAATTATCCTGCGAGGCCACCACAGTTATTTCTTTTCCTTCAAGAATGAACTAACTCTGTCTGGACTCTGTCTCTGGTCCGTCAGCAATGACACACCTAACTAAATAAACGTCTTACATTCCCGCGATTTATCTTCTGTTTTATCCACACTTGCTTAGGGCCCATAAAGGCCCAATATGTCCCATGACCCTTTAAATGAAAATCCATTAATTACATCCTACGGCCCAATACCAGCACCGAGTCCGAGTACGCCTCAGGCAAAGGCAAACAATGCAATTTGCCAACGTTTTTCGGTGCCTACAGTACTTCCTAGTCGCAACTCGTGTAACTCGTAAGACGTAACAAACACAACACTGTCTCTATCTTACAGATTCATTCTCATCAGAAAGAAACTTGCGCTTATTCAATTCAATTTCTGCTTCTACTCTGATCATGATGATGATGAGATTGATATGAGAAAGAGATGGGCGTCGCAATCATGATGATGCCCCCATTCCCATTCCCAAACTTATCCCCCAATAATCCCTATTCCAAAAATACGAGCAACACCAAAATAGCATCATCATCATCATCATCATCACCTTTTCCTTTTTCCCGATTTTCTCCATCAGCTCAACTCCCCCATTATTCGAATTCCCACCAACAAAACCCCCTCTATATAAAGCATCAATCCTCTATAACTATTCCAGGTATACTGCAATTGCCAATTCCATATATTATTCTCTTCTTTGTTCTTTTTGGCAGACACGCTAATCATTCTTGTTGTCACTTGTTACTGTTAGAGATGGCGCCCAAGAGTGTGCTGGTGACTGGTGGGGCCGGTTTCATCGGCACGCACACGGTGCTTCAGTTGCTCAGGGAGGGCTTCCATGTCTCCATCATTGACAACCTTGACAACTCCGTGCCTGAGGCCGTCGATCGTGTCCGCCACCTTGCCGGACCCGAGCTGTCTGATCACCTCCACTTCTTTATTGTATGTGCCAGCTCTCTCTGATTTCCTTCATTATGCATTGCTAATTAACAGTTCGATCGAGATGTTTCAATATGAACTATCTGATGCATATCATTGTGCAATTTTTATCGAATAACATATATATGAAGTTAGCAATAGTTTATATATATGTATGGCGTATGATGAAACATCAATGGTGTTTAACTTGCATGGAACTGGTAGACAGCCAACCTACAAGGAAATTTATTTCTGTCAAATAATTTAATTGTTAAGTCAAGAGATCCCCAACCTTTTTCATGAATGGAAAAAAATTAGGATGGAGGAATAAACATTTAGGTGGAGCTGGGAGTTTCCCTTTTCATGATTTGTTTACTTAATTTGGAAATTTAGAAGACAATTGCTGACTTTAACTGATATAGGAAACACTGCTTGCTTAGTCCACGATTGTTAAATTTAGTTTTCTGCCTGCTTATTTCAGAAAAATGGAAGAATATAATAAAATTAGCAACATCCTAACTAAATTGGACTATCGAACTCCTTTTAAGTAAAGATAAAGTAATAACTTATAATTCTGTAAATCAAGCGCATGAGTGTTGAACCGTCATCTGAAATTCATCTTAATTATTGTCTCTTCATGAACCATTTGTATTTTTAAAATTAATCTTATTGATAGGACTGTTAGTTTCCCCTTTATTGTAACTAGTAACGGAACAACCCGATAAGTACTGCTGAGATAGGTTTGGGGGGCAAATGATAGAACTAAGTTCCCAGACCCAGTATATGGTAACACGAGCCCATACCTTGAACTCAGCCCAAACGCCTGTCACGGCCCATTAAGGCCACTTGAGATGGCCTCGAGCAGGCCCATCTTGGGTCCACTTCCTAGAAACCCGAAGTCGGCTCAAGATAGCCCAATAAAAGGCCTATCTCGAGACTATACCATTAGATCTCGAGATAGCCCAAGAACGGCCCGTTACGGCCTCAAATTATACAGATGCAACTGCCCACTACAGAATGATCGGGGCACGACCCCCACCTTCCAACTGGGTAGTTACCCCATATTGGCGCAAAAATACTCTTGGATCCCGGCATATATAAGAAAAGGCTAGGGCTTCATTTTCTGAGTCGCGCTATCATACACACATAAGCTATTGCTGGAGAAGTCATATACAGTAAAAGACTTCCTCCACAACCACTTCCACAGGAGAGCACGCTATAGTATACAGTTCTAGTGTTTTTCCTCCACCACCAGTTCCCGTGCGGCCTTACCAGCGGAGATAGGCCGTATCATGCACCGTGAGGCAACAACCTAAGACCTTGCTCTATTTGGACAAGTGCAACAATGGGCAGGTTTTTGTTCACACGCAGGATGACTCTTCGTCGTCAGCGGGGGCACCAAGGGCAACGAGCAACAAGCCCTCGGGACCTTTACGGGCACCATTGCCCTCAACTCCACCCTCACAACCACCTCCTCCATCCTGCTTGTGAACGAAAACCTGCTTATTGTTGCACATGTCCTGACAGAGCAAGGCCTTGGGCGGTTGCCCCACGGTGGATGATACGGCCTATCTCCGGTGGTAAGGCCGCACGGGAACTGACGGTGGTAGTGGAAGAGCACTAGAACTGTTTACTATAGTGTGCTCTTCTGTGGAAGTGGTGGTTGTGGAGGAAGTCTTTTACTGTATACTATTGTGACTTCTCCATCAATAGCTCATGTGTGTATGATATCGCGACCCGAAAAAAGAAGCCCTGACCTTTTCTTATTTATAAATGTGTGTATGGGATCGAGTTACCATATACTGAGCCTGGGAACTTAGTCCTATCACTTATATATACAACTTCAACTAAAAGAGTCAGACTAGTCATCGGTATGTTGCATCCCAAAGTAATTTACATCTTTTCTTTGAAAAGTCAAAGTAATTTACTTCTTGCACAAAGATTTTTTGTGACTCTATATTCTCTCACATATTGCACAATAAATAATAATTGTTCTTTTCAAGGGTGATCTGAGGAATAATGAAGACCTGGAGAAGGTGTTTTCAGTTCAAAGGTGCAAAACCTCAATATCAGGCATCATCACTGTTACCCATGATAATAGATGTTTTTTGTAACTGTCTGTTGATATCTGTAGCTATGATGCTGTAATTCATTTTGCTGGATTAAAGGCTGTAGGAGAAAGTGTCCTCAACCCATTGCGCTACTACAACAACAATTTAATAGGTACCATAAACTTGTACGAGGCAATGGCAAAATATGGTTGTAAGAAGGTTGGTTGAATTATTTTCATTTCTATGACATAATCAGCAGTCGGCACTAAATTATGCTTTGTAGAAATTTCCTGCATTAATTTGATTCCTCTTGTTCTTTTTAGCTGGTATTTTCTTCTTCTGCCACTGTGTATGGTCAACCCAAGAACATCCCATGTGTTGAAGACTTTGAGCTCAAAGCTATGAACCCATATGGAAGAACAAAGGTACCATTTTAATGAATGCATATTAAGTTTTCTAATTGAAACATTAAGAAAAGCAGACAGAGTGTTGTTTTGTTCCAAGAAAAGCCTACAGATGCAACACTGGTAAATTAAGTACTTCACCATTAATGCTTCAAATAATTTTATGATATCAAGAGAACAAGTTTTCTACTTTTCAAATATCTATATTACATGTTCAACATGGCAAATGGAGATTCACTTTTGTCTATTGAGTCTTTCAAATATGAATTTAACATAAATTCGAGCCAATTTTTTGCTAACAGCTTTACCTTGAGGAGATAGCTCGTGATATTCAAAGAGCAGATCCCCAGTGGAGCATCATATTATTAAGATACTTCAACCCTGTTGGAGCGCATGAGAGTGGCGAAATTGGAGAGGACCCAAAGGGGATTCCCAATAATCTCATGCCTTATATCCAGCAAGTGGCTGTTGGTAGGTTGCCGGAATTGAATGTGTATGGCCATGATTACCCGACAAGGGATGGGAGTGCAGTAAGTCAACATCATTTTAGTTATGCTCACATATCAACAGATATTCACAGTACAATGGATTGTTCTACTTTATACTGGTAAATTAATATTCACCATGCCCCTCCCTGGCAACCTCTAACTCACCCAAGTTTAATATTTACATTTTAAATGCAGAGCAATCATGAATTCTATGTCATTTTTGTATTAAACAGACTAAATAGAGTTACTCACAAAAAGGAAAGATACGTTAAGAAATTTTGAAGTTATCCGAATGCTTGGAACCACGATATAGAAATTCTTTTCACATACATCCCAAGAGAAAAGTTGTCAGTGTTTCCTTTCATTAACCATGATTGCACATCAAGTAACATTGCTTCATTAACATTTTATAATAACATAGGAGTTTGTATGTTTTTCCCATGAGCAGATTCGGGACTATATTCATGTAATGGATCTGGCAGATGGACACATTGCAGCCCTTAAAAAGCTTTTTGATTCAGAAGATATCGGTCTAGATCTCTCTCTCTCTCTCTCTCACTCACTCTCACACACACACAAACATCATTGTTATTATTATATCTTTCTAAGGCTACATTTGTAACAATTTTAGGCTGTGTCGCATACAACCTGGGCACAGGACGTGGAACATCAGTGCTTGAAATGGTTTCAG
Source organism: Cyperus esculentus (assembly GCA_030179965.1). NCBI lineage: Eukaryota > Viridiplantae > Streptophyta > Magnoliopsida > Poales > Cyperaceae > Cyperus > Cyperus esculentus. The sequence continues at coordinate 3,223,414 of JASGLE010000045.1, forward strand.
CATTTGAAAAGGCATCCGGCAAGGTATATTCATTTATAATTATACTTTTAGTTTCTTAAACAAATAGAAACTCAGAGCTGATATTTTAATGCCTTTCAATTTCCAAATATTTCATCTTGCTCAATGACCAGAAAATTCCTATGAAGCTGTGTCCACGGAGACCTGGTGATGCTACTGAAGTTTATGCATCCATCGAGAAGGTCCGAAAGGAGTTGGGTTGGAGGTAAAAAATTAATTGTCCAATAATCTTTTGACACATACATGACAAGGGCTTTTGAAGCAGTATGCAATGTATTTCCGATTTCAATTTCCGTGACTCGTTTTTCTTTTTCGATTTTCAAGTACAAGCTGGCTGATATTCAAAATAGTTGCCTAGACTTGTCTGGTAAAGAAAATGACCAGATGGCAGGTGTTACTATGCAACTATTGATCGGGCTTTACAATTATTGCAGTGCAAAATATGGCATAGAGGAAATGTGTCGGGATCAGTGGAACTGGGCGAGTAAAAATCCTTATGGTTACTTACTATCTCCAACCATGAACAATTGTGCTCGGGACATCCGTTAGGCATGGTGATAGGTGAGGTGATCAGAGCTTCAATTAGATCAACTGCGTATGGCCAGAGTTCTAAGAGAGGCAGCTATATAAATGGTGTCCTTCAAGTGTTCAATACAAATATACAATCTTTTGAACTTTTTTTAATTTTCTAACTATGTTTATAATCAAAAGTTCCAATATTTATGCTACTATTAAAAAAGAAAAGCTTTATAGTTAGTTGAAGTACAACTTGATATCCAGTTTCTTTCATTTCAAGAAGAAACAGTCCATCAGCACTCAGCAATGACACCAGAATAATCAGTACATTGTTTCTGCAAATTTTCTCTTTTGTTTCATTTACACTTGCTCAGAGCCCAGAGTGCTGCTCTGGCAAATGATGCAGGCCTGAGGAGCACTCGCCTCATTTTGAGCTGAATGCATATGCTGCACTTGTAAATTCTACATTCCAACTTATCGATACATAAGCGCTAGGAAGGTGTTTGACGAAATGTCAACTGATTTACAAACTTTTATATTAGACCAATATAAGTTTCTTAATTTATGATATGTTGATATGCTGCAACGTGCACATACATGGTTAGTACATATAAATCTTTTTGAACCTGTTATTTGTTTACCAGAGATGGGCATGGCCATGATATAAAACCCCCAAATACCCAACAACTCTTTAGTTGTGAAATTGTGTGTCAAAGCTACACTTTATCATGTCGTGTACATACCACAACCTTGGATTCACAATGAATTTTCCTTTTCCCATTTCTCTACCCCTAGCTAAGTTTGGCGCTTATAACCCCTTCAACTGATCCAACAAATGCAAAGATGCTCACAAAAAAGCACACAATACTGAAAGCCTGAAGCACCACCCACGTCCTGCTCCATGGTGCGACCTTTCTTTGCACAAAGTACATCTCTACTGGAAAATATATGGCCAGGGGCCAGAAGCCGAATGAGCCCAACAAACCCAAAACCTGGTTGAAGAACGGGAAGTACATGGCGAGGCCGGTGGTGGTTATCACATATACTGTTCTGAAACATAGTCTTAGAAGGTTGAGCCTGTATGGGGGCAAGAATGGTAGCTTGACCGGGTAGAACTTGTTCACGAATCTGCTGTCAGGAAATTTCTCAGCTGACCATCTGTCGATGAATGAAAATATTGGTTGGCTGTAGACCTGTAATCAGAAACAATTTTTTTTCTAAAAGGTATGATTTTATAACTAATTTACCCGTCTGTATCAGGGATTATGGAACCACTGCAGGATTTTTTACAAAAAAGTTTCTCAGGACAGAATTTGGAGAAGGGTTCGATTTTAGGTCAATCAAACAATTTAAGACTAAGGACAGTCATCAGTACATTTGATATCGAATGTTTATTCTGCAACGCAAGTAACTAGACACCGATAAACATTTGGGGAAAGTTACTATTTTGATAGTTAAAAATCTTTCAAAATTAGTAATATGACAGTAACACCAAACCAGACGAGGATGATATTGCGTTCTAACACTGGTAATACTTGGTGCCAGGAGCACACTCTCAAATCAATAACTAAAATGTTAGTATGAGCAAGTAAGCTGAAAAATAAATAAATTAATTAAAATATAAATGACGCACCTGATAACCGCCAACTAGATGAATAACAATGCATACATTAGCAAAGTCTATCAGCCAGTAAGGCTCATAAAACCCAAATCCAGTAAGTAGGTTTCCAGGTGTCGCATCTCCAAAAGCCGCATAGCCGAAGCAACCACAACACAGATAGAAGAATGTGGTGATGAACACTGCCACCATTGATGCCCTTTTCATTGTTTGATGCTCAGGTGGAGGTGATTTCAATGTATCCTTTTATCTCATACCAGAAACATATCACATTAAGTTTAGTTCTTCAGTACCTCATATAAAATTTTTGGTTACATATGACATGTAAAATTGAAGAGGGCCAAGGTGAAATGAAGACCTCTATTTCGAGGAGGATAATAGAGTAAGGATATGCAAAGGCAATGTCTCCGATAGCTTGGGAAACTCGCCACACTTTCTGAGCTGTTGATGCCACGGCAATGCCACTTATGCTCCCTTTTATCTTTCCATCTCCTGAATATGATGATTAAAATATAAACTCTTCTGAACTATTATTCCTTAATAGACTATATTTGAGAAAACTACCAGTTTTGCCAGTATGGAAATCACATGATAAGGGTTGAAGATTGATGTACCTATAACTTTGGCTAGGCCAAGACCGAATCCGATGGAAGAGTATGCAAATGACATGATAGCTGCTAAAATAGAAAGCCATGCCATTTCATGAAAATCGGGTATTAAACAGAGAACTATCTGTACCGCTCCAAATAATATCATGTAGAAGCTATCCCCATATGAGCACGGTGCCTGATGACCTTCTTTGTGGTAACAATTTGACTTCTGAATTGCCCTGCAATTAATATATTTTGTCAAGAAAAATAACAGAAGGGGAAAAATAACGAGCTGAGAAGATAAATTGCAGGGGATGTTACTTGCTGTAATGAAAATATAAAAAATCGATAGAAGACGCAAGATGATTTTGTTTGTTATCTTCCTTCATCATTTTTGTTGCTTTAAGTTTTCTGTTATTCTTTCCGATCATGAAAAACAACAGATAAGCTGATATATCATATACGAAATGATTTATATCATGATAAAAGACCAATTCACAGTATAAGAATCTCTTTCTTTCTTCCAACAGGGAGTTGTCAATACCTTATACAAGTTGCAGTAGTAAATGTATATACTACCGCACACCCATAAAAGGAGATATACTGAAGCCACCCACAAATCCAAGTTCGCCTCGGTCCTGAATTTACCAGTAACTAAATCTATGTTATTGGCTATTGATTTTGTGATTCAAATCAATGTCTTTTAATCATAAGTTTTAATCCAAAGTAAGGCATGTTTGTTCTGGCACCTAAGTAAAACCTAACGGCTTCCATGTACGATCGATTCCTCTCCCCCGTGCTGGTCCTATAACACTCTGACATGAGAAAGGCCGAGATATAAGTCACGATTGCGAAGCTAAGCATGCAGACAGGAGCAGCTATCCATCCCAATTGCGCAGTGCTCCAAGCAAGCGACAGCACACCAGATCCGATAACAGCAGTGATGATATGCGCCGTGCACGTCAAACCAGTTCCTATCGAAAAATTAGAACAAAATTCATGCTCTCTTCGATCGGCTCCCCCAAATTATACAATATACACAAACTAATTCCATGGTTGCTCATTTTGCATATCAATTTAGTATTATATTGTAGAGAAGCATACATGTTAATGAACTCCTCCCAATATCTTTTCTCAGTGAGCAAGCCTGAGCACAAAATCGTAACTAAAACAAAAAAAACAGAAAAGAATGAATCTTTCTTGAATTACCAGTTCGTATGATTGAATCCTTTTCATGGTGAGAGGCTTGTTGAACTTCCAAAGAGTGATCAAATGCCATTGTTACTTTTGTGAGATTGAGTTTGAGGAGGGAGGGAGGGAAAGGGACACACACACACACAGAGAAAGCGAGTGAAATTAAGAGCAAGTAGGAGAGGGTTTAGTGTAGTTGAGAAGTTTAAAGAAGGGAGGTTAGAGGTCAAATCTAAACTTTTGAAAATGAATGAATGGATTATCTTTTTCAAATGAAGTTGTTTTCAAATACACGGATTGGATTGGACCTATATATTTTGTTGTCACGCAGCAAAGTGTGCATAGAAAGCAACTAAAGTTAATTTGTTTGATTTGTTAACATAGTTTTGTTTGGAAGTATCTAATGATTAGATAGAATACCATGTTTCTTGCAATTTATAAATGTGCATTTTTTTTTGTAAGACATGAATTTGAGAAGAAGTTTTTCTCATTGATTAATTAAAAAGTTAATTTAGTAACTAATATATTACTTGAAAGAGGTCCTCAATTTGATATATATATTTTGATTATATTTATATTTATAGCAAGGTTGAATTTTAAGATTTTCGACATCTTATTTTCATTGAATATTTAAAAATGGGCATGTAATGAAAAGGACATAGCGCATGCTCCTGGGTCTGGGTGCATAATAATAATTAAGCACTAAAAAAAGAATTTGAAAGAATCTTTCTGGTACAAAAACTAGAATGAGCATCACCATTCACCACCGATCTTGGAATTATCCACACATGTACTATCAAAATATTGCTTAATTATCCTGTTCCTGTTGATCATCCACACTCACGCACGTGTAGTATTGCACAAAAAATACATTTTTTAAGGACATATATTATGCACAAAATTAATTAATTAGCAGGGACGAAGAATAAGAAGGAATCAGACTAGTTTATTTAAAATGACTAATCGATAATAATTATGATGATTTCGAAAGAGATTTTAATTTCTAGAAATTAGTCCATATTTATTTAGGATTGAGTTGATCTAAAAAAAAAAAAAAAAAAGAAATGTCCATTTCAACAGTGAAACCTTCAAAATTATAAAGTGAAAAGTTTGACATATATATATATGTTTTTTTTTTTAATTATTAAATTGACATAGTTACATTGTAAAATTTCGTAATTGTGCTAGAATAATAGAATATATATATATGAGCGGCTAGCAAGAGATAATAATAATATTATGGGATAAAAAAGCCAAAATGTATATCCGGCCGAAATGCACATGGGACACTAATAATAGGGACATGCATTGACCAGTAGAGAAAAATCAGGAAGAAAAATGGCAAAGTAGATATACCTTTTCTAGATCAGTTTTTATATTAGGAAAATGCTACGAGGATACCGTAAAAGATACCGTCGGGATACCATTAAACATTGACTACCAATAAAAAATGTGATAAGTTGAATATTTAGGAGGTTAAGGTGAATATTTAGGAGGATAAGCTGAATATTTAGGAAGTGTAATGCTGTAAGTTAAATTAAGAGTAGCTTTTATTGGCTGTAAAGCAAAATGTGTTAAGTGTAATGCTGCAATTAGGTTTTTATTATATGGAGTTTTTATTGGTTGTCAAGCAAAATGTGTTAAGTTGAATATTTAGAAGGTTAAGGTGAATATTTAGGAGGTTAAGGTGAATATTTAAGAGGTTAAGGTGAATATTTAGGTTTAGTTGAATTGGCTAAAGATCATAGTATCCCTGACGGTATCCTTAGTGGTATCTGAATATCTAGACTGTTTATATTAAACGGAAAGAGATTCCTTGACAAAAGACAAGAGAGTAAAAAGGTAGGTTTTCTATTGTTTGGCTCGATGGAGACTTCGACCACATTTTAACCATAAAGTTCTAGTGCTCTACTTCTACTACAAGAAAAAGAAATGACGAACATCTGCTCTAATTTCTTTTTGAAATAAGTGAATTTCAATTTTCAAGTCATTTAAGTTCTATATGAATTTTTAAAAAATGTTCATATTTTAATTATGTATGATTCACATATTTCAATAAAATGCATGTGCATATTCAATATGCATAATTACAATTTTGTGATTGTGGGTCCATAAATTTGCATCGAGTTAATTTTGAGGCCTAATTTTGAAAGCAAGTTGCCTGCTTGCTGGGACATATCATATGTAATACTAAAATAATAAATAATGTGATATAAGTGGCAGCTAGCCTAATAGGACGAAGGCATTATGGAGCAATTATTGGACTGTGTAAGAAATCAGAATAAGTAGATGCAAACTTTAATATATAGTCAGATATTTTGCTTCCCTAACAAGTTCAATTGTCTTTGTCTATACTCTATATGTATATATATTAAACGTAACATGATAATGGAAAATAGTAAAAAGGCTCTGTTGACTGTTGTAGATTGCACCTCATCTCGGCAGAATTAAATTATCCCATAACCCATACTCCGACATGGGACTCAAACTGATGGATATTCATGTGTTCGATCTGTGCTTCTAGGAGTAGGAGGGAAATGCATGGGACATTAGATTGAAGGCACCAATACGTTATGTATCATGAAGAGTGATCAAATAACCATATTTTTTGTGACCGATCGGTGACTGTAAAATTAAATCTTAAATAACTACATTTTAAATTCATAAATAACAAAACTAATTGATAGTATATATTGTATATATCATATTTATTGCGTATACAAAAAATTATATCATTTTAATTTTATTTACATGTGCATCAAGCGTTAACAAAAATCAACGATTCAAGTTTTATGATTTTTTTCTCCTCCTCTCTTGATGACTATCGAAACAATGTTAAAACTTTACCATTTTTTATGTATATTTTGTTATTTTATTAAGATAATATAGAATACATCTAACGGTTTAGATTTTTCAATTTATGCCTAAATAAAAAAAATGGTCACCATGGACATCAATGCTTATGGCTATTGGATCCCTACTCAATTAATTATCCCATACTCCAACGTGGTACTAGTGTATTAAAAAAACCCGAGAGGTCTAAACTCGACCCGAGAAACCCGGGGAAAATGGACCGACCGACCCGACCTGAGCGTCTGACCAAGGCAACCCGAGAGGGTCGTGAGGGACGGTCCTTACAAGGAAAGGTATCCAACTTTCAAAAAAATTCCCGTGAAAACCTGACCCGAGTGAACCCGAGACCCGACCCTACCCGTCCCGGGGTACCAGGGCAACCCGGGACCGGACCCTACCCAACCCGGGGTACCGGGGCAACCCGGGATCTGTCCCTACCCAACCCGGGTTACCGGGGTAATAACCCGAGGTAACCCGACTTGGTTCCAATTTTTCCTGCCTATGTTAACAACTAATATAATATTATTTAAATTTTATTTTTCAAGAAGAATTTTTGTTTTGCAACAAACATAATTATTAAAAAAAAAATTCTGTTTTTCTATGTTATTTTTTCGGTATAAATAAGATTATTTTAATTTTTTAATTTTTAATTTCTAACTTTTAATTGTATAATATATATATATATATATATATAGAGAGAGAGAGAGAGAGAGAGAGAGAGAGTGAGGCTATTGCGCTTCACAAAGCGCAGTGAGGTAGTGCGCTTCGGGCCCGTATCGCAAAACCGTAGCTCAAATGACCAATCCAAGTTGCTCAACACAATTTACATATTGAAATCTTGTAGATTACATAAATTTTCTATTTTTAGAGTTTTCTAACTATTTTTTTGGATTTTTTAAAATTGTATAGAAAATGCACAAAATTTTGTACATAAAATGGGTCATTTTTTAAAAATTCATAAAAATAGTTAGAAAACTCTAAAAATAGAAAATTTTGGTATGCAATTAGGTTTCAATATCAAGATTATAGTGGTAACTTGGATTGGTCATTTGAGCTACAGTTTTTCGATATGGGGCCAAAGCGCACTACCTCACTGCGCTTTGTGAAGCGCAATAGCCTCACTCTATATATATATATGGTTAAAATACATAATTTAATTTTTAATTATTTTTCATTTTTTTAAGTATATTTTTCGATTTTTGTAGTGTAAAATAGGTGTATTATATTTTTTATATATTTTTTTGTTTTGTTTTCTTTTTTTTTTTAACATATAACTCCGGGACCGGGCAACCCGAGCAACCCGGACCGGGAAACTCGGGAGGGACGGTCCTAAGCTAGACCTCCTTCCCTCCAAAATTTTTCCGAGGTTTCCCGAACCGGGAAAACCCGTGGACCGGGGCGGGTTTGGACCGACCCGGACCGTTTTTAAATCACTACATGGGACTCAAACTGATCCATATAACATATTTGTTCTGTGCTTCTAGCCTTCTGTATGAGGGAAATGGGACATTAGATTGAAGGCAGTAGCGCACCAATACGTTATATATTATACACTTATACGGTTATATATACCTAGCTACATCAATATTGATTAACTTTCAAGATGGTTTTCTTTCTTCGAAATGGGAAGAATATATAAAAAAGGAATTTCCAATTGTCCATATTTTAAGTGTCCACATGTTAATAAATATACAAATTTTGACACATATCTCAAATTTTATAGCACTTGTCTCAAATACAACTACAAATACAAGTCTACAAGTACAAGACCCATCAATTATTATATCAACTTGTTGTTATGACAGACACAGAACAACCAGGAAAGGGGAGGCCCATCATATGTCAGTTGAACTATATATTATATATAAGAGGCCCAGTAAAGACCAGCGAATTTCATTTTGAGGCTGCTCTAGCTAGCTTTATCAAGTTAATTGTTCGGCCCAGAAGAATGCAACAAAGTAATGTGAAACCAAAATGAAAATGGTGCCTGGAGGCTGGGGGCAGGCAATAAAGCCGTAGTTCCATCAGGCTGATTCATCAGTATTACTATTAATTCCCTTTTTTATGTATCAGTATGATACATGAACTAATCAAGGAGACTACTATTTTTACTATTACTTTATCCATCCATCCATTAGCCAAATTGACAATTTGACGTCATGATCATGATCAGTTAAGTTGATTGATCACTACACATAACATATACATATATGTGGAAATTAATTTCCCGGCTAGCTGAAAGAAGAAAAATTCTTATTTACCCACAAAAACAAAATTAAAGAAAGAGAGATTGAAAGCTGCACGCAGCTTGTGTAATATGGCAACAAAACAGTGGCAAGCACTCTTAGCCGTCTGATTCAAACGATCGATCGCTCATGATTCACTGTGAATTTTTTAAGGGGTTTTTTTTAGATTCGTTCAGAATTAATAGTGTTGAGCGGTCAAGATCAACTCAAGATCCGGTGCCATGTAGTTTGCAGCAATCACAACTAGGGCAGTGGATATGAATTGAATCCCTATGTGTATATATAATACCCTTATTAATTATTAATTAACACCATCATTCAATTGGGTATATTCTATATATATATAGTAGTTTTGCAAGTCATTTTCTTAGTTATTAGGAGGAGTAGGACTTCTGATTGATATATATATATTGCAGCTGTTCCATGATATTGATCGATGTTTGGACAGTGACTCCTGTGATTGAGAGCCAAAATATTTTAATTTAAATTTGAGCTGTACGTTACGATTACTAACATAATAATAAAAAAAAACAATGACCTTAATTAATTAGCTACTAATAAATAATTAATACATGATCTTCATATATATTTGTGATTGATCACGCAACGTGTTGTACTAGTTTATATATGTTAATACTATATTGATATGTACCTTTAGTTTATTGATGTAATTAATTTCTTGTACTCCATTGATTTTCTTCTAGCTTGTCATTGTTTTATTTTATTTTATTTGTCTTGTCATTTTTACTTTTAAGTGTTTATGATTAATTGTCTATGACTATTTGGAACTGCATGTTTGCCACTTAAATTTTTATTTTATATAGCATCATTTTTTTTTATGCAAATTAATTAAAGTAAGTTTAATTCATTATTTTAATCTATTATCGTACGCGCGTTTAATGAAAACGTAATCTCGCAACACACGTTTTTTAAATAAAAAAAAGAAAGAAAGAAAGAAAGTAAAATGAAGAACTTTTGACGTTGTATAAATTTTATATATTTTGTTGTTGTTTAATTGGAAATTATATTATGTCTTGACAACTATAATTTTATGATCAGGTAGATATAGATAGAATGATATATATGATAGGAGCACATACATACATACCTCATGCTTTGCGCAGAAGTGAGGGTGTAAGCCACAGCGCAGCCATATAAGCCTACTTGTTGAAAGAAACCACACACCCAGAGGCTTTTCTCCCCTAGTATATAATTAAATCCACTACATTCATTAATCTATTTTGCATCAATATTATTTATTTTAGTACGTAATTAAGCGCGATTTATCTACATACCATGTTCAGAAAAACAAAAACAAAAATAGATAAAATGTTCATATCATCATGTATGTAGCAATCAAGTAATAATCAATTAATACACAAAAAAAGAACAGAGAGTGTGCAGCTAACGTACTGACCTAAATAGTGCCTGACCGCTTGCATGTAGGAGCGGTGCCTGACCGGACCGTGGTCGGGATCCGGCGACTTGTAGCAGTCCGCCAGCAGCGTCGACTGAGCTGCAGTGACCGCAGCAAAGGTGACTATCGTCAAGGGCCCGGCGATCCATCCCAGCTGCCCGACCGCCCACGCCAGCGACAGCACCCCCGACCCGATAACCGCCGTTATGATATGCGCCGTCGCACTCCATTGCGTACCTGATCGATCGATTAATTGATTGATTAAACAAATTAATTAGGCTTTTAATTAGAGTGTACTAATTTGGTTGATTAGAGGTGTACTAATACCTAACAAGTAACAACTTTTCAATTTGATTAAAAAATAAAAAGGAGGTGATATAAGGATAACCCATCTCGAATCATCAAAAAAAAAAAAAAAGGATTTTTGTATTTTTTTTCACCCACTTATTATATATAGTGATCAGGTTGTCACATTATAACAAGAGTTTTACCCTTTTTTTTTACTTCAGTTACAACATTTTTCTATAAAAACAAAAGATAAATTAAAACATTTTGTAAGTGTCAGGATTATATATATATGGTAGGTACTAGCTAATTAAACTCGGTCCAGTCAAACAACGTTTGTTGTTTGTCTTTTCAGTTTTTCACAATCAAATTTTAGTAGTAGGATATTAAAATGTTTAAGAGAAATTTTCCTACGTACTGTTTACGCTTCCTATTACCCACAAAAAAAAAAAAAAGAGGGAAAAAACACTAAACCAAATGGTCAAAAGATAAATAACTAAGAGGTGTAGTGGGCCAGGGAAAACAAAAATAAATAGTCTCTAAAAGTATTATAATAGTGTTGACACTTTGCTGCCCATTCCATTACCAAACACTAACTTAATTTTCAGTCTTTACAATTTTCACGGCAATGTCTTGCTTGTAATTGAAAATCTCATACTAAAACTAAAACTAAGCAACTGCATGTTGGCTGAAAGATTAAATCATGCACATGCATCAATCATGATCACCATTTTTGATGTAAAACAATCCAAACATGACAAATTAATTAAAGCTAGCATCGATCTGTACATTTATGATTTATGATTTATCAAAACAAATTAATTCCTTTGCAAATAGTAAAATCTTTTTTCGAAAAGTTAGTACAGCTACCAACATTGCAAATAGTAAAATCAAAATAAAAATTCTAAAAGCAATCATATGTAATTCTATTTCTCCACAGAAAAGGATATATAGTGCAATAATATTGTTTCTTCATCTAACAGTCTAACATCGTATATATCACTTTATATTGACAAAGAACCATACCTACATACCTAATTATTAATTAATTATAAATATTGAAACATTAATTTGCTCCTGTTCGTTTAAACGGATTTCCATAATAAAAAAAAATTGTAAAAATTGAGAAATTCATATTATGCTATATATCCAGTTTATTACAGAATAATCGCAAGGAAATAATGAAAACCCGAAATTAGTTGATGATTCATATATATACGATACCATAAGCTATAGCATGAGTCTTACACAAAAAAAATGCAGCAAAACCAACAAAATTAAAAGAAGCAAAATTTTGAGTTCAAATTGCAAAAAGAATAAAAGTATGTATAAGAGAAGATCTCCGAGATACGGATCGATCGACTAACCTGTTCTTACTATGCCGTCTACTTGATCGGGTTCGCCGGGTACTCTGAACAACAACAATGGAGTTTTGGCAAAGCCTTCTTCTCCCATGCTTAAAAGAGCTTAATTTTGTGGGTCTTAACAGTACTGATTATGGTGGGATCAACTCAATTTGTGAAGTGGGATTAAGTTTGTAATTCTCTCACTGTGATTATATAATGTGATTGGCCTTATAAATATATATAAACATCAGAAAACTTAGTGCGAGCCCTGTTGCCTTCAACCGTCTCCATCTTAGTGCGTCAGTGAAAGCGACATAATTAATTAATATGATAATTTATATCTTGTGAATTGTTAGACATACTAATATTAATTAGAGGTATATTATATAGAGTTTGACTATTATACTAACGTTAGCATTTCGGATCGAAATGCTAACGCCTCAAAATTATTGTTATCGTGTCCGAAATCACGATTTATGGTGCTCAATAAATTTTTTATATGGAAATATTGGTGAATACAAAAAATTTTCATTTTTAAAGTTTTCTTCTAAGTATTTGTTTTGAATTTTAGAAAATAGCTCATAAATTTTAAGAAAATATTAATGTTTGTACACGCTATTTTAAAAAATGCAAAACAAATACTTAGAAAACTTCAAAAATGGAAAATTTTTGTATTCCCCAATATTTTCATATAAAGAATTTATTGAGCATCATAAATCGTGATTTCGGACACGATAACAATAATTTTGAGGCGTTAGCATTTCGGACCGAAATGCTAACGTTAGTATAATAGTCTAGCTCTATTATATATCCCTCATCCCTTATAAATAAAAAAGGATATATAAAAATTAAAGAACATTAATTTCCGTATAACGATCCTGGCATATTTTATGGAGGAGGGATGCAATGACACTCAAAATTTTGACACAAATGTTACATTAAATCATATAAATTTATAAAAAATCTTAAAAATAGAAAATCTATTACAAACATGTTCATTTACTTATAGATCAATTGTGTTTCAAATTTCATTCAATTTAAGTGTCATTTGATACTCCATCAACGACCATCAAGTTTATCTAGTAATTAGAATGGTCTAAATTTAATTATTCTTGATGGAGTATCAAATAACACTAAAATTGAATAAAATTTGAAACACAATCGATCTGTAAGTAAATAAGTATGTTTATAAAAGATTTTCCATTTTTAGAATTTTTTATAAATTTATATGATTTAGTGTAATATTTATGTCAAAATAATAGCGTGTCATTTGATCCCTCCTCTATTTTATGAGGGTTTCTTTCTTGTGGTCGATAGACGATAGCTAAGGCGTTGATTGGTAGTTGGTTGACAAAAAATTAGGCTCTCCTTTCATTTGATTTGATGTGGGCTTTTCGTATCTGATGGTCACATTTTGTTGTCTACCGGCTCTACGATACGTTACATGCAAATATAAGTTGTATTCACGACTCAGATTCTTATATATATATTGCAATTAAAAACATTCAACTGCACTCTTTTCTTAACCCAAATAAAAAAGAAAAGAAAAAAAACACATGTACAGTTACTTCGACATATGCCAAATTACATGTTGATATATTAAGCAGCTAGCCATCAGCCTTAATGAAAAAGACATTTACCAAATTACAATGTCACATTGCATTTACCATCTTCTATATATCGGTCAGTGTGATGTTAAAAGGAAACCATATATAACTTCCTAAAAGCAAAGCCCATTGACCTCATCCACAGTGGATTAATCTCATCCACAAGCAGAGGTTTTTCCTTTGAGAAAACAATATAATTTCATCTCAACAGAACATTAACAACATATATATATGCTAGCATCTGCATAAATTTTACATTCAATCTATGACAAGGGTTGATTGAATACAATATTGCACTACACAAAAGGCCAACCCAAATTTCTTTATAATAATTAATACTAACAATTGATAGCAATAAATACAGAACAAATCAAAGATAGATAATCACAATCAGCCTCTGGCACCTTTACCACACCAGAGGTACTACAAGGACACTTAACAATAAAAATAAAGCACAAATGAAACTAAACAAATCTTTTCTTATTAGCAAAAAAAACTTAATTCCACATACAGTTACAGGTAAGAAGGAAACCAAATAGGAACCCACCCATACACCAAGGTGTGGTACGGAAATAGTATTAACAATAGAAATATTGAAATGTAAAATTAGAAGAAGAAAAAAGGATAAATAAGAACAAAGAAAGTTTTCCTGAAACCAGATTTACTGGCCAGCTGAAAGAAAAAGCAGATTATTCCTTCTTGCCAATGCCATGAGACATGTTATACACCCCACGCCCCTGTTTCATTGAATAAAAAAGAAACAGATAAGTATTATAAAGATATATTGTCATAGGTCAATTTTGTAGCCTTTTTAGTTTTTTCTTTTTATTTTTTCCTCCATGAAGTACTGGCTGCAAAGAGAACAGAGAAATTTACATTGCTAGTGCATTTTGTGAACTGGGGCTCCGTACCATTTGATTTCAATCTTAATCTAAAAGAGGGTAACGTAGTAACTAACTACAAAATGACAATATATTGTTTTTAGGTCTGATCTGATAACCATATCTTGGAAAACACTCCTCAAAATGCCGCATCAATTTTTCCAAAGGTGGGCCAATTAAACCAACCAACAATAAAATTAGATAAACCTTGTGTGCAAATATTGAAGTTTTCAGGGGCATGTGAAAGAAAATTAGTTTGCAAGATCAGTGCAATATTATGATAACCCGGATGCAAAATCAATCCATTGACCTGAATATACTTGCAAAAAATGCAAAAAAATCAATTGTTTACTGATTTGGTTGACGGGTGGATGTATTTGTTGTAGATATATAGAAGTAAAAAGTAAAAGTGCGGGAGGGTATATTGATATACTATGAGGAAGAGGCTGGTAGCAGCAAGGGCCAGAGGGATGCCAATAGAGGTGACAGCATCATAGCGACCCTTCAGGTATGTGTGCTTCCTTACATTCTGGAAGTAACGCTGCTTCTCCAACAGCTTCTCCCTAGGAACAAAGGGTGCCTCCGTCGTCATCCTATCATGATGCATATCTTTTAGTTAATCTTGATATGATATTGAAGAATTAATAAAGCACCAGCAGATATAAATGTGAAAACTGAAAACAGATAAATGCAAATCATAAACCAGGATTATGATCCGAAGGGTAATGATAAGTAGACGGCTTAATAGTTGGATCTCACCTCCTCTACATCTCAAATATCAGTTTTTTTGCATTTCCCTAAGGGTGCGTTTGAATCATGCAAGGAATAGGATAAGAATAGAGGAATTGAGAATGATAAATAGGATTGGTAAGAAAATAGTGATGTTATGATTAGTGGGAGAATAGTGGAATGTGGTGCTATTCCAAATGTTAGAAATGTTGTATAGATAGTAATATTGCAATAGTGAATGATAGATTGAATAAAAAAATAGTTTCTATTCAATTGTAAGTCAAATAAGTCTTAACTGAAAGCTCCCATCAGCCCATGAGAACAATTGACGAAACCAAACACATAAAGAAGCAAAAAGATTTATGGCTAGTTGCTACAACAATACAATACTTTTACCAAACGAACAAATATAATTCACTAAAACTGACAAATCCAGCAACTTAAACAAGAAAAAGGATATAGGATAGTTGCTACAAGATACAATACTTTTACCAAACAAATTGATAGAATTCACCACACAGAAATAAGAGAATTACGAGAAAATACTTATGTTATGATTTATAACTAGTCGATTAACAGTTCAGAGACCACCGAAAGTAGGTTTCACAGGGATGAGTCTCTAGAAACCGTACATACTAAGTCTAAGACTCGGATAAATAAGATTATTGGTCAACAATATTCTCCTCTTCATCTTAACAAAGTCAGATCCTTTCATGCATGTTGCATCGCAATAGTTTGGAAGAACCCAATCAGAGCTATCTATGCTGACAATCTGACTCAGTTTCCTCAATTACTCTCTTATGGAGATCGATCGTTGCCTATTGATTGCATAATACAAAAAGCAAATAGTCGATGCAACAGATCTAGGGTTTTTTTCTGTTCGCTCGCGAGTACCTTATCAACTACTTGGAGATCTAAAAACCAAATCGCGCACAAATGACCGGAGAAACGCTAGTGTGAGGCGACGGCGGACGGCTATAGCACCGAATGGGTAAGGAAGGAGATCTAAGAAGAGTAGATTGAGTTGGAATTGGTATCGCTTACCTGAAGAAGTCAGCGGATGGATGGAATTTGTTAGGGTTTGGCTTCGCCGGTTGGTGCGTCTGCGCGAGTCGGAGAAGTCAAGAGGAGTCGAGAAAGAAGAAGCTATACAGCAGGGGTTTGGATCACCTCAAGTGTAGGGAATCTACTGGAGCATCCTGCCTGCCTTCGGATGATGACACGTGGGGTCCTCTTTAATCCAACGGAAAGGAAACTCCAGACGGCCCGGGCCCAATTACGAAACTCTCTCTACTTGGTGCTGCTATACAGCATTACAGCTACGGATGGATGTCTACAAAGTGTAACAAAAAGTGACTATGAACATCCGTACTGTGGATGCATGATGTTTCCCGTCTTTTTTAATATTTTGGGAATATGATCTAAGAGCATCTCCAACAGATTCTCTAAAAATGGATCTCAATATACTTATATTGGGTGTCATCCTAATTTTTTTGGGAGCAAATTTCACCTCAATCTCCAACAGATTCCCAAAATATGGATCCCAATACATTTGAACCGGGCCAAAATATGGATCCCAATACATTTGAACGGTCTGGATTTGGCTCTGGTTTTGGGAAGTCATATTGGGAGTGCTAAAAATTGGGCTAAAATAGCTCGATTTGGCTCTAGTTTTGAGAGTGCTAAAAATAGGGATAGCTGTTTGGGTATCTCTTGGAGACGGTTTTCTCTCCTTAATTCCTAATTTTTGGTTTTACGAGTGTTTTACGACGTCTCTTGAAGATGCTCTAAGAACCTTCTAAACTATTGGGTTGTGATAAGTTGGTTTCCAAACTTTTATTTGTGGCAAACACCCTTAAACTATGCATCTTGTGACAAATGATCCAAGCTTTTAATGTTCATAAACTTATAATAAATCATTTGCCGAGCTTCAAATATTTCTCTCAATAATTCATCCGTTATTCCGCTCCTTAGCGACAAACAATGCGATAAGAAATATTTTTTTTAACAATAGATTGTAGGGCGCCGTTGCCTTCTCTTACAATAACTCAAGAACAAAAATGATTTTCCCCCCACTGCCAATTTCTCAAAAAAAGAAATGATTTTCCCCGAATTTAGAAAGCTGGAAAATATAATAAGGAATGGAGGGTCCTAGAATTTAGAAGTTCGATAAAAAAAAAAAATATATCATCGCGCTCAACATCCTAATTCATACTCTAGAAAGAGGGGTGAGCTTCATTTATCTTAATCAAATGACTCAATTTAATTTTTTTTATTAAAGAGATAATATCATGATGTACCTAAATAACAAACTCAAAATATTTGCAACTCTTTGTATTATTTTATATACATTGAGATGTAGCTTAAAATATATTATATAGAAAATATATTAAGTCTAATATTTTATCTGATAAAATATATTTTTAATATTTGTTAATTTATTTAATATTATTTTTTCGAGGCGAAGCCCGATTCACAGCTCTAGTTAAAAAAAAGATCTTCCTGATAGCTCTCATCTGTGCATGCTCCCCTGTGGAGAGGAGCAATTGAATTAGTCACACCCACACCTCATCAATTTTGTTATTTTTAGGCATGTCTCATTTGTCTCCATTAAAACAAAATTAGATAACAGCACGTAATTAAGTTTCATAGTATATTTTATATTCAAACATAATATAAATCCAATCTGTGATTCTTAATTAAATTATGATTTTGTTATTTATAAGGATGATTCCATCCCTTATCCAATAATAAAGAGTGTTTCAACCCCTCACGGCATTAAGGAGTGTGGTTACATGATAATTTGGTTTTAGTTCCATAAACTCAAAGAGTACTCGTCTTTAGATACCATTGCGGCATTGCTTTATGAACTTTTGGACATCACCAGAAATGATCAAGTGGCATACGGTGAAATAGGTTATTTAATGAGGTAGAAACAAAATGTGAAATTGAATTCTTTTTATTAAAAGTTACCATATTCCAACGATAGAAAATGAGTTAGCCGGTTTAGTTAATAGTATATATATATATTTTTTTGATAAAAGTTAAATAGTATTTTATTCTAGAAGGAAAGTATAAAATGATTTATCCACCATCAAAAAATAAAAATACATCCTTTTCTTTAAGCATATTTCAAACATCCAATATATATAAAAAATCTAATCTAAAAAAGCAGATTTACGGAATATAGACGTGTCGTAAAAATGACAAAATGGCAGCAATAATAATACCCGGTGCGTGAATGAACGAACGAACCGGCTACAAATCAGCCGACCTAATTCTCTATAAATACAAACCCACCCGCGGCCCTCCTCAAAAGCCAGACAGACCGACCAAGGAAACCGATCCCCCTCCCCCGCCTGAAAACCCTAACCCTAGATCGCGCCAAGCGACGATCTCCTCCTCTCCCGTCCGCTCTTTGATCAGGTATTGTACGCATCTCTCCTCTCCTCTCCTCATCTCGTATCGACGGTCGTTGCCGTCGATCTCGCTCCTGCGTCTCCGATCTGTGCTTCCCTTTGATCGATCTTGTCTTGTCTTGTCTTGTCTTTGCGGTTGTTCATAGAGAGGTTGGATGGGAAAATGTTTAGATTGATCTGAGGATGGTTTGCTATGTATGCCGTAAATATGTTCTTGTCTTTATATTATATTTACTCCTTAGATCGGAATCTGTCTTGTATTCTTCCTTTCACGGTTGCTTTTCTACGATTGAACCGCGTTTTGATCGTGTTTTTGTGATCAGCTTTGGGAAGTTGTCCTTGTTGAGATTTGTATGTCGGTGTATACATGATTATTGTGTTGGAACTGATCACCGATATCGTGACATCGAACATCTGATTCTTGATGTTGTTTTAGGGATTGATTTCCTTTGGTTTTGTTCTGTTTTCAGGCATCGGAAACAATGGCAACCAAGAGAATTCAGAAGGAACTGAAAGATTTGCAGAAGGACCCACCGGTTTCATGCAGTGCTGGTGAGCTTTTGATCTCCTGGTTGATTTGATTTGTATTGACATTGTGTACCTTGTTAATGTCTTCAAAAATTCTTTTATCAGGCACTGCTGTTTAGATTATGATCTGTTATGTGTATTTAATTGGAAAATTTGGGGAAATTATTTAATCATACCGGTAATAAAGATATTTAGGAAATATATTAGAGCCACAAAGTAGAAACCGATTGAGTCCATAACGGTTTGATTGATGCCAGCATAGAATACTGGATCTTACATTCTGAAATGTTCAGTCAATATTCTGTTTGCCTCATTACTTTGCATGCATTCAATGATTTCAGAAACTTTGTCTGTTGTGTAGTAGTTGTAATGTTATTCCTATGGGTTGGTAAAAAATGGATTTACATGTTTAGACTAGTTTCTGATTAAACGCTATGCTGTCATGCATGCAGTAACCTTTGTCATTATAAGGAATCTCACTCAATTAATCATACAAGAAGCATGTATAAGCTGCTGAATACAATTTGAAACATTGATTGAGCATTGTGTAACGGTTTTTGCCTTTCTACATGATATACCATAGTTAAGGATATGGATATTTATTTCATAGATTTAATTGTTCCAGTTCTAAATTGACATAAAGCTTGCTTGTTCATTTTGTAGAAACTAGTTATGTTCATTGTTACTATTATCATCTATCGTACATATGCTGGATCTCATTTGTTTATTGCACTCATATTTTCAGGACCTGCTGCTGAGGATATGTTCCACTGGCAAGCTACCATCATGGGCCCTGCTGACAGCCCATTCACTGGTGGTGTTTTCTTGGTTAATATTCACTTCCCTCCAGACTACCCATTCAAGCCTCCTAAGGTAGTCATTGGCCCCTTTTTATTAGAATCAGAGTATTTGGATAGTATAGTATATATAAATATTATAAAATATTATGATTTGGACAGAGGATCTGGACTGCAGAGTAAAATGTTGTTGGTTTGGGATGGTATTTTGAAAATGCTAATGCTTTGTCATATTTTCCGTGTAAGCAAAAAGATAAAATACTGTGCTTTAACTGCAATTAGGCTTTCATGGTTGGAAACATAATGGTGCAGTACATGCTAAAGATGTCGAGATAAATTCTATATTGCTGTATTTGGATGTAAACTACAATGTGGTTTCACCAGAATATTGATTCTCAGTTGTGCATCTCTATTTTCATGTTCGTCTCATACTGTTTTGTATTGTATTTTGTTGCTTAGGTGTCTTTTAGGACAAAGGTGTTCCATCCCAACATCAACAGCAATGGCAGCATTTGCCTTGACATTCTTAAAGAGCAATGGAGCCCGGCCCTTACAATTTCTAAGGTACATTTTCTTTTCTTTTCTTTTTTCCCCTTCAATCTTTCTAATATGTGGTCCTCCTTCCAGGACTGTACTTAAATATTTTCTGTATGGAATATCTTGAAGTCAGCATTTAGAGAGTTACCTAAAAATGCTTATTGAAATTATTTTGCAGTACCTCTTTCTGGTTGTTATAACACTCCAAGACACTGTAATGCTTATCTTGAGTTTACTTGGAGTGTTATACAGTGTCTTGGACTCTTACTTATGTTGCACGTCTTAATAGTTTTTGAAAAGAACTGTTAGCCTCATTCTATTCTATTAGTTTTGTGTTGTTACCATCTATGTCGGTTCTTGTGACTCTAGTTGTGTTTTATCTGTCCTACCCCAACTTGGTTGGGAGTAAATGATTTGTTGTTGTTGTGTATATCTTAATTTTCTTTACCCAGTTAAACTTAATTTTTTTTTGTACAGGTCCTGCTTTCCATTTGCTCTCTTCTGACAGACCCAAACCCTGATGATCCTTTGGTACCTGAGATTGCACACATGTACAAGACTGACAGAGCCAAATATGAGGCGACCGCTCGCTCTTGGACCCAGAAATATGCCATGGGTTAAAAAGGCAAATTCCTCTTCAACTTGATGAGTAGGGAGAGATGAAAATAATATTAGTTGGTTCCTTAATGGTAAAAGAAATATAGTTACTTTTAATATGGATGTGGATGTGAATGTTCGTATTCTAGTAATGACATGCTGGAAACAATTGATAATTGCTCTGGTCTAATTGCAATTCTAGCTTTAATTTCACCTATATATATGCATCCCCCATTGTTGGCGGAATATACCATGAAAATGTCATGATCCTTTAATTTAGTTTTACTTGTGGTTCCGTGAGGCAAAAATATAGTAATTTGCTTCTTGTGTACCTTCTGGTACTTGAATTTAGATGATGCTTGCTGTAATGCCGATGAAAGTAGGCTGTGAGATTTGAACAGTAGACAGGAAATGTCTTGTTCTTTTTTTGAGTAGTTAGTAGACAGGAAATGTTGGTACTGGATTTGTGAAAGAATTGGTAGGGAGTTTCCATTGTAGCGTCTAGAGGTAGTGATCAAAGTATTGCCTAGAGGTGTACAAAAAACCCTCAAACCTCTCCGACCTGTCCGATCTACCCAACCTAACCCGTTTTTTACCAGGTTGGAGATATTATTGGGTTGAGTCGGGTTGTAATTTTGACTAACCTGCTATATCGGATTGGGTTATGCCATCCCCTTTATTGATCAATCCTGGTTCTGACTCTAGTCCATAGACCCAAAAACTGATGATGAGAGGTCTATTGACAATAATTATCTTGATAATAGCAATTTTAAGAAGTTTGAAAAAAAATCATTAGAAATTCACAAAAATAAGAAAAAAAAAGTCTGCGATCATTAAAAAAATGTATAAAATTTTGATATCAAACAATATCGAAATTGATTGAAAGTTGAAACATTTTCAATATGTAAGTTGAATTACATCCATAAACTTTTTTTAATTTTTAGGAGTTTTTATAATTTTATTAATCTTTTTTGACTCCACGGCGACGTGTTGCATAGTTGCATTGCACGATGCCAGTGGTGCAGGGAATATTCTCGCCTCTGTCTCCTGTTGGGAAAAATTTTATGGATGCCCTAAGAAACAAATTTATCTTTACCACTATTTAAACTACTAATTTAACTTCATAGATGTTCAGAATATAGGGCGTGATTTATACTTGCACCCTATAGAATAAAGAAAAGAAAATGGTTTGGGGAGCTAAGGAATGAAGAAGGGTTTAATAAAGGGACAAGTTTGTAAGGCGTGAGTTCAATCCTACTTTCAGTGACAGACTGTTATACTTTTATTTAGGAAAATGGTTATAGGGCGCAGGTTCTAGTCACCCCCCTATATTTTGGGCATTCGTGAAATTAAGTTAGTAGTTTAGATATTGGTATAGATAAGTTTGTTTCTTTGGACATTTGTGAAAATTTTCCTCCTATTTCATCTCCTCTCGGAAGTTCTTTTTTGTCTATGTCTTAAAAAAACAAATACCTACTTTAATACAAATTGTAGTAATATGCCTATATTTAAACGTCGGCGGTCAAGAAGTCACACTAAATGTCTCAGATATAGATGTAATTCCAGACTTATAATTTTTTTTTCCAAAGTCATGCTACGAACACCGGAGTTCAAACTCTGGAGTTCAAAATGCACATGTAAACTCTAACATTTGAACTCCGGAGTTTGAACTCTAGCGTTCGAGCATGGTTTTCACATAAAATTACAAGTTCTGGGATTACATCTATCTCTGAATACAGGCGTTTAGTGTAACTGCTTGACCATCGGCATTTAAATATAGACATATTCCCGCGATTTGTATTGAAACAGATATAGCTCTCAAATATATTTCCATTTTAGGCATAGACAGAAAAAAAAATTCTCTCCTCTCTACTGTACAGTACTGCATTGTGCAGTTGAGGAAGTAAAATGTCCGATTAGAGGTGGTAAAATCTAATCCGACCCAAAGAAACTTGCCTGACCCGATCCGTGTTTCAATGGAAGTCAAACTGATTTGAACCCGACCTGTATTATAGGAAAATTCAAACTGACCCGACCTGAACGATCTGAAACCTGAGATGACTCGGAAATAGAGGTGCCAAATCTGATCAAACCCGAAAAACTTACCAGACCCGATACCTGACTCGACCCGATCCAAAAAAATACCGACAGACGACAACCCGACGCTCGACCCGACCCGACATTTCTATTCGGTCAAAGGAATCGACATTTCCTAAACCCGACCTTACCTGAGCTCGGACGATATGCCACCTCTGCGTGGGATTGTGGCGGCTTGCATAGTTTTGTACGGTAACCTGCTGCCATTAGTCAATAGCAGATGGGACCCACATAATTGACCTAAAATCTGAACCTTGGTGATGAAAGTGGAGCGTTAAGACTTAAGATTGTAAAGAGAAAGTTTCCATGGTTGGGTACCCGTCTTCCTAGTTCCTTCGTCGCAGCTCCCAAGTCAAGTCCTCCCAACAGCCAACTTGAAAAAAGAAGTCTAAAGTCTTCCTCCCTCAACTCAAAGTCAAGTCAACCAAAGGAAAGAACTAAGAACTAAGAACCATTTCATTTCATATCTCAGAGAACAATCACGCCTCATTCTCCGCTGCACGCCTGCACTCAGATCAGATAACATTAATCCTACGATTCTTCCCCTTCCTTCCTTCCTTCCTTCCTTTGGCTGATAATGGACTGGATCAAGGGCATCAAATTGGACAAGCTGGGCGAGAAGCTGGTGGACCGAGGCTTCTCCATCTTCGAGACCGAGCTCTCCCGCTTTACCACCGTCGAGGAGCAGCTCAGTCGCCTCCAGAGCACCCTCACCACCATCCACGCCCTCCTCACCGACGCCGAGGAGCGCCGCCACATCACCGACAAATTGGTCATCAACTGGCTGCGCGAGCTCAGTTCCGTCGCCTTCGACTCCGACGATCTGCTCGATTCTCATCGGACTGCCCTTGCGGTTCACAGGCTCAGATCTGAGTCGTCCAGGAAGCGCAAGTGGAACTCCTTTGCGTTTCCTTCTCTCAGCCCTGAGTGGGGCCCATTTCATCGGAGGAGGATTGCCCTCCAGATCGAGAGTATTGACAAGAACCTTGACATCATTTCTAAGAAGAGGGATACTATTAGGCTTCGTAGCGATGACGGGGCAATGCGGCAGGTGCCGAATCAGGGAATTGCATACTCTCAGCGGGGTTCTTCTCATGACCCGGCTCGGGTATCTGGTCGAGAAACCGAGTTGAATGAAATTGTAGCAAAGCTGACAGCGGATTTGGGAGAGGGTTCCGAATCGGTACGCACGGTACCGGTCGTCGCTATACATGGAGCAGCAGGGATCGGGAAGACCACACTAGCACGGATGATCTTTCATGACAATGCCGTTGCAAACTACTTTGCTTTGAAGGTTTGGGTTGACTTAACTGATCAGAGTGATGTGATGAGTGTCACCAAGGCGATCTACGAGAAGATGACTCGGCGGAGGTTTGCTCGTGAGAGATTAGATGAAATCCAAGAGGATATTAGGTGAGAATGAATGCAACTGCTGCAATTCACTCTATTTATTTAGTTACTTGGCCAGCAGTATAACTGAGATCTGTTTACTCTGTTCAAATACAGACTTGTTATGAACCCATCAATTGGTCTAGTTAACTCATAACTAGGTTGATCAACCCAATGAAAAACTTCTTAATTGGCACTTGAATTTGACATGGGAAGGATCTTTAAAGATATTGTTTCATGACTAAATATCTTGACATTTTACTAAAATTGGTAAAAAGAACCTCTTTTCTGTTTTTTTAAATTTTGATAATAAATGACACTATTACTCTACGAAAGAAAGCCTTCATTAGGATCTGTTTACTAAAATTAAGAGTGTATACAATACAATTGAATCTATCTGATATTCTGAAACGAAAACAACCATATCTCAATACTTTTCTGGTCATTTCTGTTTTCAGAGGTTACCTGGGCCGTCTTACAAAGAAGAAGTTCCTAATAGTGCTTGACAACTTCTGGGAAGAGGGTTTCCAATTCTGGGAGGATCTCAGGGTTCCTTTGCTTGCAGGGAAAGAGGGAAGCAAAGTTCTCATCACTACACGCAATGAGTCCATATGCCGAAAGATGTTATCGATGCTGCATTCATTCAATCTTCCAGGTCTTGGGATGAGACAATGCCAGGACCTGTTTTGCTCATTTGCATTTCCTGTGGGTGTTGAGAGAAATGAGAGGCTGGTAAAAATCAGTGAAGAGATTGCAGAGAGGTGTTGTGGCTCACCATTGGCTGCTAAGACTCTTGGGGCTCTCTTGAATGGGCAGAAGGAAGAGGAATGGCAACATGTTTTACATGAATTGCGTGTGTTGCCAAAAGATATAAATGGAACCTCATCAAGCTTGCTTGTTAGTTATCACCACTTGCCTTATCCGATAAAAAAATGTTTTGCTTATTGTTGTATTTTCCCTAATGGGTATTTGTTTGAGAAGGATCAACTGATCAGATACTGGCTAGCAGAAGGTTTGATACCATATGAAGGGAGGAGACGGTTAGAACATGTTGGTAGCAAATTCTTTGATGAACTCATATGGAGATCCTTTTTTGAAAAGAACTTGACAAATGAGAAAAGCAAAGGTGAGAAATACAGACTGTCAAGCCTAATGCATGACCTTGCAAAGTCTATTTCAGAGTATGAGTATGTAGACCTGAGCAGTGACGTTTCAAAAGCAAAATTGGAAGCAGATCATTTTCGTTATGGATCACTCGCGCACCGAGACAAAGAAACTTTTTCACTTAAAGATGTTTATACTTTCACAAAACTGAGGACCCTAATAGTGTGTAGTGAATCTAAGTCCCCTCTAACAACAGTCCCACCTGTGCTTTTCCCAACACTGCTATGCCTTCGTGTGTTGGATCTGGGCAATAGTGATCTAACAGAACTGCCTGAAATAGCAGATGATCAGCTTATTCACTTGAGATACCTTGGTCTTTCCAATACTAAGATCAAGAGAATTCCCAACTCAGTGTGTAAACT
Source organism: Cyperus esculentus (assembly GCA_030179965.1). Classification (NCBI taxonomy): domain Eukaryota; kingdom Viridiplantae; phylum Streptophyta; class Magnoliopsida; order Poales; family Cyperaceae; genus Cyperus; species Cyperus esculentus. The sequence continues at coordinate 3,249,601 of JASGLE010000045.1, forward strand.
CTACAATTTACAGACTTTAGAGCTTGGTGGGTGTGCGAATCTTGTTGAGTTACCAGCGGAAATCAGTAAGCTGGTCAATTTGCGCCATATTGGGCTCCATGTTGACTGGGATGACATTACTGATGATCACTCATTGCATATGCCACGTGGCATCAACCACATAAGTTCTCTTCAGACACTGTCAAGATTTACAGTTGCCACATATTCAGATGGGAATTGCAACATTTGTGAGTTGGAGAAATTAGAGCTTAGAGGTGATCTTTGTATCTTAAACATTGATAAGGTCCCATTGCAAAATTTAGAGGCGGCCCAGAGAGCTAACTTACAAGAAAAGCAATACATTGAAAATCTAATGCTGAGGTGGAGTGACTCCTGTTGGTCAGATTCTGAGCAATGGCAATACAGTAAGAAAGTCTTGGAAAATCTTCAGCCTAATGATAGGCTCCAAAGTCTCTGGCTGATAAATTATCCCGGTACACGCTTTCCTAACTGGATTGGTGACACTTCTTTTTCGAGCCTAGAGACTATTAGAATCTCCAACTGCAACAATTTCAGTTTTCTCCCCTTTCTGGGGCAGCTACCTCGTCTGAAGAATCTTCAAATGAGCCACATACCGGGAAAAACTGTGGAGTCCTTTGTTGGGTTTCCTTCTCTTGAAAAGCTCGTGTGGTTCAGTTTACCTTTCCTGGAAAAATTACATCTAAAGTATGATCTTCCGAAACTTGAGAAGGTCTCTGTAGTTGATTGTCCCGACTTGCGAGAGCTTGTTATTCACGAGAACATGCGTGGCAAAATTGAACAAAGGAACTGTCCAAATTTGACAGAGACTATTTATGACCCAGAGGATTGACAGGGGCAATGATGATTTTTGTGTCAAAAGAAATTGGATAGTTTGCTTATTGTTTTTGTTATTTTTTGTTATCCTGAGATGGACTCCATCCCAATTTTATAATGTCAGCAGTGTGTTGATTTGTTTCTTGTATTTTGATTTGTTTCTTGTGTTCAATGTGTAAGCCAATAACGCAGTGTAGTTTTATAAAATAAAATTGTACCAGTGTACCAGTGATGGATCTAATCAACATATTATCGAACAAAGGTTTAAACTAGCTAATAGGCTGTAGCTTGGTAATAACTGTAATACCTTGTATTTGATTGAGGCCTCAGGCCAGACTCATATGGGCTTTGGAAAGTACCTTGTGATCATCAATTTAAAACAGATGAGAAGAGCTGGTGAACAAAGGAGAAAAGAGATTAAGAGAGCAAGGACCTGACAGCATTAGTTGGCAGTTGACGAAAGCCACATAAACCCATACAGTATCTCATAATTATTAGATTACACATAAATAAAAGAAGCACCGGTGGATTGATAGAGACCACAACTCGGGGGAGAGGATGTGATATTTTAAGCCCTATTTCAAGAATCTTCAGAAAAAACACAAAAAAAAAAAAAAATGTCTGGTTAGACTGGTAAGTCATATTTAAAGATGTTAACTCCAGTGAGGTTTTCTTAATTGGTAACCAAACACAAGCACTCTCTCAATCTCATTTGCAAACTGTTTCATCTTCTCTTCTGATGGAAAAAGACCCAGATACAATTGTGAAGCATGACTTCTTCTCCTTGTTCAGAGTCTACGAATCCGGTCGTGTCGAGCGGCTGGTCGGTACTAGCACAGTCCCGGCTGGTACTGACCCAGACACTGGTGTAATATCCAAAGACGTACTGATCAACTCCGGTACTGGTGTCTCTGCCCGCCTCTATCTTCCACCCGATCTCCAACCGGGCTCCAAACTCCCTGTTCTGGTTTACATTCATGGCGGCGGATTCATCATTGAAACCGCTGCGTCCCCTACATACCACAACTACCTCAACTCACTCGTGTCAAAGGCCCGCATCATCGCTATATCTGTGGAGTACCGGCGTGCACCTGAGCACCCCTTGCCGGCTGCATATGATGACTGTTGGGAAGTGATTGCCTGGACCGCAGGCAGCTCATGCCCTGACGAATGGGTGTCCCGGTATGGCGATCTGGGACGTCTTTATCTCGGCGGGGACAGTGCCGGCGGTAACACGGCGCATCACATGGCAGAGAAAGCTGCATCACAAGGGGTATGAGATTTTTTTTTTGTAATGAAATAAATGCAGAGCGAATATAATCTATTTTTTGCCCCCCCCCCCCCCCCCCCCAACAAGTTAACGTGGAATTCAGCACTTATAAATAAGGGTAAATTTTTTGGGAGGTCACTGAACTTTAACTCAAATCCATAATTGGTCACTGAACTTTCATTTATTCGTTTTTGGTCACTAAACTTTGATATTTGTCCAAATTTGGTTACTCCGTTAGTTTTTCCATCCAACTTAACAGAATAATTAATATAACTCCAATTTTAAACTTTGGAAATTATTTTTTTTTATATAAATGTATACAACATGTGAAAATGTAAGTCAAAAAATTATTTATTTATTATTCTTTCATAAATTAATTTTTTCCATATATTTTTTTCATATAAAGTGTATAATTTATAACATGTCCAAAAATATGAAATTACTTTATTTTAATAAAAGAAAAATAAATAAATAATTTTTTGTTTTTCTTTTTATATTTTTAACATAAAAAATATATGTCCAAACTATTAAATTGATGCCATGTCATATATTCCGTTAAGTTTGATGGAAAAACTAACGGAGTGACTAAATTTGGATAAACAACAAAGTTTAGTGACCAAAAACGGATAAATAGAAGTTTAGTGACCAATTATGGATTCAAAACAAAGTTCAGTGACCTCCCAAAAAATTTACCCTATAAATAATAAACAACTGAACAGTGTTTGGTAGTACATATGACGATCAATAAATTTTGAATCTGCTAGTAATTCCCTCTCTATTTATTATTATCTTCTTCTTCTTTTTTTATTTGTTTTTTTGAAAAACTTCACAGCGGCTGTGAAGAGCTATATTATTATCAATTGAGTAGTCATATGTCAAGGGACCATGAGATAGATATATAATTCTGAATAAATTAGCTTGTGTGATTTGTAGAGTTAGACTGTTATACAAACTTTAGCATTCAGACCGAAATGCTAATGCCTCAAAATTTATGTTATCGTGTCCGAAATCACGATTGCTGCTCAATAAATTCTTTATATGAAAATATCGGGGGATACAAAAATTTTATATTTTTTTGAGTTTTCTAGTATTTGTTTTGAATTTTAGAAAACAACTTATAAATATTAATGTAATACTGATATTTGTACATGCTATTTTCAAAAATGTAAAACAAATACTTAGGAAACTCTAAAAATAAAAAATTTTGTATTCTCGATATTTTCATATAAAAAGTTTATGAGCAGCATAAATCTTGATTTCAAGTATGAGACGTCGGTATTTCGGTCTGGAAAGCTAACGTATAATAATCTAACTCTGATTTGTATTGAAGACTGGTAGACTTGCAGTGAGCTAGCTGTGACCAAAGAGTATTCCTTGGGCTTTGAAATATTTGCTTTATCAATGTTGTTTTACTTTGGTATTTGATCCGTTATCCTCAAGGCCCAATCTTTATCCTTCCTCTTTTCTATGTAACTTACGAGAACACGGCCCGCACACTCTTTAATACCAGAAATTGCATGAAGGGACTAATTTCTGCAAACACAATTTGACTTGCCAAACTAATTTGCATTATAGATTGAAAGAAAAGGTCTAGAGCATACCAAGTTTTGTTCTGAGCCGTATGAATATGATCATTGAAAAGTTATAATTTATTACTAATTTCTTATCATAAATTGAAACTCTCTTCATTGATCATATGGGCTCTTTTTTTGTTTTTTTTTCTAAGATAAAAGTTAATGCACCGTAGCATAACTTTTTTTTTTTTTTTGCATTTTTCATTAGATGAAAATTAAGGGAATCCTGATGTGCCATCCATGGTTTGGAGGGAGCAAGCCAACTAATTCAGAGCTAGCAATTCCCATGACGACGGAGAGCCTTACAAACTTTTGGAGCTTCGCACACCCCGGGATGAACGGCATGGACGACCCATTTATAAATCCAGTGGATGCAAAAGAGGGGATGGACGGCATATACAAGTGCGAGAAATTGTTGGTTGCAGTAGCACAGAAAGATGTGCTCAGGGACAGAGGGAGGTTTTACTATGAAAAGTTGCTCGAGGCTATATCGTCCGGCAAATGGAACGGCCGGGCTGAGTTCTATGAGGCCGAGGAGGAAGGTCACGTCTTCTATTTGCAGAATAGTACTTGTGAGAAAGCAGAGCAGATGATGCACAAGGTTGTGAGCTTTATTGATTAATTCATCTTTGATTAGTGGGAAATTTGAGATGTTTGTTTAAATCATTTGCTATTTCAGAATGGACTGAATGATAATTCTTTTCTTTAAACAGAAAATTAAATAATGAATTTTGGGGCCTGCCTCCCAAAATCCCAATATAATACTTTTCTTTTTTAGACTATATATTATCTATCCTGTAAAATTGTTCAAGAATACGATTTGATTTTCTGGCAAGATAACATCTGTTTCAGACAACTGCAATTAATTAATGCATAAAAAGAAGTTTAAAACAGCAACAAGAGAATAATGCTTGATACAGCAACCAAATGTAATTAAGCAATGTAATATAGGTACTCTGACCAAAAAAAAAAAAAAAAAACAAAATTAAGAAACAAATGCCATTGATGGAACTAATCAACTTAACATAGAACAAATGTATAAGCTAATAACCTTAGTTAACAGTAATATCTTGTTTGGAGAGAAGCCAACCTCATAGAGACTTAACTTGAAAAGGGCCTTCTCTCTAATCGAGTTTAACAGACGAGAAGAGATAGTGAACAAAGTAGAAAGAAAGCAAGAACCCAATGGCACCGGTTGACAGCATAATGGCGAAAGCCATGATGAGAGAATACCCGAGGTAAAGCATAGCCGAGACCGGACCGCTCAAGCTCCTCAAATCAAACACCAAGTAGTTGATTGAGTACAGGAATACATAGAGTGCGACTGACCCAGATGCGAAAAATGCCTTCCACCACCATCTCCAATCCTCGACACACAGATGCATGTATGTCAGGACCACCGAGACCTCTCCGCAGACGATCACCAGCAGCAGGAAGACGATTAGAAGGAAACCAAAGACGTAGTAGAATCTCCCGAGCCAAAGGCTTGAGAGAATGAAAAACAGCTCGATGAAAAGTGTACCGAATGGCAAGGTGCCGGCTCCTAACACAAGGAACCATGATGGGTAGCTCCGTGGCGGTATCTCCCTCGGAATCTGGTTGGTACGCACGGGGTACTCTATGTGGCTAGCCCTTGTGCCATACAGCCCTCCGAGCAAGGTAAGCGGCACTGAGATGCCAAACCATAGTGCAAGAAGTGTGAAAAATAGTGATACTGGTAAAGCCCCTGTGCTCTGGTTCTTCCACAATATTGTGTTTAGAGCTGTCAAAATGACAAAAACTATCCCTGAGAAGAAACAAGAGATCAACCAGGAGAGTGACCTCCAACCGTCAGAGCTCCCCTTGATGGTCCTCCACAGACGAACCCCAACATAACCGGCTGTAATCCCTAGAAACAGGTACACAATTATCATACCAGTCAAGAGCATCCCCCTTGAGGCAGGAGAGAGGAACCCCAAAGCGGCAAAAATAACTGTGACTACAGCCATGCCGGTGATCTGAACCCCGTTACCCACCATAACACAAAGCAACCTTGGGCATGTGGGTTCTCTAAAAACATCACCTACTATGAGCTTCCAACCCGACAACTCCTCATTCATCTGCAATTGTGCCTCCTTATCCAACTCCTCGTACCGGGTCAAGTCCCTTCTTACTGTTCTAAGGAATATGATAAACACGATGCCGGCGAGGAAGAACACGACCATCATAGAGTTCATGATCGAGAACCAGTGCACTTTTGCTCCATCCATCTTTAGGTACGCGTCCCATCGAGACGGCCAGCGTATCTCACTCAACTCAAATTCAACCTCGTATGAGAATGTTATCCTTTCATCCTTTTTGATAACCTGAGACTTGTCAAGCTCTGCAGGGCAGTTGACCCGGTCGATCTGAGCATACATCTTGAGATTTGCTACATCTTTTGGGTCCCGCCTGACACTGCAGGGTATGACCTCAAATCCGACTATCTGGTACCCATTTTTCTTGGCTTCCCTCTCAATTACCCCCAAACCTTCCTCACTGGACACAATAATTTCTCCTGCATCTTCGTATTCATGCACCAGCACTTTGAATTTCAAATGGTTGATGACATAGTCATCAAGGCTGTCAAATGGGTAAAACCCGACAGGGAATCCAGTCCACTGGATCCGTACTCCGTTTTGTTCTGCGTACCGCATGACTGGTAAGTTGTCAAGTATCATGTTCACCTGGTACATCTGACGGGTCCTTTGCTTCATGAGAGTAGCCTGCTCCTGGGTCAACGGTTCGGTGGTGCAAAGGTAAACGGATTCATTGACATTGACCTGAAAACGATAAGGAGAGTTGTCGATTTGGTCCCCCATGAGGAGTTCACCTAGGTTCTCAGCACTCTTTTTGATACCTTCTTTTGGTGTGCAGTAAGGGAGAGAGTAGTAGGAGTACGGCAGCTCGGTTTCGATCGAGGTCAAGGAGTTGACTTTTGCAAAAATCAGTTCACCTTTGGAGTAGGTGTGCATGAACGAGCCGGGCAGGTAGAAGGCTTGAAGAGAAGGGAGGAGTATGAGAAAGAGGAATGGGAGGATTTTTATTGAAGGCTTCATTTTGCTTCCCCTTCAATCTGGTTTCTGTGTTTAATGAAATAACCTGAAAATAAATACAGATCAGTATGCAGGAAGAATATCAGTAAGAATTAGAGTCTGCAATTTCCAAACTAACTTGATAACTGATTTATTTACAGTATACAAAATTGAAAAGTAAATTGCATTTTGGTATGCAGGAGAAGTGAGAAACCGGACCGTTAACTGCTTATTCACCTTATATTTGAATTATCAATGATTGATAGATCCACTGAAATAACTTTCAACTCTTTGGATTAAAAAATGAGAAACAGCTGCAACACACAGATCCGGTTCAGGACTTTGTGTTCTGACAGAGTTAAGAACATAAATTTAAACAATAAAACAAACCTCTTTTGATATTAACATTTGTGTAGAATAATTTCCATTTCATCCTATTGCCATAAGCAAAATAGAAACTTTTTCAGACAGGTTCACCGTTATGCAGCGCATACATGTATGTGGTTGAATATATTGAACATAAGATTACAAATTTGTGCAATGCACTCCATTAAGAAACGAATTCACAAAGCTAGGAAAACATATATTAACCCAATGTTCTCATTTGATCAAACAGTTACAGATGAAGATTCACATTTAAAAACAGAAACGAAAACAGGTATATTTTTGCTGGTTATAATCAGAAAAAAAAAATGGCAAGAAAGAACAAATATTGAAGAAATGTTATGGATCAAAATAAGCAGATGAGAGAAGAGAAGAGACTTACCTTGTAGATCCGATGAAGGCTCCAAGAAAAGAGATCTGGTTGTCTCCCAATCTCTCTCGGATCGAGGAATGGAAGAAAGGAAGGGAAGGGAGGAGAGAAGAAGCCAAGAAAACCTTTGATCGGAGTCGGAGGGTTTTAAAGCAGAAATCAATTGTAGCTCTGCTCAGCTCAGTTGACTCCGCGCCAATTGTTTTATACTTTTAATTGGGATCTTCAAATCTGGACCCACTGTCAGTCTTTAATTGTTTATATAATAACGCTTAGTTTAAGTTAAATTTATGTAAGATTATTACTTCTGTAATTAATACCAGTAGGCTTGGCTTGGCACCATAATCGAAATTCTGAACAGTTTCCAAATTCATTTCTTTAAAAAAAAAGTTGTCATTGGTGATTTTTTCATTATAAGGTTGAACGGACCACAAACTCACAGTTTAAAGGGATGAAAGAAAATTAATAGCAGTTGAACCGTGTATAAGGAAAGAGCCAGGTCTGGCGTTGTAAGAACGTGTCCATGGGTTTGCAACGGTGGAGGTGGAGGTGGTTGACTAGAATTGAAGTTGAAGCCTGCCTGCCTTGTGCTTTTCGATCATCTTTTTGCCCAATGCAAGTCAATATAAACAATTGCAAAATCACTAACGTGCATGCGTCCTTTTTGGCACTTCATCATAAGGCACAAGGTAAAGAAGAATAGAGGGTTAAAAAAAGGTAAACCAATGCCACATATTTATAATAAGGAGGTTTCATTTCTAATTAAGCTAATTTTTTTGCTGATAGCGTATTAACCGTGCGTGCCAATATGTTTTTTGGTTGAAAAAATTGTCCTGCTTCGAGTAAAATCTTGGGTTGTTTGGGGGAAAAAAAAAAAAAGAACTGGGTGGTAACATGTTAATATGTAGGATGAAAGATAGCAATTAGAAAATTAAACTTGGGCACATTATTCAACAAATTGAAACTTACGATGTGAAGAAAATTGTATAGAGCGTCAACTGTCATTAACTGTTTTTGACTAAAATGGTGATGATCGTACCAGAACCAATGAACCATGTGGCTTTTGAACCCTCAACAAGTCTTCTCTTTAACTTTTGGTCAAACAAGGAAAAAGAAAGTTAAATAAAGGAAGAAGATAAACAAAAGAGATATCAGAAGCAGTTCGTGGGAGTCCTGTTTCTTAGTATCAAAGGTGGAGAGCATTAGTTATACTAGATTTAATAATATTTAATTTAATGAAGAAAACATGATTTGGTTGATTTCAGGAGCATGCTGAGTTGCTGACCACTTCTTGTTTCCATTGCTAACCAAATGATGAGTACAACTAACTGGATTCTCTGCTTTTGATTATTTCATTGGTTGTGTACCAAAATTTCTAAAAATAGCAGAACTTGCAGAAAGGAAGATTCAAAACTATACCAATCAAAGATTAGAGAGAAAAAAATGCACCTCCCGATTTTCTATAATCACGAGGAGAAGCAACTTATAAATGAAGAAAGCCGTCATGTGAACAAAAGCATAGTTCATTTGTACACTTTCCAAAATCCATACCACAAAAAAGATATTAGATGAGGGAAGAGAATTAAAAACCACGAAATAAAATGGAAAATAAATTTAAATCTATGACAATAATATCACTGATATGGAGCCTAGGTAAAAAAATGTCATGAACTTCCATCCAAAATTACACCACTGCATAGAAGAAAAATTCAACCAACCTAGATTTCAGCAACTCAACCAAATTGCAAAAATACAGTTCACAACACCATCACATCTAATCAATCTTCACCGACGAGAAAAGGTAGTGCACAAATGAGAAGGATGTCAAGAACCCAATCGTTCCAGTTGCCAGCATAATTGCTAGGGATACTATCAATGCATACCCAACATACAGCATTGCGGAGACAGGCCCACTCAGGCTCTTCAGGTCAAACACCAGGTAATTGATAGAGTATAGGAAAACATACACTGCCACCGATCCAGAGGCAAAAAATGCTTTCCACCACCACCTCCAGTCCTCGACACACAAATGCATGTATGTCAGAACAACTGATACCTCAGCACACACTACCACTAGCAGCAGCAGCACTACCAGCAGGAATCCAAAGACATAGTAGAATCTTCCTAGCCAGATGCTGGAGAGAATGAAGAATAGCTCGATGAAAAGCGTACCAAATGGAAGTGTACCAGCACCAGCCACGAGGAGCCATGAGGGGTACTTTCTAGCTGGTATTTCTCTGGGAATTTGGTTGGTGCGTACTGGGTAGTCAATTGGTTCAGCCCGTGTGCCAATGAAACCACCAATTAGAGTTAGTGGCACCGAGATGCAGAACCAGAGTGAGAGAAGAGTGAAAAATAGAGAGATTGGTAATGCACCGGTGCTACTGTTTGCCCAGAGCATGAAGTTGAGGATCATCAGAATGAGAAAAGAAATACCAGGAAAGAAGCAAGCTGTGGACCAGGATACCGATCTCCAACCTTCGGATGTACCTTTGATGGTTCGCCACATCCTAACACTGACATAACCCGCAATAATGCCCAAAAACAGGTACAGGATTATCATACCTGTTAACAACATCCCTCTTGAGGCCGGTGACATAAATCCAAATGCTGCAAAAACAATAGTCACAACTGCCATGCCTAAAATTTGAACCCCATCTCCAACCATTATACATAGCAATTTGCCACATGTGGGTTCTCTAAACACGTCACCTACAACTAGTTTCCAACCTGACAGCTCCTCTGTCATTTGCGCTTGTGATTCTCGGTCTAATTCTTCGTACCGGGTCAGATCTCTCCTAACAGTACGCAGAAAAATGACAAACACTATACCAGCCAAGAAAAGTATTACCATGAGAGAGTTCATTATAGAGAACCAGTGCACCCTGGCGCCTTCCATTTTTAGGTAGTGGTCCCAGCGAGATGGCCACTTTATGTCGCTTTTTACAAATTCAACCTCGTAAGTAAATGTAATTTTTTCAAGCTCCCTGATTGGCTGGGATCGCTCAATTTCTAGCGGGCAGTTGACTTTTTCAACTGTATCATACATGTTAAGCTTAGACATGGCATCTGCGTCCCGCCTTACACTGCAAGGGATGACCTCAAATCCAACAATTTCGTACCCATTCATGGTACTCTTATCTGTCTCTGTTATCACACCCATACCCTCTTCACCAGTGCCAATAATCTTCACATTACCACCTTCATATTCATGTACCAGTACCTTAAACTTCAAGTGGTTGACTATATAGTCCTCAGAGCTCCCTTCAGGTGTGTACCCGACAGGAAAGCCGGTCCACTGGATAACTGCTCCATTTTGGTTGGTGTACCTCAGCACAGGTAAATTGTCTAAAATCATATTCACCTGGTATAGGTCACGGGTACGCTGTTTCAGCAATGTGACATCATGCTCATTTAACGGGCTGGTGCTGCAGAGGTACAATGATTCATTGACATTGATCCTAAAGCGGTATGGCGAGTTGTCTATCTGGTCACCCATCAAGAGCTCACCGAGGTTTTCAGCGCTCTTTTTGATACCACCTTTGGGCTGGCAATATGGGAGGCTGTAATACGAGAAAGGAAGCTCGGTCTCAATAGAGGTGAGAGAGTTCACTTTTGCGTATATCTCCTCTCCTTGTGCATAAGTGTGCATGTATGTGCCTGGAAGATAAAAGGCATTGCAAGGGCACAGAAGGAGAAGTAGAGATAGGAGAGGATAGAGAAATCGAGACACCATGGCAAGCTTGGACATGGTGGAGAAACCCCTTTCACCAGATCTTGATTCTTGTTCAGCAAAGCACCATACAACCTGAAAGGAAAAAAAGAAAAAAAAAAAAAAAAAAAAGATGTCAACAAATCCAAAACTTTTGATAGATGTCAGCTGCAGTAAAAATTCCAACATCGTGCATATCACTCCACCAAAGGGACATAACATATGTCATCCTCCACTTACAACCATTTGGTGAGTACTGACTACTGAGTACACACACCTCCTATAACAGACCCAACATCCTCTATATCCCTTCACTACCGATCACTTAAGAAATTATTCTCTTTACCAGTTAACTAACCAAACCTAAAAAGCGGACGCAAATTGGGTAATTTAAGTTCATCCCAAGAGTTAAGGGGGCACTCTAAACCTTTTTTACAGCATGTGTGCAATATTGATGCTTTTAAGGGAATAAATAGTATATGTCATCTTTTTTTTCTAGTATGAATAGAGAGAATAGATCCTATCTGAACTGTGCGCCCCAGATGGCATGCACATACCACCGAACTGAAGTTGGCACCTGGGCCTATAGGCTTAGTTACTGACAGAAGGCCTCTCACAAAATGTGAGAGAGACCTCAGTTTGCTGCCTCTTACCAGTTCATGCAATTATGCAAACATGCACTAACAATTAAGCAATAGGACTGAACCTGACAGACCTTGCACCAGGAAGGTACAGCCATACACTAATTTTACCAAACAAATCAACAGAACTGACCACAAAGAAAACAATGGAAGCTACTAAGAACTGGCTACAAGAAACCGCAATACTACTATAAGGTACTTTTGCTGTTGCTTAAGATAACACAACAAATATTGAATTTTTAGCAGTGTTCATGTGCATGGATTGCAAGTTCAATTGGTCCTCACCAAATTGAACTGCAATTTAGTAAGAAAATCTGCCAGCAATTATCCCCTTTCCCTATAACCAATTCCCAGTGCATCTTAAAGTTTAGAGTAAGTAATTTTCCAAGTTAACCACGCTCCGAATCTCACTCAGTCTCAGTCGGTGGTGAACTCTCTGGAGCAGATCCATTGCTAGCAGTTGGACAATACAAATTGGCGAAGTTGCATGGACAATTATAGTGCGAAAAAGAGAGAAAAAGTGGCAGATTGAAGGTTGGAAACACCTCCAAGTCCAATTAACGAAAATGAACTAGCAGAGCAAAGGAGAAGAGGAAGAAAGAACAGATCTAGGGTTAGTTGGCGACTACCTGATGGATTCTCCCGAATCAGCGAGAATGGCAAGCAGGCAGGTAAGCAGGAGGCAGCCGACCGATGCGAGATCTGAAGAAGAATCGAGGAGGGAGGGAGGGAGGGAGGGTTGGAGAAACGCAAGTGTCAATTGAAGTGGTTGCGTGGATGGAAAGCCCAACTAGGAAGGGAACCACTTTTGCTCTCAGCACTCCGCACAGAAGCAGTGGTGGTTAAAGAGAGCTTTAGTTTAGTTTAGATGCAGATTCGTTTTGTTCTTTCGTTACAAAAAAGATAACAATGGACGGTGGGTTCGGATCGGATCGGATCAGGGATTGATCGGGACCGTTGAAATTGCAGGATTGTCTGGTAGCATTAGCCTTAAATCTTAATAATTAATAAGCGAACATGTGCATGTGCGTCAAGGGGAAGGGAGGGGAAAGGGATACATTTCGCATGTTCGCTTCGGCGCCGCACGTGCTGCGAACTCATTTCGTGCGGGCTGCGGGGAACTTGGGCCCGATAAATAATGACTTCATGCCTGCTCTGCTCTTGAAAAAAGTCTTATAAGCCCATTCAATGTGATTTAAGGCCCAATAGATGATGGGTTTTGTATTCCCATCCAATTTGGACCGGCAATAACGACTTGTTTGTTTAACTCAACTCAACTCGGCTAATCAAGTCTCAATCTCATATCTTGAAAGTTGAAATATCAAATTTGTTGTTGTCAGAAATAAATACATTCTGTGAAGGATGCCTCTTACTTAGAACCTTAATTTAAAGGTAGGTTCACATTACATATATAATTGAATTCTAGCTCAAGTACTGATGAACTCGATTACATATATCAGTGTCACAACCATATTGCTCAACACAGTCACACTTGACACTTACTTGATTATGAAAGATTGATTTTTCAAGTTTCAATGGAAATAATTAGTTCTTGGGTTCAATGTAAATTTCGCGGATAGGATCAGAAATTCAGAACTCAGAAGCCTAGCTCCTTCTAACTTCTAAGTCTGTGTCTGACTCACAATTCACAAATGCCAAGGACCTGGCTCTTCAACTCTTGCATGGTATTGGTAGCTGGCTGCTTATATGTTCCAAGGAAAAGTTGTCACCATCAATGACACTTCCATTGGCTGCTAGCTAGTCTGGTGTTTATGTTGGCAAATAACAGTCCAATAGTCCAATGACATTATATTTATCAGAAATTTTCAAATATGCATATGATCACTTTCCCCAAAAAAAGAGTTTATCTCTCTAGACTTTGTTTTGGTATTGAGATTGACGACCAAAAGTAAAATGAGACTGAAATGGGGGTGGGCATATTACACTACAACGTAACAAAGCTGCAATCAGGACACAGGGCTGGGCTGGCTGTTGTTGTTAGAACTTAGAAGGTACGTAGAACCGTGCTTCACAGCTTTCATTTGGAACTTGAGCGAGCTTGTCTCCTAAATCCTTCAAATTTAATTTCCTACTTAAATATTGTGAGGTACTTTTCTCATAATTATATATTGGGTGGTTAATATTTATTTAATACTGCTTTTAATTAAGGTCAACATTGTGACGTAAATTTGAATGCCTTCATTAATACATAAATCGAATAGTATGCCCAATTGCCCATACAGTACTAGATCAAACAAAGAACACAAAACTTGTATTATATATACACAATGACCACACTGGTTACAGGAAACTATTATACAAATAAATATACATGTGTTAAATCTGAACAAATATTACAGGGGTCTTTAATATTTCTGAAGATGGATCTGAGTCTGAGTCTGATTCCATCAGGCAGGCCAAAACCGAACAAGAACATGCATGCTAAAATATTGGCAGACGGACATATATATATGGAACTGGCAGTCAGACTCAGACTCAGACTCAGACTCAGACTGACTGCGGCCTAACTACAATCATAATTCATAATTCATACCAAACATACTTCAGTCATGCTGCAGAAACCGCACTCAAATTGTAATGTAATGCCATTTCCTCTCCTTGTTCATTTTGCAACTACTCTATTAATTTACTATTGAAAATTTAGAAATTTGATTCCATCTTTTTCTCAATTCTCAAGTAAGAAAAAGGAGTGCTATTTGAACAAATCTGTGCCGTATACACAGCACAGCAACCGGACACTTGAATTTGAATGCTATTATTATTAGTTCATATTCCTCAACTTGCCAATAGTTGTTGATTTATATAGTTTATTCCGATACCATAATATATATTGCGTTGTCTTGGCCGTATTCTTCCGTAGGTAAACTTACATGATTGGATTGGATTGGATTCATGAATTAATTTAAGAGGCAGGTTGTTGTTGCCCATCTCTCTTAATAAATTAAATAAATTCTTGGATGAGATTACCATGCATAAGCCATAACTAATTAAGACATATATAAAATATGTTTCTTATTTATTAAAAAGAAGAAGGATGAGTGATAGAATATGATGAAACTTGTGAGAGTGTCTCATATGCCATGTGCATTAGTTAGAATTTGCCAACAGCACGACCATTGACACATGATCGATTTCGCAACGGTGGGGAAGCTAGGCATGTGGCTTCCTCTAGTGTGACAATATTTATATCTTCTACTATATAATATTAAACTAAAGACTTGAAGGCTTGAACAAACTGAAAAAAAAAATCAGCTTAAATAAAATTAGGTTGTGGGATCAAGCGGCGCATATATAAGCACTAAATATTCACAACTTCTTTCCTTTTCAAGAGAAATTGAGGAAGGCAAAAAAATAAAATAATAATCAGATGATTTTTTGAGGTAAATAATAAGATGATTTATTTCTCAAAATTTTTCTTCTTTTGAGTGATATCTTCTCAGAACTTTTCAGGTTGGGTCTGATCGTCGTCAATGGGAAATTAATTCACCGACCAAATGATTATGACAAACTGTTCATTCCTGTGAGGTGAGCAGCTGGGAATATATTGGGATATATAATAATATGCTACTTTAAATTAATCTCCCTTAATTAGTTAATTCTGTATTCGTTTCTCTTTAATTTTCCATTAAAATAAATGACAGAGTGGTTGAGCGACTGTAATTTTCATTGATTAAGTCAGAAAATTAAACTTCTGTATCTTTCTCAGTTATTTATTATTTATCATAATTTTTTTTGTACAACTATGTATGTCAGTAATAAAAAAAATGTTTAAGCAGCAGTATGACCCAAATGAAATATATGCCCTAAGTCAAAATGTAGTACGTAGGACCAACATTCCTAGTTTGGATAATAAGCATATTATTGATACATTCACTTATAAGTTGATAACGAACATGGAATATAGAATAATTAACTAGCTAAGAGAAAAATAGATGATAGATTCAATAATCATATTATAGAATTCATGGAACAAGCTAACGATAGAACTTTTTACTTCCCAAAAGCAAAACATCGTGGGCACACAACCACACCCCCTTTTGGAGTTTTGAGGCCTCTTTTTCTCTGATCCACAGTTACACTTATCATCCCTCATTAATATCTCTATGATTAGCGAACTACCCCCAACAGGAATTCTTGTCGGTGGTAACTGGTAACAATTCTTTATTTCAATCAAAGTTTTCTTTCTTTTTTTTAATCTTATTAATTAAATAATTGAGCTATTGCAATTTCGAATTAGTTTTTATATTTCTATTATAAAAAGTATTAGAATGTAACATGACTAAGTGTTCAATTAATTTAAGTATAGATTTTATTTATTCAGTTGAGTTATCTGATGAACAGTTATTGACCGGCATTTTAAGCTTTGAAATTCTAATCAATTGATCTTCTACGTACTGGAATATATTTCACTAAGATAGCTGACATTAAATTATATACACATATTTGTGTGAGGAGGATCCAATAACCATGAACATTGATATCTGTGATGACCATTTATTATTTATATATAAATTGACAAATCCAAACTGTTAGATGCATATAAATCATCTCAATAACATACACTAAAAAAGATAAAAATTTAACATTATATTTTTTTGAAAGATTAACAGATGCTGCTAATCAAAAAATTTAACATTGTATTAATAGCCATTAAGAGAAGAGAAAAAATCATAAAATTTGAACCAATGATTTTGTATACACATGTAAATAAAATCAAAGTAATATTTTTTTTTTGTATACACATAAAACATGATATATACGACACATTTTATCAATTAGTTTTGTTATTTTGAGTTCAAAATATAGTTATTTGAGATTTAATTTTATAGTCACCCGATCAGTCACAAAAAACATGGTTATTAAAGTGAAGTGGGTGTGACAATGATCTCATGTGTCAACACACGCAGTGGCAGAGAGAAGGGGGGGATTGGGGGTGCTAAGACCCCCTGATTTCCCAAATTATGTATTGACATTTAATTTGTCAGTGTATTTTTGTAAAAAAAATTTGTTTGGCTCCCCCTACGATTTTCATGCACTAGTATAAGTCTTTATTGGCTCCCTAAATTACATGAAGAGGGATCAAATAATCATGTTTTTGGTGACCGATCAGTAATTATGAAACTAAATTTTGAATAACTACATTTCAAAATCTTAATAAACAAAACTATTGATAGTTGGTGTTAGATATATATATTATGTTTTATGTGTACACAAAAAATTATATCACTTTGATTTTATTTAAATGTGCATCAAGATTAACATAAATCAATGGTTGAAATTTTATAATTTTTTCTCCTCACTTAATTACTATCAAAATGATGTTAATACTTTATCATTTATTATTTTATTTTGTATATGTTATTAAAATGATTTAGAATACATCTAACGGTTTACAATTGTCCATTTATATATAAATAATGAAATGACTACTATGGATATCAATGACCATGGTTATTGAATCCCTCTTCAAATTACATATGGAGTTAGATATAGAATTATAAAAAAAACCTATTAAGTAAGGTCTTAAAATTAATTGAAAAGTTCATTGTTTTTCGTAAATTCAATTATTATTGCTTTATTAATTATATGAAACTTGGCCATTTTCTTATTCATCTCTTCATTCCTCCCTTCTGTCATGTCTTTTATTATGACTATGTGTTCGAGTTCTCAACGATACTTGACAATTTTTTTATATATATGTCTGTCTTTTGACTCCGACGATACGGCCCCTCCCATGCCAGATTCCTGGTTCCGCCCCCAGAACACACGATTGCACTTAATTAAAAACTTCATTGCTAATGTGCAACACTGTTAATTAAAGTGAATATATTGTGTACATTTGTCAGAGGCTATGACCATTTGATCCGACCAGACGACCAGAATAAAACATCTCTTTTCCACATGCTATTTAGGTAGCTGTTCCCTCAGTTTACGACCTTGGAATTATTTGAAACGATTAAATTTAGAATTTCAATTGACAAAAAGTAATTCCGAGAAATACTTTGCTATTCAAAACCTAAAATAATATACAAAATATGTATACAAAGCAGTAGACCATCTTGCATTTAACAAAATGTGCTTTGGACAATATAATGAAACAATTAATTTTACCAATAACTTGAAACATAACATTGAAACGAATATTGGAATGAAATATAAATATTATTGGGAAATGTACGTTGTTACAATGAGTGGACCACATTGGAGACATATATAGATGCGTGACAAAAAAAGTAGTGAGACGCTAACGAAATCTGTAAAGTTTGGCATCCAAAGTAAACATTTGTTATATATCGTATCTGAACACACTCTACTCTACTCTAGAGACCCCGCCTGAGCTTGATACATGGGTCATTACTCATTCATGGACTGATGGGTAATTTGAGTAGACACATTGCAGAGACATGGTTTTGGAACCATTGGGCGGGCCATTCAGCTCAGCTCAGCGCTGCAGTAGGCTGGCATCAAATGTTCACCTTTTCTGCAACATTCATGCCACATTTGCTTGCATCCCTTTCTTTCTTGGTGTTGCTACTCTTCGTCGATTGTCGTCCTTCACAACCATGTTATGCTAGCTGTGACATGCATAATTGCAATTCTCTCTTGACTCTTGTCATGTAAAATAAATACATTGGAGATCAGATCGACGCCCATACCTCAAAATTAATATGATGAATGAATTCATTGATGACCAATCTTGCTAAAACTATTAAAACTGCAGCTAGCTACGACCTACCACTAGTCCACTACCATCCATGTAAGACTAATCTTAATTTTAAAATCCTAATTTTAGATAGAATATGATATCGCAGTATTAAGTTGTACAAACTATACTTATCTAGTTTGTAATTGCATCTTATATGGATCGTTTCGTTTATAATTAATAATTATAACCTTTTTAGCAATGTTCTAAATAGCGCTGCTATAGCGTTTCCAGATTTCAAACGCAATATAATATGTCAACACTGCGCAAGTAACGCTATTACTGCTATAGCGGAAATAGCGTGTGCTATAGCGCATAGCGTGATAGCGCTAAAATAACGCGCTATCCGACATACAATATTTTTTAGGCACAAAATGATTTATATTTGTTTTACTGGACTGATGTGAGAATTGTATATTAATCATCTTAATCATTCCTATTGAAGAGTTTGTCTCATCATCATCACCAGAAGATGAGGATAATGAGTCGCCAATTGAGTCTGATAAAGATAATGACGTGTCTGAAGAATCTACATAATAATATATAGTTTGACTTGAAATTAGAGTAAAACCTGACATATAGGATATTTTGTATATGTCTGATAACAAAATTAGTAACCTTTTGTGTAGAAAATGACTTAGGATTAATGACTCTTTTGTGTAGAAATTCAGAAAATAACATAGTTTGTGATAGTTTAGATCATTTTGTACTAAAAACAATACTATATCAAATATTTTGAAAAGCAACTTGGACTTTATACTAGTTTAGTGCAAATATATTAGTTTCTTAATTAATTTTGTTTTGATTATTTGCTCTATAGAATTTTTAATAATGTTGAAATTTAATACAAAAATATAATACAATTCATGAGAATAATGGACATGTTACGTACTATAGCGGCAATAGCTTTTCCAAAGACCTGCTGCAATGACGCTATAATCGCGATTTAGAACCTTGCTTTTTAGTCACAAAACATACACAGATAAAATACAAAATTAACAAGACAGTCGCAGATAATTGTTTCTGTTTTGAATGGCTATGTATTCGATCTTAGGTAATTAATGTTTCAAAAGAAAACATGATTACAAACAAAGTGAACTTGCATCTTATTAAGAAAAAAGATATCATCCGAAATCCGAAATGCCATATTGAGGAGCTGCAAAATGCATTTTTGAGGAGCCACTGTTCAAACATACTAAAGCGGAATGACGTGATCCTCATTCCTCACATCACATAGTCACATAATTTAACCTGTACAATACACATATAAGCTGCAAGTTGCATTTTGTGGAAAAGCAGGGGACCAATCCACAAAGATGGTAAGCACGTGCCACTCACATGCCCAGTACAGTACCATCTTCCGAATGTCAGTCACCACTCACCACTCACCATGCGCTGCTGATGCTGATGGTGCTGATGGTGCTGCTTCTGGAAAGCAACCAGCAATCAGCAATCAGCAATCAGCAGCGTATCATCACTTCATCACATCACATCACATCATTGTCACTAACCAATCTGGACGAGATCCAACGGTCCCAGCCCAGTGTTTTTTGGCGCGAGGCTCAAAAGTCGTTAGGACGCGCGCTGGTGCGACCGAGAGACTGCATAGGGGGTCCCACTGAATAAAGCAGCACTACTAGTCTAGTCTACTGCTGAAGGTGAAGGCTGAAGGAAGGAAGCAGACCGGCAATACCGATATTGCCCCCACCACCTAAGCTATCATCGTTCTGCAATTAGTGCTTGCCTGCGATAGAGAGCGAGAGTCTGACAAGGGAAGGCGCGGTCAAAAGAGGAATCAATTCGCATTGTGGTGTCTTTCGATGCCAACATAAAGCTTCTTCATTTTTGTAACTTGTGATTCTCGCGATTCACGAATGGATGGATGGATGGAGGTTTTGATTTGATCGGAGCCTGCCTGCTTCAGCTTCATGGGACCGAGCAAGGAGACAAACTACGCTTGGGAAGTGGGAAGTGGGAACTGCGTCCGGTCCTCTTCTGTTGGTTTGTTATATATGTTGATACTCGTGTTGCATGGGGTACAGAACTAGGAGCCCGTATGTGCTGTTATTCTATTCTTTTTAACTAATACGACCATGTTAATTACTCTTATCCAAACCGTTAGATCTAAAATAAACGGATCCCATTAGTCCAATATTGATTATTGGGTACCTTTTTGTCAATTAATCGCATCTGTTAATAAAAAGACAAACCCTATATGTTATATACCATCTTAGGCCCCGTTCGGATAGTCAAGGGAATGATGGGAAATAACATAGGATGTGTATTTGTGGGATTTTTTTCATTGACCCCGTTCGGCTCCAACCCACCAAAATGAATACAAATTGATGGGAAAAAATAAATCATCTTTGAGCTAGTTATTTTTTTCCCATTCTGATTGGGAACTCATTAAATCACAAAAAGGGAACCCACACCCACCATTTTCCATCCCACAAAAAAATTTGCAACCGAACAGGCCCTTAGGGTTGTCAATGGGTATGATCGATACTGGTCTGATGGTACTATTTTCACTATTATATCTGCTTAATAAAGTTCTACTCGTACACTATGGTTACCTAGTAAAATTAGACTTATCCATACCTACATGTACTTTAAAAAAAAAAAAAATTAGAGTTATCCGTACCCTACATTAGTGTTGTGCTCCTTGCCCATCCCGGGCCGCCCGCCCCCCCGCCCATGCCCTTCGCCCGTCCGGGCCCACAATCCTCGCCCGCTCATCTAGGGTCCAGGCGGGCGGGTCTCGAAGGGCAAGGGTCTGAATATTTGTTGTTGGCCCCCGAAATCCGCTCGCCCCTCGTCACCTTCCAGCTTGTGCCCTTCGCCCGCCCATGCCTACCCCCCGCGCCCGCCCTTACAAGTTTCTTAGTTTCTAAAATGTACAAAGAAGTTGTAAATTTTTAGAAAAAAAAAAGAAAGTTATTCAAACTTATAAAATAAAGCTTATTTAAAAAAAAATAACTTGCAATCTTTTGTTTTTAAAAAACAAAATTATTTTAAAACAGTATGTTTAAAAAAAATTTATAACTTTTCTCATTTTTCTTTTTCATTCTTATTCTACATCATTTTTTTACTCCTCTCCTCAGTCCTCACTCAGATTTATTAAACATGTTTATCTGTGGGTGTGATCCATCCCCATATAGGTAAATTATTTTTTGGGAAAAAAAATTGTAATTCTCAAATAAGTTTATTAGTATATTTTTTCTTACACGCGTGAAAAAGTAGAATGTTAGCATTTATGTGCAACATCCTTTAGATTCGTAAGCTTGTGGCCTCATAATTTGTACTGAAATGAACACCTGATCTGACTTGATAACCCAACCAAACATGCTAATATGGAGTCACTCCTCATGACCTCTCCTCTCATCTTCTGTTATTAAACAAGAGATGAGGCGGAGGAGAATGGAGCACAACAGCATGCACACGCCCGCCCCACCCGCCGGCAACACGCCCCACCTGCCGCAACACGCCCCCAGAGCCCGCGTTCCGCGACAAACCCGTCACCCACCCTTGCCCGCCAAGCACAACGGGCAAAGGGAAGGGCCTCCCCACGGGACAAAACTCCCCGAAACCCGTCCGTCCGTGCCCACCGTCGCCCGTCGCTCGTCGCCTGCCGAGGCCTGCCCGCCCCCATTGGCATAACACTACCTACATGCACTTGCAAAAATACGGTAGCGAAAATGATAATATTACATAACGAATAACATAATAATATTTTATATTAGATTAGTAGAAGAGATGAGTTGTTTTCAAGAGAGTAATAAAAGGCTTAAATTATATTGGAAATAGCATCAACTATCATAAAATGTATTGGAAATAATTCAAAATTAATATTCATTAATTCTATTATTTTAGAAGAGCATAAATATTTTTCCATACATTACTATATATATATAGTATAGCATACAAGTAAGAAATGACTTTTGCCCTTACATTTAACCATTTGCTTAATGAAATTTTTTTAGCCACACATATATCTTATAAAACTAACAACAGAAATCCTTAATTATTCCTTACCATATGCACCTTATGAAATACTCTATGAGTTAGCTAAACTGGTAAAAAGATATCATTGACAACACAGTGTGTTAGCCAACAGTACCGATGTGTAATGCGAACTATTTATTAATTATTCACAATACATTCTTTATTAATATAAATTAATGAAAGTCCATGCACGGGCATTCACTCAAAAATAGGCACACAAAATAATGACATTAGAACGACCTCATTCTCCTAGTTTAGATTGTAAGATATAAAATATTGATACAATATGTTCAAAGAATGAAAACCGTTAAATCAATTACATGTCAAAATCTATCCACCCACATTGGAGTCCGTGGATCACTATTAGTATATCTTACTTCCTCCGTCCCAAAATATTTGCATTTTTAGGAAAAGTCAACTAAATTAGTGGGAAAGTGAAATTACCTTTATACCCTCAATTTAATAGAAAGGTTGTGATATAAAGGTTTCTAGAAAGTTGTGATATAATAGAAAGTTGTGATATAAATTGGGTAAAACTCATTTAATTTGGGACAAGATAAGAAGGGTAAAAATGCAAATATTTTGGGACGGAGGAAGTAGTATAGTATCTTACCGACGGTGGTACCAATTTAATGCTCCCCCAAACAAACCCAATTAAAAAGCAAGCCTAGGAACTCCTCTAGCAAGTAGCAAGGGCACCTCCCTCTCCCTTTCCCGCTCCAGTCCCCTACTCCCATGCGGGTTGCGGCCATGCAGATTTTCTAATTTATTGCTTCATGTCATACTGGCGCTCCAAACTCCCTCGCAATTCACCGCCACCTCAAACCAAACCAAACCAAACCACCGTCAATTAATTGAGTAGGCTAGTTTATATCTAACCATCTATTTATTTAACTAAATATAGTAACTATTCAGTTTAACATACATACTAATTATTATTCAATTTAACATCAACATAACATGTTAATTATAAGTTGAGGATGTTAACTTAAATAATTAACATGTTAAGTTGAATAATTAGTTGGTTTGATTAAATCAAACTGTATGGTATACGCCTATACGGTATACCGAACGGTGTCACGATAACATTTTCCAATTTTGTAAAGCAAAGGAAGAAAACTCCAAAATTGGCAGACGGACACGCGTCCCATAATACAGCAGCTGAGCCTGAGCAGTGAGCAGCGTGTAGTGTAGTGTAGCTGTGTTGTACGCCGTAGGCTGCCCTGCCCTGCCCAGCTGCCCTGTGCGTAGCAGCAGCAGTAGTGTCACTAGAGGGAGCAGTAGAGCCTTGTCTGTCTGGACGGACGGACTCCGTATTCTTTTTCGGTTTTTCAGATAAAAGGAGAAACCAAAGCAAAGCAAAGCCAGTTAAGTTACTTTCCACAGATAAAACAGCGCCAGAGAGAAAAAAAAAGAAGAAACGCTTTTTCAGCAAAGCTCTCTCTCTCTCTCTCTCTGTGCTGTATGTATGTAAAAGTCTGCAAGTAAGAGACAGACTAAGTCACGACACTTTGCTCTCCCATCTTCTCTTCTTCTCTTCTTCATATCTCCTTCCTCTCTCCCTCTCACTCACACCAACCATCACAAATTATCAACACAAATCCTCACCAAGTTTACTTATAGAGGAGCAACCACTGCAGGAGGAGCTTCCATCGCAATCCCATCAATGCTGGCTTTGTGATCGCCACATGCCACATCTTCTGGTAATTACCACCATCCCTATTTCTATTTCCATTTCTATCACTGTCTGATTTCTCTTGTTCTGATTCCATCAGTGCTTGCTTCCATTGTACCTGCATTGCAATGTAATTTAGTTTCATTTGTGTTCTAAATAAAATACCAACGATTAATGTACGAGCAATTCTTTTCTTTTTTTGTTCTGGATTTCTCATAAAGGATTCATAAATAAATGCTGTTCCTTTTTGTGTGGTAACATCTTTTGTACGGTGCTTTTTCTTCCATTAATTCTGTTATCAAATGGGAGTGAACAATCAGGCGATAACCAAAGATTCTCCAGTTTCTGACCACTTTTATTATTTTGGGTGTTCAATAATTTACTCCAGTCGACTGATTTAATTTTCAATTGCAGGAAAAAGTAAAACCCAACTCTCTGTTTTTTCTTTTTGTTGCTTACCAACTTCTTGAGTTCTTAGATATAGAAATATGACAAAAAAAGCTTCAAGAAATTAAAACTATCTGTTTGTCCAGGCATTAAATTCCATTCTCACGCAAAGCGCTACGATGTTTCAGTTATTTCATAGCAATTCGATTTGTTCACCTAATTTATTGGCTTTTAATTTCATGACAGAACTGAAATAAAGCTAAGTGCTTGACCTTGCCCAAGCAAAACTTGGGACTTGATAAAAAGAGGAACATCTACATCACATCAGGGACCATGTCAGGTACCCCCATTTCCTTTCCTTATTTTTTCCTACTGTTTATTCAATCATTCCTCTAAACGGAATAAGTTAATTTGTTACCCATTTTCCTAAGCAAAATAAATATTTTTTTTTGAGGAAATAAGCAAAATAATTTTAGATCCCTCTGACATTATTTGCGCCGACAAATAAGAAGAATATTTCATGTGCATATCTAAGAAATAATCATTTAGGAGAAAAATATGAAAAATATAAAAGATTTGAACTTGTCAAGGTGTCTTGATGCCAAATAAAGATTTCCCATATTGTATATTGTTCCAACATCCCATGTTTATGATTCTAATTTTGTTTGCTTGTCTTCCATATTTTTTTTGTGTTTTTATCAAGCAAAAGAAAAGAAAGACCTCTATTGTTCCCTTGCAGAAGCAATTGAAATGGAGTTCTCAACACCAACATTCACTGAAGAAAAGAAGGATAAAAAATCAGACCATGAAAACTCAGAAGATGAGAGGCGAAGAACGAAGATTGGCTCTCTGAAGAAGAAGGCAATGCATGCTTCAACAAGGATCACACATTCGCTAAAGAAGAAACGAGCAAGGCGCAGAAGCAGCCTTAGAGTATCTTCTATCTCAATAGAAGATGTGAGAGATGCCGAGGATGTGGCGGCTGTTAGTACCTTTAGAGATATTTTGATTGGAAAGGATTTATTGCCGGAGAGACATGATGACTACCACATGATGTTACGGTAAGTTAAATTTGTCTTGGTGCACACATATCCCTTTAAATTTTCTTTAATCTTCATTTTCAATGACATCACTCTGAAATCGGATGGCACATATTCAAAATTATGAGTTAATCCGGTGGACAGTTCAACTCTGTTTGTTTAGAGCTGAAGCTCATCAGTTGATACTTATTTTTTTTTAATTAAGAATTCTTATGCAGAGTTTTAGTTAATAGTGTCTTCTATCAGACATTCTTCATCTCTGTTTTCTCTTGGATATTGCCACGAAGGCACAACCCACCAACCAACCATGTGGAAATAATTAAAAAACATGCTGTGGTGCCCTGGCTTCTTATTTTCTTTAGAATCATGTCCTGTATTGCCAGCTAAAACTGCAAGAGGGGAAGTTCTTTACTGTCAATTTATCTATATGCAGATTCCTTAAGGCTAGAAAATTTGACTTTGAGAAGTCAACTCAAATGTGGGCCGAAATGCTGCAATGGAGAAGGGATTTTGGAACTGATAATATCTTGGAGGTGAGGCAAAAATACTTCATTATCATTATCAGAATTAATTAGTTAGATAAGGATTATAGATACTGTAAACAAATCACATAACATTAATTAAGGTGGAGAATTTGGTCTTATTGAAATTTTATTACAGGTGGTAAGGCAACTCCTAAAATTCAGAATGAATACAGAAAATTTATGTTGGATCAGATGATGCTTATTAAATTTTGGTCCAAACAGGTGTACAATAATTTATGTTGGATTATTTGAGGCCAAACAGGTGTGCATATATACAATGAATATTGGAATAGTTCTTGTGGGTAAACAGTGAAATGCGCTGTCGTGACTTCTTGAACTTCATTGTATAATAAAGACAATACTTGTACAAAAGTTAATTCACCTTCCCCTGTTTTTTGTATATTGAAGGATTTCCAATTTGAAGAGCTTGATGAAGTATTACAATACTACCCACAAGGCTACCATGGTGTTGACAAGGATGGGAGGCCAGTCTACATAGAGAGACTTGGCAAGGTTGAGCCTAACAAGCTGGTACAAATAACCACCGTGGACAGGTACATAAGGTACCATGTGCAAGAGTTTGAAAGGGCATTTTCTGAGAAGTTCCCCGCTTGCTCAATTGCGGTTAAGAGGCACATTGACACAACCACTACAATATTGGATGTGAATGGCGTGGTATGTTTCTGAATGCTAATTAAGTGGCTTAAATTAATACATTCAGATATTATTTACTAGAAATCTGTTCTCATCTATTTTCTCGGGTTTTATTTTTACTTTCATCATCAAACGCTCTAGAGAATGCTTAGAGTCACCTAGGTGTTCCAAGAGTTACTATGAAATGAGAATGGGTCATATATCTGACATTTGTTATTTTATTATATAAACTTATTAACAATATTCCGTGGGATGAAGGGATTACATTTATATGTTGTTTTCGCAGGGTCTTAAAAACTTCAGCAAAATTGCAAGAGAGCTTGTAAACCACATGCACAAAATAGATAGCGACTATTATCCCGAGGTGAGTCTCTTTGTGCAAAGATAATTAACTTGTTCTGAGAAATTTTAAACAATTGTCTTATTTGAGAAAGCTAACTTTTTTTTTTTAAAAAAAAAATTCAGACACTGCATCAGATGTTTATAGTTAATGCTGGACATGGATTCAAGTTAATTTGGAACAGTGTTAAGGGGTTTCTTGACCCTAAAACCTCGTCCAAAATTCATGTACGTTTTTTCTCTTACCATAATGTTATCACTAATTTAAGAGGGTTTTCAATGCATAATATTGTTTTTTTTTATATGCTTAGGTATTAGGAGCAAAGTTTCAAAGTAGACTTCTTGAAGCTATTGATTCAAGGTCGGTGTTACCATTTCATCAATTTTCTCCTGATAAACATTCTTAGGATGAGGATTCACCATACCTGGCTTTGTGCTAGAATGAACCAGCACAGTTTCTAGTCATGCCATAGAATTAATCAGCTCATAGTTGTCATTTAGGCCTAACTGGAGTTCTGTTAAATTGAGAAAATTCATAAAAGTTGTTTTTTTTTTCCTTTTCAATTTTCATTTTACAATTATGTTCGGTGCAGTGAATTGCCAGAGTTTCTCGGTGGTACATGTACATGCTCTGACAAAGGGGGTTGTCTTGGATCAAATAAGGGCCCATGGAATGATCCTCCAATTATGAAGGCAGGTTTTATTTGTTTTTGTGCCTGTAGCCTTTCGTATAAACTGCCTGTGTAGTATTCTTGGTTTTGCAAAAAGCGTAATATCATGACTGATGTGCTAATAATACACATTATATATGTTAGTAAACGGCCTCTCTAGCCAGATGTACTTCTTCAAAGAAAGTTGTTGGCAATGCAGGCAGAGAACCATGCATTCATATATTTATCAGCTAAACTGAATTTATATTTTAAAATGTTTTAGTCAGTATGGCAGTTGTACAGTTTTCAAAAGTTTCCATCATCTTTTAGGTCTGAAATTTTAGAATCTTTTCTTTAGCCAGGGTTTATTGAGCAAAGTTTGGGTGAATTAAAGCGAAACGTGGTTCACACTTTTATTTTCATAATTATTTGTTTGTACATAACATAACCCCAGGCTAAACCAAAATATGTTTTGTCTATGTAGCTTGTGCACAGCATTCAAGATCTTAAGTTTGCTTCTCTGAGTGGATTTAAGCTATTACCTGATGGGGAGGAAGGCAACTTGACTCCCTTGAAGTTTCAAACATTCAAGGCAAGATCTTATATATCTGGGTGTTCTTGAATTTGATTGTCATATATCACTAATATGCTGGCCTATTGTAGTTGTATATATCAAACACACATAGAGAACTGATTCTCATAATTGCAATTATAGGGGATATACCATGATACATCAAATTTCGAATCGGGGTCTGATGTTGATGATATGGGCTCTCCGATGGCAAATAGATCAGGCGATTTCTCTTGTTTGACTCCCGTACATGAAGAAGTAAAATATGTCATCATAACACATTTCTTATTTATTTTTCTATTTGTTTTAATAAAGATTGCACAGAAATATACTCGACTTGTGTCAGGCAATCAAAATAGCAAAGCAGCTACCAGATCATTTGTATGGAATCTGACAGAACCAAAATTGAGTGATGCCAAGCTATTAATATGCAAACTTATGTCCACCCTTATGAAACTTGTAGGTAAGAGAACCATATCCAACACCTAAGTCGAGCTGCGACGAACAGATTGTGACAGTGGATAAGGTTATAGATTATGCTAGAGTTGAATATGTTCCATCAGTGAGACGAGCTAAGCAACAGAAGGAAGTTCGATGTTCCTCTCAGCAATTTGTAGGTAAGCATAATTTATATATACATGTTATTTCAAAATGGTACATTCATTCAATAATGAAATTGAGAAATTGGAAAGGTTATTAAGGTTCCTTTGCCCTCTCTTGTTGCCTAGGACTTGAATTAGGGATAAAATTTGGTGCAAAGCCATCAACAGCAAAAATTATAGTACTTCTCTCTATTTTTTTTGTTGATCTTTGTTTATTGAGGGATATCAGGTGAAAATGGGCCTTAGTTCGTTCTGAATAAATTATATTTATGTACCTGCATTTCTAGTTGATAGATTTCATCTTGCCTTTTATATTTAATCTTTATCTTTGTAGTATTTTCTTGTTAAGAAAAGCTAGACTTAGGGGAATCTATATATTTCAACATATATGTTTATTTTTTTAACCTGAAAAAATTTAATTGCAGGAAAGTTGTGTGATGGCACAAATGAAGGAAAAGCTTTTCAACATTTCATCAGGATAACATTCACTGTTATTACTATTCTGTTCAAATTACTCTCTTTTTTCCATGCGCTCATTTCTAAACTGGAGGGAAGCTTTAAATCAATTAGAAGAAGCAATGTTGGAGATACAGATGATAATACCGTAGGGGCTGGATCCTGTCTGGGGAGTCTTGACAGCCTGGAGTCAGTGGTCAAACAGATAAACAGACATCCACTTGAAACTCCAGCTGGGAAGGACCATGTGCTGCTTGATTCCTTTGATAGGATCAGGTCACTTGAGCTTGACCTTGAGAAAACAAAGGAGGTTGGTGTTTGCTTTTTATAATCTGTGAACACATTTGTTGTTCTAGTCTGTACAGTATCAAATGTGAAATAATTGACAAAGTTTGGTGTAGTCAAGTAATATTCTTAAACCCATGTTTTGCTGCAATCTGTATATCAGAAGTTACAGACTGTTACCATCTGCTTAAAAAAGTCTGATACTTAATTTCAGTGCGCTTCTGAATCTAATTTGGTATTAATGTTGATGTATAGATATTGCATGCAACCGTGGTAAAACAAATGGAGATGGCGGAGGCGTTAGAGGTTTTAACCAAGGAATGCAATCTTCAGGTTAGTCGATTTTCTTTTGTCAATTTATCTCATGTATCATAGAATATATATATTCAATTTCGATGATTATGATATGTTTTCTCCCACTTGATTTGCAGCGATGAAATTTCTGAGAAAGAAACTTAGTGGATGCTATTATTGAGTTATATGCATATAGCGGCGAAAAATCCATTTTCTTGTTACTTTTTCTTCTAGTTTCCTTTTTTTTTTGGTGATAGAAGTTCTCTGACTGAAAATGTGGCCTCGTTGTATTGAAAGGCCCAGAGCGAGAATATAGAGAAACCTTGTATATTTTAATTTGATCCTTCTTTTTGATCCTTCTTTTTGTTCCTAAACTATCAAACTTTGACGACTTCCTTCCATTGGAACAGTTGGCTGGCATCAACAGATATAACTTGCTTTTAATTATAGTGGTAGCATTTCTGGTATATTATAACTGTTTGGATGCTCAATCCGAGATGATTATTGCGAATATGACTGTGCTGACTATAGTACTGAAGATAAACACCAACACTTAAAAAACGCACTTGATTTGAATTAACATCCGTCCTCTCCAACAACAATACTTGCAATTTGGAACTAAACCAACAATTAAGTCGGGCAGATATAAGTTGCATATATTTAAACAACAAAATTAGACAACCCATCAAAGAAAAACAATTATGTTTTAAACAAATCGCCTTCTCTAGAAAACAAAGGAACAACGCACATAGTAAGGTTCATTATTACGACTGTTAAAGATAAAAAAAAAATAGTTCCCAATTAATATTATCACATAGTATATACCTCAATACAGGTCAATCACATTAATCATAACTGGTGAATCTTGCTTCCATACAGGATCTTGTACATGCGTCACTCCATTCTAAGGCGTCCCACCAGTCCATGTAGCCACTGATCTCCACTTCTCTATCTGCATCACACATGCCAAGAGGCAGCCTCTTCAGGTTCTTGCACCCAACAAACTGAGCAATTTGCAGTGAAGGAAAAGAAATCTCATCACTGCATATGTTTGTCATTTCGGGAACATCCCATAGACAGAATTTCCTAAGCTTGGGGAATATGGTTAAGGAACATGAAGAAGGCACTGTTTCATCTGCAATTACTTGCTTCATTTTTGCACAATACCTTATATTTAGAGTTTTCAAGCTTTGCAGTCCCAAGATCCAAGTGATATCGAGGAGGTTTTTGCATGCTGTAATCTCAAGTTCAACCAGATTACCAAGACATGTGTGTGGTTCAACTCCTCTCCATACAATCTTTTTTAGCTCAAGAAGGCTCAAAAGGGCAAGCTTTTCTAAACGGGTAAGGCTCCAAGTTGAATCTCCAATAACTAATTCCGCCAAGCTTTTACAACGTTCTATTGATAGTTCGACCATAAACTTCTTTCTGTGATTCTGAATCTGGTTCCTTGAGAACAGATAGAGAGATGATAATCCTTGCATATCTTGAATTTTGAGATACAAGGTTGTTATATTTGGTAAATTGAGGATTGTACGGAAAGAAACAACATCTGTTACAGTGATTCCAAGATATTGCAGTCTCGGCAAGCATTCAATTTCTTCAAATCCAATGCCACCTCCGAGTTGCAACATGGTACCATATAAATTCAACAGATGTAAATTAACTAACTTCGATATTGTCCCTTGGTAAACTTTGGTAAGACGGTGAGCGTCTTGTAGATGTAAGTATTTTAGCTTCACTAAACAACCTATTTCCTTTGGCAGTGATTTAATATTTGTATTAGAAAGATTAAGAAATTCCAAATTTTTGAGGTTTCCTATATCATTAGGCAGATCATCAATGCATGTATGTGATAGGTCTAAATACTTGAGGCCTGACTTGCTTGGGAAAAAAATAGTGGGGATATAGCAAAGGGACTCACAATTTACACATGACAGTGACTGCAGTTTTGTATTTTCGTTATCGAATGGTGCTTCGGGAAGAGCATAATGAAAATCTGCCATTTCTGGATTATTAAGTTGAAATACACTTGGCAATATGGATATCCTCTCTGCATTGTTCCATCTGTTAGAAAATGAGTTGTTATCAATCACCAACCATTTTTCATTTTGCATTTGACAATCACATGCAATCCATAGGGCTAGGTCTTCAATGACATCATGCATTTTGAATTTGTCTTTTTCGATATCACCCTCCAACAAAGATGCTTTCTTGAGGTTCTCCAACACAAACAGCCCCATGTCATAAGCTTGCTCGATATTATCTAATTCTTCAAAACACCCAAGTCCGATCAACCTCTCAATGATAAATCTCGCTGAAAATGACTGCTTATGACAAATCAAGGAGCAAAACAGAAAGCACTTCTTCATTGTCTCATCCTTGAGGTTGTCATAGCTAATTTTTAGAACAGGAAACAATTTATCATCATCCCTTAGCACTTCCGATAGCTTGCACCATTCAAGCAATCTTATTGTGTCTTGCCACTCCTTAAATGTCTTATCAGCCATAGCTAGTCCAACAACACTAAGAGCTAATGGCAAACCATAACACTTTTTGGCAAGCACCTCAGCGTCTTTTCTTATTCTTGGATCAGAAAGAGCACTCTCGCCAACTTTGGATTTAAACAGATCCCATGCATCTTCCCATTTCAAGCAACGTACTTCAAGTTTTTTGTTGGCATGCATGCGAGCACATATCCATAATAAGCGTGTGGTGAAAAAGATTTTCTGCTTGTACATAGTGCCAGAGGGATGTGGAATCCCAACTTTTGTAAGATCAACCGGCTCCCACAGGTCATCTAGCAGAAGCAGGAAATTCTTCTCTCGAAAGAAATTGAAGATTGATATTGCCCGTGATTGCACACTTTCATCATCACTTATATTCAAGTGAACTGCACGTGCTATGTCCTTCTGAATCATGAAATGGTCATGGTTTTTGCCAATGGCAACATATACTACATAATCAAACTCGATTTGCTGAACACCCTTGTGATAATTGTTAATGCTTTCCAAAAGGATGGTCTTACCAACCCCACCCATTCCATGAATCCCAATAATGTTGTCAGTATGATCACATAGGTAACCAATTGCCTCATTTAGATAATTCTGTTGTCCAACTACATGCCATGGAACTGGGACCTCTCTAACAGCATGTGCAAGTGTGGTGGCAATTTCAGTTGGGGCATTGTTTGTGAGTTCATTTAATGCAGCCATTTTCTTTGTAAGAGACTGTCCGGTTTTGAGATTTGCCAAGAAATTGCAAGAGCATCCACATATGTGCATCTTTTGGTTCTCATGCTCATTTTTTAAGGTGATCGCATCAATTTCTTCACCTTCAACTTTTACCAGCCAATCCTTGACCTCTTGATTTGGGAGCTTTTGCTCTAATTCAGCTTCTCGTATTTTCTCTTTAATTCTTTCCTTAGTGCGCTGCAGGTCACCTAACAATCTGTCAAGTTTCAGAATGTCGGCTCCTGCACAAAAGCAGTAGCGGATTTGCCTCTTGATTGGAACATATATCTCAGTGATGAGGAGATCATAAATTGGACCAAGCAGAAAATATTCCATCTTTATTGTTTAGCATCTGCAAATGGAATTAGACAAAAATGAATATTTCATCCACATTATGTTGCAAAAGAACAGGAGAGAAAACCATGACTTCAATAACATCCTATGTTAACTTTTAAAGACAATATCCTTTATATAATAATGCTTGATGATAAAATATTCAAAATCTGATGTGGTGAGTCAATGGGGATTGGCAACTCTTAGACAAATTCACAATCCAGCACAAGTTGCACGTTTGTGGGCATGATGGTTATTGGATCAGTTAGCTGATTCTAATTACGACATTGAAGGCTAGTTAAGCCATCAGAAGATACCTGGTAAATTAAACAAATATTTCAATGTCTAGTCTAATTTGATCCATCCAACTGAGCTGACTTAGCCATTACTTACTCTCCTCACCTCAGTTAAAATTGCTGCACTCGCTGAATTTTGTCTATTTCTATTTTAGTTGTCCTTTCCAGTGCAGAAATTATTAAGAAAATATATGGAACCCCAGTATATCTTCTGTCTTCTGGAAATAGAAAATTCCTACTGCACATTTAAAAATTTTCTTGGTTGTGCTAATTACTTGTACATATAAAGTTCAGCTGAGGCATCTGATTTTTTTTTTTTGATTATAGTCCGTAGGCCGATAGGCGTGCACACAACCATACATCCCACCTTAATTCGCCCCAAGCGGGGTTCGATCCCAGGTCTCCACATAGGAGCCAATGCCACTACCAACTGAGGCATCTGATTTGTATTGCTAAAAATATATTTTTCAATTAAGACAGCCAATTCTGATGTGAGTTGACCAAGGTTTGATCCAGGACCTAACCAATGATCCTAATCCAGAAACTTTGGGAGATATGCCCTGAAATCGTTCTTTACTAATTGAAAACCAACAATGTCTAAATTCCCCAGTATATGTATATGCAGTAACAGCAACTCCAACTGATAAATAAAGAATGTCTCTTTTCTTTTATGAGCCAACTTTTTTTTGGGTTCAATGAAAACATGAGGCCTAAATTTAGGCTCAGACAGTAAAAGTGAAATTGAGATCGATGTAAGCAATATATATTCTTAAGTATAGAGTCTATAGACAACACACTATGAGTCTATGAATGAATTGGGGCAAAATCATTTGAGAAGGAGATAAGCTAATAAAAAAAAAAGAGAGAGGAAATTACAGCTGTGATACGCGAGCTGAGCTCTCAACGCCGAAGATGGAGAGAAATGAAGCTGCTTTCTCTTTCTACAGATTTGAGTGCGTGAGATACGGAGAGTGGCATCCCTCGAAAGAAAGAGATACGGAGAGTGGCACTGGTAGCGAGAGAGAGAGAGAGTGGTAGCGATGACGATGATCTGATGAGAAAGAATGGTCAAAGCTCGCCAAACAAAGAGGTGGACTGGAGGGGTAAAAAATGAGAAACGAGAGACAACTCTGATTTTGACTAATTGGGTATCAAAAGAATAATTTATGCACTCTCCCGTCTCTCCGAGTCCAAGGAAAGAAAATGTAACAAACATAATGTTACATTTTATTTTCTTTGCTGGTTTGGTTGCAGCACACCCGAAGATACGAATGGTGGGTACACTCCGTTACTAATCCAGTGCTTTTTTTAACAAAATATTTTTTAATAAATAATTGCAAACATTATAAATACAGTAATTTCTCCAAATACTCTTAATGTAATTAACAGAATAAATAAACGATGAGCTTCCATAAGGTTAAGGTCAAAATCATATTAAAATCACTTTCAAATTTAAATTTATATGACTCATTATATATATTTTTTTTACATCAAAATAGTGCAGGATGCAAAACTTTTTTATTTTTAGAAAAATTTGTGTAATTGTTTGAATTTTTAAAAGCAACTATATAATAATAATAAAAGAATTGTTTGAATTTTTATAAGCAACCTTTCATTTTAAATCGAGCGGTTCTTATCAAACATTTTCTCTTTATTTGTATCTAAAAGATATATCATGATCATCTGATTATGAAAATGAATGACAAACATTTCATTCGATCCATAGCAGAATTAGCATTAATGAATTCTATATTTTATGTATCATTTTTGCAAAATCCAGAACAAATTAATACGTAAAATTTTTAAAAATAGAGAAGTTTTGAACTCCATAAGATTTTGATATAAAAAATATTTTACTGAGCTATATAAATTTAAATCTATGTGTTTTGATATGATTTTGAGTTTCAAGTTTCAACTCATTAGAGACGTCCGGGCGTTTAAGCTCAGCATATATTTTACTCCGTTAAAAATAAAAGAAGTACTTCGGTTAGTTTTACTTACTTTGAACAATTCAAAAACATGTACTTGAAAATGATCCGGTAGGTCTATAAAAAAAAATGAAGTATATGTAACTCGCTAATAACTTTGTACAAGGTCCTCGTGATGTTTTAGTTTGTTTGCTGGTAAAAATGGATTTGAATTGTTTCTTTTGTTATTAACAGTTTGAAAACTATAGTTAATGAGTTGATTGATCTATTTTTCAATCAATTAAAAAGGTTGGTTAGGTGATCTATTATTTTCATATTAAATGCTTGATTGTCCAAGTTAAATGCAGCATCGTGGAAAGTATCAAATCATCTAGAAGCACTTAATATAACGTGTGCAGTGTGTCACTTTTTCGAAAATTGACATCGTCAGGGGTGAAGATATTGGCAGCACAATAATGGCTCAAACAGCGCAAAGTTAATGCATTTTTTCTGCGATGACAAGTGTGCCCCTATTAATTAGCTACTGCCATTACACATTACAGCTTGTAATTAATAGCAAAGAACTTTAACAAATATCGGACGACGCGAACTCGAGATTTCTAAAATGTGATTGGACAAAACTCATTCAATTATGGCAAATGTTTTTTTTTTTATTTATCAATTTATTAACATCAGTTAGATATATGTCGTTTAGATCTAGACCCTGCCTTTGGTTGGTGACTTAAAATTGATTTAAACTCTTAAGTCACCAAACAGAAGTGATTTAAGATGTAGTAAGTTAACACAGCTATATAGGTGTAGTAAACTAAATTACCAACATTTCACATATTTTACACATTACATCAACTTTACTTCATTTATTTATTTCACTCCCACCAACACACCACTGATTTAACATTTTACTCCGCTTTAACTTACTACACTTGCCAAACGGGGGGAGAGGTGGCATAATGTCGGGTCGGGTTCGGGTCGAGTCGGGTCAGTTTGACCAAATGGAAATGTTGGATCGGGTCGGGTATCAGGTTGACGGATGCCGTCATTTTTCCGGGTCGGGTAGGGTTCGGGCCGGGTTGGGTTGGGTACCGGGTTGACATCTGCCGGCATTTTTTCGGGTCGGGTCGGGTGGGTTTTTTGGGTTTGGTCAGATTTGGCACCTTTATTTCCGGGTCGGGTCGGGTTCGGGTCAGCTTGACTTTCCCTAGAACACAGGTCGGGTTCGGGTTAGTCTCGCTTTCCCTAGAACACGGGTCGGGTGGGTTTTTTGGGTTTGGTCAGATTTGGCACCTTTATTTCCGGGTCGGGTCGGGTTCGGGTCAGCTTGACTTTCCCTAGAACACAGGTCGGGTTCGGGTTAGTCTCGCTTTCCCTGGAACACGGGTCGGGTTCGGGTCAGTCTCGCTTTCCCTGGAACACGGGTCGGGTTCGGGTCAGTCTCGCTTTCCCTGGAACACGGGTCGGGTTCGGGTCAGTCTCGCTTTCCTTGGAACACGGGTCGGGTTGGGTTTCGGGTCGGGTTTTGGGTCGGTCGAGTCAGATTTTGCCACCTTTACTTAGATCTATACAAATAATCAATGATGTAGAGTCCGGCTACGGTGCTTTCGTAAGCATTTCGGACCGAAACGTTTACTGTCCGAATTCGAAAATCCTTCGTCCGAAATTTTAATAACGAAGTCAATTATCAAATTCATCATATAGAATATCTATTTATAATTTTCGTTGTCTAAAATATGATAGTCAATTATCAAATTCATCATATACAATCAGTTGTCATATCTTATTTTCTAATAATGAAGTTAAAAATTAATCTTATGTATAACAAAAATATATTATAATTGAAGCAAACTATTTATTTACTATAACATTTTCTTTCATGAACTTCCAAGTTTACATGATAATTGATTCTCGTTAATCATTATAATTAATTTCAATAGAGCATAAAATTCTAAGTACTTTGAAGATATGATATATTTCGTCAATTTTTTAAGGTACAATATTTGGAGGCCTATTTTTGTTAATGTTCTTAGAACAGGACACATTGAATCAAATGAGTTGTAAAATAAGTATACTTTTGCAAATTTGTTTGCTCATAAACTATTTCTGTAGATATGTTTGTGCAAAAAGTTATTCAGCTGAATTATTTAACCCCCTTCACGATATGGCTCGCGCTGCGCTGTTGGTTGCAGATTTCCAGTAATGAGGGGCACACTTGTCATTTTTAAAAATATATTGACTACTTGCGCTGCTTGAGCCATTCCCTTGCTGCGGATATCCTCACCCATGGTCAGCTCTACATATATATTTATGCATAACTAAATTCGGTATCGATCTCAGTACCACAATATCTGCTCCCAATTTTTCCTTTTTTTTTATTTTATTGCAAAAGATGAAGGCCAGAGCCTCCAAATTTTATTTAATTATCTGCTCCCAAATTTCAATCTGAACCTTTTTTTTCATTTGTTAAATGGTACAAATTTTCTACAATAGCGAACGCTGTGTTTCCTCCTTGACTTCCAATTATCTTAATCAGTAACCGTTTGCCTTCAAAAAGTCACCAGCAAGCATCACATAGTCCTGGGCTCCTGGCTCACCACCAATATATACCCAGAAAGAAGGGTAGGATTTCTAACTCCTCACCTATGCCACGTCAGAAAATAATTTTTTTTATTATTTTTTCTTTATTTTCACAAATATCACATGAGTAATGCATTCATTTATACAATTCGGTTTTATCTTTTCATCTCCTCTTGAGTAATAGCACTTGTCTGGATATGAAGAGATGTCTTTCCATTTTTTTTATTTCACATTTAACACTGGAGTGGTGCATTTATTATTGTTCGGTTACTATATTTTCACCATCTCTTAATTAATAGCTCTTATGACGAATATGAAGAGATTTCTTTTTGTTTTTATACTCTTTGCGCTTGGCCTCTCTTTTCTAACCACATTATCCGACGTCTCTGATATATTTTTGTAGTGAATTTGAATAAGGTTGGCTTCTCTGGAATTTTTTTTTTCTGTCCGGACATCTTTTTTTTCTTTTTACAAACTTTTTACTTGATTACTTCTAAATTCATCATATGTTAATTTTTGTCATGCTTCTTTTTTCCTATCTAATACCTTTTTTATTTTTGATTTTGTTGGTTTTAACGTTTATGAGTGCTCTTTGCACAACCTTTAAATCTCCAAACAAGTATTTGTCCAACAAAATTTATACTAAGGTTTATATTTGTCATCCCATTAAATAAATCTAATTTATGCTGTTCAATTGTATTTAGTAGTACATTATGTTTGTGTGGAGCTATATATGTTTTCTAACACTGTCAACTATTTTTTTTTCTCATAGATAGTTCTAGATTTTATTTCTTATTTATGATTTTTAATAATTCTTTTTATCCCGGGGCGAAGCCCGGGTTACAACTCTAGTATTCAGTAATTTTACTTAATCAGCCTGTTAAAGTTAAAAAAACTGTAACTGCGGTAATACCGGATTACATGCACCGGATGTTTCCAAATATCAGGCTGAGACAGTTAATTTCGTTTACAGTTTGCCATCATAATTCATTAACCTGTTGCCTAAAAAAAGAAAATTTTCAGGGATTTATATATCCATGCTGTCTTATCATCATGTCCTTTTTATTCTCTGAGAAATTAAGTTGTAAGATTAAAGTTCCAAATAGGAAAACAAACACAAACCGATAACGCAATGGAGGTGTTGAGGATGGTTGTGTTCTTGGGATTCATCGGACTGGCCATCTCTGCCCCTGTTGCCATTAATGGTATTCCAATTTCTGACTGAACAAGTTTACAATTTTCTTTCTTTCATTTGCATTGTACATGGTACAAGTTGCTAATGGGTACCTTTCTTTTTCTCTGTGTGTGTGTGTGTGTGTTTGCAGAGGACATCTTTACTCTAGATCTAGGATCAGGGAATGGCATGGCCAAGACAATGAGGAGCGCAGGGGGGGGAAGCGCAACCAGGAACCAACACAGCGGGAGGAGCCGAGGGGACAGCGGCATCAGGAACCAACAACATATATTTAACAGTGAGAAATTTCTCTTCTTTTTAAAATTAAAAGATCAAGATTACCAGTTTAGTTTTTGTACTTTTTATTTAAAAATGAAAGATAATTAACAATACATTAAATGTGACTAATCGAGAACCGCAATTATTTCCTCTGCATGGAGATGAAGATTCATCAAAAGTTAATATTTTCAAAATATATATGACAAATGGAGACTTAAATTCGATAGTTAAATATTGTCCCTTCACCATGATCTGCAGCAATGAAACATTATTCATATATATAGTAGAGATCCTCTCAGAACAATTATAATGACATAGTGATTTCAAATTCCAAATAATCAGCTGTGCTTGTTATTGTCTTAATATACTCTTTGTGTTGATGTATCATTATACATATGATGTTATTCCCAACACTAAAGTAGTACTATATACTGCATTTATACTGTTTTCTTAACGTGTTTCTATATTTGCAAAAAAAAAAAAAACTGCTAATATCGATCATTGTCTTGCACAGACTGCCCGATTAACTTTTCAAAGCAAAACTACACGATACTGACAAGCCAATGCAAGCCTCCAAGGTACGATGCCATGCTCTGTTGCACCGGATTCAAACAATTTGCATGCCCGCTCGCCGATCAAGTCAACAAGGTCAAGGCCAACTATTGTGCGTTGCTCATGCTCAAATCGTTGCGCACCTATGCCAACTACAAGAACCCTGTTATGTTCTTAGACAAATGCATGCAAAGCAAACTAGGAATGTCTTGTGCAGACATCAAGTCTCCTTCTCCTGCGCCTCGACCCGGAAAGTATCTGTGAATATATCTTGTGTTTTCAACCTTGTTTTAGTTCCTTTTTTTTTTTTTTTGGGATAAAAGTGATATCCATTGACTTCGTTGAAATTATCTAAAAGAGATCGATACAATACGGAAGGGAACAAAACAAACATCTAGTAGCAAACTACCAACTGTACCAAGTACTTTAGTTATTATTTTTTTTGTTTCTATTTTTGAAACTTATTTTTGTATAATACGTACTTAAATTATTGACTTTGTCGTAATGTAATCTATAAAATCTTATTTTCATTTGCTTGTCTTGAAATAATTAAGAGCCCGCATGAGCTGAAAAACTCGGAACTTTAAGCTTGCTTTTATTGTTGGCTAAAATTCTGTTAAACCTATCTTTGATTTCTATTTTAAGATATATATAAAAGTAGGATTAAAAGTTTACTCATGTGAGTCATGTTGAGCCTACATCCTTACATGAAAGTATATATTCCCTTAATTAGTTAATATACTTGCATGGTATTGTTCATTGACACCTTTTCTTAACAGTGAACAAAATGATCTAAAATTAACTTGAGACTTAAAGTTCACCTTTGTTCTAGGACCACGGAATCAGAATTTAGAATAGAACTAGGTAGAGTTGAAATTGTTTGAGAAAGTAATTGGAAAGTGTTAAAAGTTAAAACAAAGGTAAATAAATGTGTCCAATTCAAGTTGTAATGGAGATCAAGGATCATAAAAAGGAAACACTGCCATCAGATTAGCAGATATGGCACGCGCCTGGAGCCTCTCTACCAGTAAACTCAGTGTAACCTTGGTTTGAATAGTTTTGATAAAGAGAGAATTAATTAGAGTCACGACTTATAATTGTGCTTTGTATATACACTCAATTGCAATTACAGTTTGGATTCAAATTAGCAATGTTAAGATAAACAATAAGCAACAATTTTTGTTTCTTCTTATTTGTATGTCAGAGTTTAACGGTTCAGGCAATGGGTCCATCTTCTCCCACCATCAATTGTGCCTCTCAGGCCATCCTTAGCCTGTAACCCCAATTCTTCCAGCTTCTTGGACAAAAGTATCTCTTCCCCAGTCTGATCCTGTTATACCTTTCAACCTCCCTATTTCTACTAGCTCAGTACAAAAACACACTTTCTGACCTGAAATTTCGAGTTCTTCACCTCATCATTCACTTACCAAATTAATCAATGTACCTCCTTCCGAATCCACCATACAAACAGAAGCTGTTCAGATTGTAAACGTCAACGATCTGCTTCGGCATTGACAGGACCTACGTACTAGTAATATACCCAGAGAATTACAATAATTAGCCTTCTATAATAAATTAAATGTGCACGAATAATTTAGTCAGGTACATTGATCTATGACCTCATAATTTCCATTGTATACTAAGAGGCTTCTCTTGATGTATATTCCAAACACAAGGCTTCAATTACAGATCAGGTCTACATTTACACTTATGTAATGCATGAGAACATTGTGATGGTCAGTATATTCAAACTAATGAGCAGATCTGAGACTTCTATAGCAATAGTGAGAATAAGATCATGTTAAACATCGAAAACTTTCTGCATGGATTCAGGAAATTTTATTTACTCCAAGATTCGTGCACACTCGATCTGAAGTTCTTCTCTTATAGATCTATAGCGCAACACATGCATGACAGAATATGGGCCTCATTCCGAGAGTGCATCAATCAACATGTTATGGGGCCTACATGATACAGTAATTCCAGTCCGTTGTTGTTTGTCAACAATTTTAAGCCCGGAAATTAATATGGCGACATGCTGGACATGCATAAGATTTTGATGTATGGATAGGTTGAATACCGATTTGGCATATACCCGATCGACCTTGCTCGGCCCAGTGTCATCTGTAATGCTTGCTAATGGAACAAAATCTTTATTGCCAAATCATATACATCAAATCTGATGGCTGCAATTAGCTTGCTAATGGAATAAATACCCTGCTCCTGAAAAACCCTAATTGCATACTTCTCTGAAAGCGCCTCTGTTTTCTGCCGCCTCTCCTCCCTAGATCCCTCATATCCTCTTCCCCTTTCCCTAAAAGTCGTTCAATCCCCCCAGCTTGGTGTGAATGTGCACAGAACCAGGATTCCACCTTTAACTTGAGATCTGTGTTTGAATTGGTGCTTCTCCTGTCTTGAATCTTGATTCTACCTTCTTGATCAACTCGATGTGTAGACTGTAGACAGGAGGACTTAACATCTAAAAGAATGCTAGATCGAGAAGTGATTTCCTCTTTCCAATATAAGAATGCTTACATATATATAAGATGTTTTTGATAATTAACAACAACATACCAGATTCATACTCATGTGCCGAGATTCATACTCATAAAAATTATGGTAGTCATAATCTAAGAGCATTCTTAAAGCAGTTTTGTCTCTGTTACTTCCTTGTTTTTGTTTTTTATAAATTGCCAATTTCGTTATGTAAAATTAATATGTAGTCATGTGTCACTTGCATGTATCTGGAGACCAACATATTGGCAAATAAAACAATACTGATAACATCCCATCAATCAACATATTTGCATCCAATTTATATGGTCTGTGAGATTAACACCTGTCGAGTGTTAATATTTTGCTGCCCCCTAATTTTGTTTGACAAAAAGGATTCTCTACAAATATTTGTGTAAACGCTATATATGCCAACTTTTTTTTTATTAAAGCTGCAAACAGTTTATTATATCTTAATTAATTTTCTTATCTTATACTATAACTTCTTACCGGTCTGTTTATAATAGGCTAAGTTCAATATTTTGTAGTTAGCTTTGTTTCTATAAATTTTATACTCTAAATCAAATAAAGTAGATTGCATAAACTTCCTTTTTTTTTTTAATATTTTTTACTTAGCATTG
Source organism: Cyperus esculentus (assembly GCA_030179965.1). Lineage (NCBI taxonomy): Eukaryota > Viridiplantae > Streptophyta > Magnoliopsida > Poales > Cyperaceae > Cyperus > Cyperus esculentus. The sequence continues at coordinate 3,293,142 of JASGLE010000045.1, forward strand.
CCATTTGCCAATATGTTTCGTACTTTTCTTTTACTGTGAAATCTGACAACATACAGCTTTAAAGAAGGTCCTTTGCCAATCAATTAGAAGTTTTGCCTCAGCATGAACGGTCTTAGGAAAAAGCAGGCCAGCTCGTTAGTGTTTCAAATTTATGTTTTTTCTCGTTTACATCATTAATGCAGTTTAAGATAGGTATTAGCAACTAAAATTCCAATAACTTGATCAAATTTCAGTTTACATTTGTTGTCATATTTCAGAAATGGAGATGTTCAAATGGGGAGTTTTGTTGTGATCGTAAAGGAATCCCTGCTTTTGCAGGATTCTCATTATTATCACCTTCTCTTCCATTTATCATCCTGGAGCTTGACGGCTGCACAAGATCTCTAATTCCTGGCACCCTACATTCTCAAAAGTATAATTGGGATAGTTAGTGGTCAAGAATTATAAAGATCTATTAGAATTGTATAATTAAGTAGGTTCATCTTCTTTTCTTCTTCTTTTTATCTGGAACGGTGTTCTAGTAGTTTATTTTCTTTTGCCTCTTCTTTCTCTTTCCAAGAACTTCAGTATTGTAGGTTTGTATTTGTAGCATAGTAGTTGTGCAAAAGATAGCAAAGGATAAGAAATGTCTTAAACCAATTAGTCATTGTAATTGTACTTTTGTCATTATAGGTTAAATTAATGTACTGTCATCTTAAAATTATTTAAATTCTACTAGTAAAGAGCCCACGCCTTGCTTTGAACTGAAATTATTATTTCTTGTAATAATTTTTTAAGATAATATGTAATAGGCCTTATATTGAAAAAATTGATATGAGCCTTAAATATTAATGGGCTGAGACATTAATGTCAACGGGCATTAAAGTAAATCAATGGTTCTGATCTATCCAAGAAAATGATCAACGGCTCTTGTGGGTGGATAGCCCTTTCATGTCATTTTTTCCAATATGCTTTTTATAGTAAGGATATAATTTTTTATTAATTAATCGTTGTAGATTTATGCCCACTTTTTAATATATTTTCCTACTATATATGTTGTTTTGTAAATACTGGTGGTGTACTGGTAATTTCTTTGGCCATAACAATTTACTAATAAAAATTAAAAAAACTGATAATTGTTGGATCAATGTAAGTTGATAATTACTTTAATCAAATAATCAGTATTCTTGATATTACGGCATTCTTACAAAAATTCAAAGTCGATCCTGCTTTTTGTCACTGCAGGATGGTTTGAGTTCCCAAATCTGTGCTTAGATTAGGCTGACTACAATATCAAACATAAACAAATGGTACATCACAAGATTAAAGATATTACAGTTACTATAATTCAAGGCTTCTTAGAAAAAAAAAGAGTTTAATTAATAATATATTCATAAACTGATCTGCATAGACAATAGATGATGTGCAACAATTAGCAAAGATAATGGAAAGAGATGTCACTCAATTCTGCACAGTTTTCATTGAGGAAAAAACTGCTCTTGTCTTGCAATAGATAAAATTTGATTGATTTGCAATAACCCCTCGCTATCGTATAGCTAAGATATTTCTTTCTTTCACTTTTAGTCAGAGGATAGCCATAAGTTTTCATTACCCAACACCGTGATTCGATCCTCGTTGGCTTTTAATTCTCTCCATCCATGATAGTATGCCTCCAAAAGGGATGTATATTAGTTAGTCCTGGTTCATCACTATCTTTCAGTACTTGTTTACTAAACTTGTAATTTAAATTAAACAAATTTGAACTATTTTGGAGTACATAAACCGGATTTCCTAATTATAAGCTAGAACCATTATACTTCTGTTTGCGCTTCACCGTCCCTTCTTTCTTGTCTAAAAAAAGGATTTACCATCAGTTTTTCTTTCAAAATCCATCCTCTCTTCTCGTATCATTTTCTTCTCTAAAAAAGTTGTGAATAATAAGTAATACCCAACAGAAAAAAAAATTTAAGAGGTATCAAAATGGAGGTCTTCAGGATGGTTTTGTTCATGGCATTGGTTGGCGTAGTCGCCTCCCGTGGTGTTCCTATCTCTGGTACTTCATTTTATAACCAAACATACTCAACTTTATTATTTATTTATTTATTTATCAGTTTTGTTTGTTATAAAAAAATGATTCATTTCTTTGTGCGAACAGAGGAAGTCTTCGTACTAGGAGGATCAGGTAGCTCTAGCACCAATATAGACAGCAGCATGATGCAGCTAGAGTCCCAAGATAAGGGTAAGATAATTATATTTTTAAATTGATTACAAGATAATCAGTGTATTAATATAAAGGAATCAAAACAACAAAAAAAAGTTAAATCTAATTACAAGAATCAATTATTACAAGTGGTCAATGCAATACCTTTTAGTTCCTCTAATTTTTAATTTGTTAGCATTTCATGTCTTTAGCAAAACATAACTAAGATTTATTTTTTATTTTTAGGCCTAGACTGCCCAGTTGATTTTGCAAGCCAAAACTACACAATAATCACAAGCCAATGCAAAGCACCAGACTACAATGCCACACTCTGTTGCTCGGCCTTCAAAGAATTTGCATGCCCAATTGCAGTCCATATCAATGATGTCAAGAACAACAATTGCGCATCGACCATGTTCAAGTACATCCACTCCTATGGCAAATACCAACCTGGTGTGTTTTCAAGCAAGTGCAAGGAGAGCAAACTTGGATTGTCATGCCGTGACAACACTCTCCACTAATTGAAGACTCAGCTGCAAAATCAAGTCCTGATTAATATTGTGTTTTTCTTTTTTCATTACTCTGATTATGTTAGTAATTTTGGTTGTGTTGGTATGATTTAATTATATTCATGGCTCATGGCATTCAAGTCATGTAAAGTCATTTGTGTGATTTATAGGTATTGGAACTATATGTACAATTTTGTTTCAACGTAATAAAATTGTATGTGTTTCTCATCTCTTTATTGAAAGACCCACATGAACTGTTTGAAATTTGCGACTTTTTTGACTATTGGAAATTGGAATAGAATCACAGGACACACTTCTGTTAGAACAATTGGTCAATTGCTAGAATTAATCTTAGTTTTGTAGTTTGAAATGAGAAAGAATACTGATTTTGCAGCAAAATTATTATATAATAATGTAACTTTTATGTTTAAATTCCTTCAAAATTGATGGACAGAAAGGAATTAATCATTGGAAAATGAGATCTGAGCCATCAAAATCCATCGAGAATTATGCTATGCAAGTCACTCTGGCCCCTTTTGTATTTTGCTCTCAGTAAACAGTCTCAGAAAAAAACAATGCGTCAAGAGCAGAGAGATCATATAAATGTACAATAGTTCTCTTGGCGATCGAAATCCCACCACATTAATTTTGTTGCTGCTTGGTTGATCATGTCTCGAAATTAAATTATGATGTTAGTCTTGTAGGTATGAAACTACTTGTATGCAATGATGATTTAAACATGAATGTTTGGAGTTCTGACTACTTCTCCAATGTCACCTGTTTGGCTGTATCTTTCTGTTTGTGAAGCTTATGCCTTCCGAAGCATTGCTGCTTAATTTGAGAAGTGATGAATCTTTTCCTTCAGTTGAACTTTTGTTTGTCGACCCATTTGTTTCCGTTATTGCATCAGAATGTATAATGGATAAACAATTGCCCCAATATATAGCTCTTTCATCTATTGAACTAAAAGTTTCCAATGATGAAAACTTTCATTTTTTTTTTTTTTTTGAAAAAAATATAATGATGGAATGATGGGTGGTGGTTCTTGATTACTGCAATTAAGAGCAAGATGCATTGCTGCTTAATTTGAGAGAGATCTCTCTTCGTATATCAACTATCAGAATGTTGGATCACTTCAATATAAAATTTTACCTTTGGCATAGTATGCTCAGCTATAAAGAAATTTAACTAAACCAACAATAAAGAACAACGATGATGACATAACAGAAATTATACTTCAAATACTTTAACCAGTAATATTGAATTATATTATATCTTATATCAAATCTTGCTTTCTTAAGTTATCAAACACTCCCAACCTTTTCAATTACTTTATGCTAATAAAGATATATTTTCATTCGAATTTATATTGATAATTATTGGTAGGAACAATTGTACTGATACTCTGATAGCATGTCTTATAAAAAAGAACTGTAGATGCATGTTTCCCAATATTTTCTTAGCAATTCCTCCAGATTTTGGCAATTAATCATCCATTCCCGAATAAAATCTCCACTCTTATGATCCAAAACCAACCGTACAAAGTACAAACTCATATATATACTCTTAAGAATCTAGACAACGTCTACAATGTATTATTCAATGAAATAGTCCAACAATAGATAGTAAGGTTGGCTTCTATTTATCTTCAACAGTAACCGTTCTTCTCCAACCAACTGCAAAATTAAAATCAGATGATCTTGGTGCAGAGCTAATCCTCACTACTTTTTCTAAATTAGGCTTTAACATGCCAGCAAAACAACTCCGGACCATGTGCACTGGATTTTTCTTGTTCCGCGTAGAGACCGTTAACTGGTGTTTCCCTTGCCTACAAAAAGGAATTCCTTTTCTCAATATTCGTTGAAAAGTTCAGCTCTTGATCTTTAACACACTTCTGATCTCTAGAAAAAGAAAAGTTGAATAATGGATTTGAATTGCCAGTTATTGGGTTTCAGGATGGTATTGTTCATGGGATTGGTTGGATTGGCAGTCTCCAATTTCATTTCTGGTACTTGTTATTACCTTAGCATTAACATACTGATGAGCATTGTTTTAATTTTGATATTTTCTTATAAAATAATTTTGTGTTTACAGATGATGTGTTCCAGAAGCACGGATCAGGCCGCACCTTGGAAGAGGCTGGCGCGCCTTTCCCATATAGTAAGATTTGTTTATCCCTGCACTGTTTATACCTACTAAAAACCCGATTTAACAAAACTATAAGATGCAACTAAGTTAGAAGAAACAAATTGTCTTGATTGATTTATCACCTGACCAGACTGATTCTGCCCAACAAAACAAGCTAATATTTCTTAATTCTTTTCTACCAGAATGCCCCATAAACTTTAAAAGCCAGAATTACACCGTACTCAGCAATTGCAAAGCCCCAGAGTACGAAGCAGCCGTCTGCTGCTCATCCTTCAAGGAATTTGCATGCCCATTTGCAAAAGAAATCAATGATGTCGACAACAACGATTGTGCAACGCTTATGTTCGACTACATAAGGCTCTACGGCAACTTCCCTGTCGGTATGTTCTATGACAAGTGCAAGGAAGGCAAACTCGGGCTCGAGTGTCCCAAGAACGGGACAACATCGCAGTAATAACATCAGTCATGGAAATGAAGCAATGCCTAGCTATCTGCATTAGCTAAATAGTTTGGAACTTAGAAGAAGTTGTTTAGCTATTGCAGGGAGAAATATGGGCATGGATGGGAGAGGATCTAGTAAATGATGATATGGAGGCCAATGTTTTTGGTTGGTTTCATATTACTTTTGAATTGATTAGTTTTGTTAACAGCTAATTAATATTCTTGGATTTTTTACTTGATCCTCACAAAAAAAAAATAATCACTATTACGCTGTTCAATGTAATAATTAAATTTAAATGGAAGGTCGTATTATGTGTATATATATTTCTTACTTTCATTAACTAATTAATGTATGTTCCGGCTTCCTTCATTGAGATGTACACATTTTCTGCCTCAAATGTGGGAGTTCTCTATGTCATTATCATCCGGCGTTAACATTATTATTAACAAACTATATATGATGCTTTCGATCGACAAAAATAATAACAGAAACTTACGGCTGAAGTATGGAAACTGCAATTATATATATGTATTAATTAATTCCTTGGACGAAACTATTTCTGTGTAGAACCGTCGCCAAGTACTCAACTCAATCAAAAACTAATAGGGATAGTGTTTTGGTATAAGATAATTAATTCTAATTGCTACAAAAGTTAAAGTGAAACAGGAAAAAAGATTTTGAGATCCCATGGAACGGAACGGAACAGAACTCTGGAGACAGCATACTGAATGTGCCTCTAAGGATCTGAAAACTTCCAAAAGTTTTTCTGTTTTGTAACTCCTTATATAAAAATTGAAGTTTTTCTGTTTTACTTCTATTAAAGAAGTTCTTTTTTTTTTTTTTGAGGAAAAGATGGAGGTCAAGCCTCCAAATTTTACTATAATATGAGTCATGCGAGCTGTGCTTCCCTCAAAAATACAAAGTTCAAAACATAAACAAATTATAAATAATGTAACATGAAAGGAACAAAAGAGATGAAACAAAATATATAAAGAGAGAAAGGCATGGAATCAGCCAAGATGGGATGGGATCAGTTGGGTGGTTGGTTTGAATCCTCTGATAAAGCTTAAATGACACCAATTTGTGCAGTCCTTTGTAATCATCTGTGCCAGTATCTCTGTGTTATTTTCCTTTTCTATGAATATATATATATATATATATATATATATATATATATATGCGTCTGCATCTTTCCTTCCAAAGTCCAAACGTTGAAACAAAAAGGGAAAATTCTATGGCGAGGCCACCCCTATCATGAGGCAATGCTTACATGGTAGGGTCCTCCAATAGGAGACTGCCATGTAATTTGATTGGCTTAGTCAACAATTACTATTAATTCACTAGTAGCTAATAATTATCTATTTCCTTTTATTGCCCATTAATTATGCATATGTTATTAAAGGAAAATTTTTGTTTTTATTGATCTGTCAATTAACTAGTCTCTACAAATATTTTGATACATACCAAGTTATTACGGATATGAAATTGTTACATATAAAACTATTACATAATTTTATTACATATGAAATTATTAGATAATGTAATATGCGGTCAGCATCCAAATTAAATGCAATGCAATTGTGTTTATGTATTATAAATCATTTGATTTTGGGTGTTTTATTATTTTTTTTATCTTGCTTCGTTTTTAATTAATTTGAATTCTTGTATAATGTCTAAAAATTTTTGTTCGATGAAAAATTAAAATAGCCAACTAATTCAATTAAATTCCACTTATATATTCATGCATTAGCTAAATAAAGAGAATTATACTTAAAATATAATATCTCATAACAGTTTGTCTAAACTTCAAACAATATCAATAGTTGGGTTATATATTAGCTTGAATATATGTTATCTGCATATATATATTGCCGTATATATATATATATAAAAAAGCATATTAGTAAATAAGCACAAATTAACTGCAAAATATATCAAACTTTATTCTAATTATATTTTCTTTCGATTTGATTGTTTACAATATCAATACATTTTCATTATTCATGCATAATTAATGGGCAATAAAAGGAAAGAGATAATAATTAGCTACTAGTGAATTAATAGTAATTGTTGACTAAGCCAATCAAATTACATGGCAGTTTTCTATTAGAGGACCCTACCATGTAAGCATTGCCACATGGTAGGGGCGGCCTCACCATAAAATTTTCCAACAAAAAGCCACTTCAAGGTGCCTCCAGAAGATGGATTCATTGCTCAATAAAAGCACTCACTGCATACTGACCCTTTGCATGCTGATGAGGATCATAAAAAAGTTTTGCTTGATTTTTTGTGTTTTGCTACTCACGCAACTCTCTTCTCTGTCTCTCTCTCAGACTAGTTTTAGACTCACACGTTCTCACCATTGCTACTCACCGCAGCAAAGGAATCAACGACGGCCATGAAGTGTCTCGCGGTCGCAGATGATGCTGGTGGTAATGTGTGGGCAGTGTGCAGCAGTAAATCAACGACCATGATTTGATTATACTGGTAAATTACCAGTAAACTGGTTTTAACCAGATTTAGTTATGAACTGGCTTTACCATTTACCAGTAAACTGGTCTTTATCATCTTTGTGAACTGGTTTTACCAGTAAATTGCTGAGTTTGCAGAGTTTCATTGATTTTGAATGTTTTGACAGTTTTGAACGTTTTGATTGTTCGTTTCGTTAAAATTAACAAAACGATCAACACAACTGATTTCTTTGGCGTTCAATTGACGAAACGAAAACACAATTTTCGTTGCATTTTCCACGTTTGACAACCCTAGTACGTACACCCCAAAAATGTATTAAATCAGAATTGTGCTTCTCAGATTACTCGGCATGTGCTTAATTTTCTGTATGCTTGTTTACGTCTCGGATAATAATATCATGATAAATCCTTTTGCATCTTTGATTCTGGAATTTGGATTGCTCAATCCTTCCTTTCGTCTCTGACCTCTTTGACTCGTCCGTCAGCAATTTCCCAAGTTTCCAACAAGTGTTTCATTTACAAATAGCATAAACAGCCTAGAATTCTTCATTGGTTCCCAATTCTCTCCATCAATTACCGGTCACCTTTAACAATAATAACCGTTTTTTAAAATTGAGCTGTTTATTTTCGCTTGTTTACTATATTTGCTTTCAAATGCAATTCCAATACTTGTACATGACATGGACCGGACTCTTTTAAATTCAACCATTAGTGACCGTTGCATCCTTTTTTTCACCCTCTCCATAAAAATAAATTTTCTGTTGTATCCTCTTTTAAGCTTTCCTGTCTCTCTCTCTCCTACCCTTTCTCTCAAAATCTGTAGGAGAAAGAGAGATATAAAGAAAATATATATTCCTGTACCAGCTGATTAACCATGGTTATGAATGCTGAGGTGTTGGTTTTCAGGATGGTTCTTTTCCTGGCCTTGCTCGGAATGTCGGTCTCCACCTTCATCTCCAGTAATTAATCAACTATATAAAAAATGATATTTATTTATGAAGATTTGATTTTTAATTTGTTTCTTTTCTCTAGTACTAAGCATTTGTAATTTGTGATACACAGGTGATGTGCTCAAAGTGCATGAATCACACCGCAACTTGGCTGAGCTCAGTAAGAATCATCATTTTCCTACTATTCTTTATTCTGAATCTTATTTGAAATCTCTTTGCTTTCTCTTTAGATTAAAGCTTGAAGTGAAAATATAACACTATTTCAAATATATGCATGTAAATGAATGTACTTAAAAGTTGAGCGATGAATTGTACGCTATAACTATCCCTATTATAAGGAAATAGCACCACTGATATTTATCAATTGCTTTCAATTTCTATAGATTGCCCGGTGGACTTAAAACACCAAAACTACACGATAATCACGAGCAAGTGCAAGGGACCGAGATACTACGGGCGCCTGTGCTGCCCTGCCTTGAAGAAATTTGCGTGCCCGTTGGCGGATGCTATAAACGATGTCGACCACAATGACTGTGCATATATCATGTTTACCTTCATTAACTACCATGGCAAGTACCCACCCGGTTTGTTCTTCGACAAGTGCCTCGAGGGGAGCTTTGGAATGTCATGTGCAGATGCATGATGACGGGGCACTGAATGATTCAACCTGAAAAGTGTGGTCTACTTCGGCGGAGCAATTGGGAATTGACAAGTTTATTTATTTATTTATTTTTTTTTTTGACGAACGAATTGAGTTGTTACTTCAGTATGCAAAAACACATCATCACCACACGTTGTTGCAATTTGTGTTTGGTATTTGATAGTGGTCTTTAAGAAAACAGAGCATGTTTATTTTCACATCCGATTATAATTTGAAAATAGAGGTAGAAAAGAGCCAGAGGAATGATTTTGTAATACCAATTATACAGTACTAATCTATTTAGTTACTTGTACAATTTTGTCATTATTACTGTATTGCCAAGGAAAATACAAACGAGTCCGTATCCTCGTAAGAAATGTTTGAGATTGTCTATACAGGTTGAGGTTGATCATTTACGTAATCATTTCTTTTAAAAACAGAAGTTGGGTCGTACGACTGAATTGCCAAATTTCCATTTGTTCTGAGTCTCTTGACAAATAACTGTCCTCTATCATTTGGAGTTCATGAATATGCGTCAAATTAATTTTTTTTGAGATAAATGAGAGTCAACCCATTCAAATTTGAATATCTATAAAAGACCCTCGATCTAGGTTTTGAACCCGCGACCTCCCACACAGAGTGTGTTGCCCTTAGCCACTAGACCAAAGGCTGATTCTTTTGCGTCAAGATACTTATACTTCTTACGATGAAGTACTCATAGTTAATACATTTTGTGTTTATATCTATGCGTCAAGATATTCGTACTTTCTATATGATGTATGCATGGCTGTTGCGTTTGATATCTATACCTATGCATCCAAGAGTTTGCATATAACACTGAAGATTCTATATTTTGGTAAATAATTCTTATTGACCCTAGATTTTTTTGTTTTGGTGAATGACTATTGTCTGACGTAAATTGTGTGTTCATATCACATCCAATCGAGCAGGGTCGGAGCTTCCCTTAGGCCAAACAGGGCAGTGGCCCCCCTTCCTAGGGAAAATAATGTTAATTATCCATTGTTTTAGTTTATAAATATTGATTAACCATTATATTGGCCCCCTCTCTTTAATTGAACAATAGTGAGATGTTGCAATTAGCCCCCTCTTGAATATCAGTCAAGCTCCGCCACCGCTATCGAGCTTTCATATTTTTTGGAAAATATGCTCATATTTGATGCACAATATAGTATATATTGTCCGGGAACATTTAAGGGATGCTTTTTTAGGGACAATTATCACTCCCCTAATTTTGTTAGAAATAAGTTTTTATATCCGTGCAATTTGTAGCTTGCATAATTAGCAAAATTTTAATATTCGGTTCCTATTTTAGTAAAATGAAATTTGCCATCGTTGCTATTGTAAACTGGCTAGGTTCCGAACTATCTCTTTTCATCGAAATAAAATCCAACATATTAATAAAACTCTGTGGCTATGGCCTGGGGGCTGGGGTACTAAAAATGTACAATAGCAAATATATATGTACGTCTTGTTAGTTGTTGGTTGGCCTCCAATATCAAAGACCGTTCATCTCCAACAAAACAAATACATCAAATCAGATGATCAGAGCTATTTCACAGCAATTCTTGCTGCTGCTCCAATAATTTCCTCTAGTATTACAGGATCTTTTCTTTGGACCACACGTACCAATTTTTACGGTTGGAGACCGTTTGCTCTTGCGTTTACCTCCATTTCTTCTTTCCTGGCAAAACAAATACTTGCCTCTAATTATATTTGAAAGTTTTTTTTTTCTCTTTCTTTAATTTCTCTCTCTCCAACTCTTTCTCTCGGAGAAGTTGTGGGAGAAAGAGAGAACTATAACCCCAAAATAAGGAAAAACTGAAACAAATAAACATGAATGCCAATTATGGTGTGTTGATCAGGATGATTTCGGTCCTGGCATTGGTGGGAGTGGCTGTCTCAAGCTTCATTTCTGGTATTTCTCTGATTACTTCCAATTGAAGGTACATTGCATTTCTATAATTTCATATGTTTTTTATGACATATATTAGCAATTAATTTGTGTAAACAGATGAAGTATTCAGGGCACAAGGTTCCGGTCGAAGCTTGTTACAGGCAAAGACCAGTAAGTTATTGCATTTTCCCAATTTTTCTTGGTTTAATTTTATTTAAAGAGGATAAGCATGGCGATCAATTTATTAAGAAAGTAAGAAACGGAAGGTGAAAACACAATGAGCTCATAAATCTTATACAACGTTTAAATGTTATGTTCAGTATGGATCATCAATTTGTAAGATCATGTATACCAAAACAAATATCAGAACCAGTTCCTGTGAATATGATCGTGGAAATGGGTCTCTTGTGACTTGTATTTGAAAGAAGATCACTAACATTTGTGATTTGCATTTCTTAATTTCTAGGCTGCTCGGTGAACTTTGAGTTTCTAAACTACACCGTGATCACAAGCAAATGCAAGGGCCCTCAGTACCCTGCGGCCCTCTGCTGCTCGGCATTTAAAGAATTTGCATGCCCATATGCAGACCAGCTGAACGATGGCACGAACGATTGCGCATCAACCATGTTCAGTTACATTAACCTCTACGGCAAGTACCCACCTGGTTTGTTCGCCAATGAGTGCAAAGAAGGCAAGGAAGGACTCGAGTGCACCGACAGCATTTCTCAGAAGGACTCGACCCCGAAAAGCGGGGCCCACCAGATCGCGGGGTCTTTGTTTGTTGTTTTCTTGGGGATTATTGTTGTGGTATTTTTGGGGTGAACAAACGGGACGGGGCTGAGCAGGATATAAAATGTATTTTTGTTTAAAATGAAGAAAGCAAGAACGCATGTTTGCTGTATGGGTGTTTGCAAAGGTTGAATGTAAGTAAGTGTATGTGTGTAAGAGAATGAGGCTGGATTGCTTTTATACTGGTAATTGAGAAGTTGCATATAATTGTAACAATAAAAGGCAAAGGCAATCCTTGGTTGACTGTAATTACCTCAGATAATTCAATGAAAGCATGGTCTTGAGCGCTTCTATTCTATACTCGGATGGATTATATATGGTTGCTTAATTAATTTAGCTGTGCAGATGCTGGTACTGGTAATCGAGTCCCAGTTGTTCTGGTACAAAATGGATTGCAAGGACTGTTGTTCAGTTTGCCTTGTAGATATAATAATATTGATTGATCACCAAACAGATTTCTAAGATTTACAATTGGGTGCCGTGTATACAAATACAATATTAAGGCCCAAATGTGTGGTCATATTGGGATTTCATCTCTCTGGCAATGGGAATGGGTACTGCCGTACTGGTAATATGTTCCGATCAAGCCGGAATCTCGGCCTAATACTCTAATATATATTCTTGGCCCAATAAAGGGGGATTGTATAAAACTTATTTTATTTGGGTTGCTTGCTTCTGCCTTCTGGATTCTTCTCTTCACCAAATTTACTTGAGCTTTGTCTTGTGCGAAACTTATGTGTTTCCTATTATTTCTTGTAAAAAAGCCTATTATTTGGGTTGAAAAGAAATAATTAAAAGAATAGTAATTTTAAAAAATTGTTAGTGCATATTCAGACATCATATATATGTGTGTTTCTTATTATTTCCTTTCCTGCAAAAAGGCCTGCAACATAAAATTCAATTGTATATTTAGCTTCTTCTTCTTTTTTGCTAATTTAATTTGCCCAATAATTGTAAATAGTTTTTGTGTGCCTGTTTAACAAAAAAGAAAACAAAGATGAGGCTGAGGCTGTAGGCCACCAAACAGGCCCCTCGGTTGTTGGCTACCTGATCCTTCCTGGTGCTTATCTTGCTAGTTAGTAGTTGCTACGAATGGAGGGTAGATTTGTCATTTCGTTTAAACAAAGCCCCCACCAGATTATTTAATGAAACTAAAGTTTGGTTAGAGCATCTCCAAGAGACTCCCTAAAAATGGATCCCAATATACCTATATTGGGTGTCATCCTAAATTTTTTGGGAGCAAATTTCACTTCAATTTCCAACAGATTCCCAAAATATGGATCCCAATACATTTAAACTAGGCCAAAATACGAATCCCAATACATTTGAACGGTTTGGATTTGGCTCTAGTTTTGGGAAGTTAGATTGGGAGTGCCCAAAAAAGCCACCAAAATAGCTAAAATTAGAGAGGATTTTGGGATAGCCCAAAAATTAGGAAGGGTTTTGGGCTTCTATTGGAGACCAAATTTTGTTCCCAATTCCCAATAATTGGTTTTAGGAATGGTTTTGGGAAGCTCTTGGAGATGCTCTTATACCACAAAATTTATGATTTTACGGCACCCATAGAGTATGTAACCCACCTTTTCCAAAAGAAAAATGTTAAGGGATACCAAAGTTGATACCAAAATTATACCAAAATGTTAAGGGTAGAATTGAGATTTGCTATAACAAAATTTGCTTTGAGAAACCAGTTTTTCTATGATCATTACTTTTTAGGTAAAACCCGAAAGCATATCGTATATCTTATTGGTATTGTGTCTCTGATAATTGTTTTATATAGCAAAAGATAGGCGATAAATTAATAGAGTCAAGACTTGTGGTAAATAATTGTAAATTAAATGTAATCGTATTATTTCATTTGTAAGAACTAAAAAGGAGGGCATTCTCAAGGGAAGATTTTCCAAGGACAGATGTGAGTGTGAATTTTTTTTTTTTTTAAAGATATAGATGAGTGTCAAGCCACTCAAATTTAAATATTTATAAAAAAAATATCATATTTAGATTTTGAATCCAACTACGTTCCATACGGAGAGCATTATCCTTAGCTAATAGACCAAATACCAGTTTTTGTGAGTGTGACATACTTCAGTACCACACTTGAGCCAACAAATATCAAAAATTTATACTTGCAATCCAAGAATTTGATCCGCAGTAATCAGTTCATGTCTACATGTTTAAGTTTAAAATTTTGATACAGTTAAGTATTTTTATACAACGCTATCTATTATGGGTGCGTTTGGATCGTGCAAGGATTAGTACAAAAATAGTGAAATTTGGATTAGTGAACTTTGGGTTAGTAGGAGAGTAGTGTTATTTTTGTATTTTTCGGGTTTGTGAAAATGTTGTTTGGATTGTATTCTTGGGAATAGTAACAATAAAATTGAATAAAGTAATAATGTATAGTTTTTTTATTTTGCCACTATATGTTGCAACAGCAAAAAAATGTGATAGATTGAATTGTTTAATATTTATGTCCCATCTTTAGCTATTCTCATTTCACTAAACTTACTAACCCAACTCATACATGGGTTAGTGCAATAGCAGCTGTTCCATCTATTCCCAATTCGCTGGTTTGTGTTTGGATCACACCCACTTTGGATTAGTGGTGCTATTCTCAAGAACAGCTAACCCAATGCAATCCAAACATACCCTATGTATTTATATTTGACTAGATATGTTTGGACTTTTTTTCTTTTTTTTTTTTTTTGCATTCTCTCGTACCAGTTTATTCCATAGTATTTATCGTGTTTTTTATTTATTTTTATTTTTATGTAATTATGTATGATGTTTATTAGTGCTGGGTTGATTTGTCAGTAATTTGTATAATAAATGTGATGTGTAATTAGTAGAGGTTAATTGAATATTCCTTGTCGTGATTGGTGTGTAAAACATTAAAGTACGTGAAGTTTTTCTAAACAATGACAACTCAACAATTAACAAGTAACAATTTTCTTGATTTCTATTATGAGCTTTGAATATATATACAACGAGATTAACTGCACAAAGACTTCGGTGAGCTTAAGTTAAACGTATCAAAATTACCTTCAAAATCTGATTTTTATATATCTTAACAAGCTTTCAATATCAAAATATTGAGGGATACAATTATACAAAAATATCCATTTTTGAGGAATCTGTAGTTTTTTGTTTTGGAATCATCAAGAAAGTACTATACAAAATAAGTTTAAAGAATCCAAATGTTATTAGTTGAGTTTTTTTTTAATGAAAAATTCGATATGCCATAAGATATTGGAATGAAATGTATTTGAGACCTGTAAATTAAAATTTGATGGTTATTTGTCATGTTTAATAGTTAGTATCACAGAATAAGTCTCACAAAATCGTTAGTCATAAGATGAAAATTTATTGAGACGTATAAATTAAATTGTATAATATATATGATTGTGTTGTTTAATTTCTGAGTTGAGCTAAATAGCTCACAAGATGTGTTAGAATGTTCGTTGATTTACCTCATAAAGCATAAGTAATGAGTGAAGCATTTGGGTTATCTTTATCTTTACTATATATAAAAGCATATCGGAAAAAATGACATAAAAAAACTATCTTTCTCAAATAAGAAACCTGAACCGTTGATCATTTTCTTAGATAGATCAGAACTATTGATTTACGTTAATGCCCGTTGACGTTCTCAGCCCATTAAAATACATTAAAGGCCCATATAACTAGTTGTAAAGAAAGCAATTGGGTTATTCTGATCCTCGTTGTCCTCCTGAGTCCTGTCCAAGCAAGGCTCTTAAAGGCAAGCATCTCCAGTAAAGTAAAGCAGCGAATAAGAAAGATGTCTAGAATGTGCGAACATGAGTACCGAACCGGAGAGGATGGTAACGGAAGAAGAAATCGTCGTCTTGTCTGAGTCTAGGTTATCGTCCTCGGTTACGCGGCAAATCAATAAACAATCCTGCCTCCATTATTTAATTATTCGAAAGATCAGATGAGATGAGAATGAGATAGATAATTCACTCGCTTATTTTATAGAAAAACTATTGTCACCCCTCTTAACCGCACCCCTTAACCGCACCCCAATCTTAAAATTCCCTCTTTAATGACATCGTTCTTCCTAATATTAATGCTCTCCCTCATTCTCGTCTGTCCTCCCATGTCTGCGCTGCAGGCGTCTCTCCTGCTCTTCCGCCCTCTCCCCTCTCCTCCTTCCTCCTCTCCTCTCCGTCTCAACCTCCTACTCCATCTCCCCTCTCCCCTCTCCTCCTTCCTCCTCTCCTCTCTGTCTCAACCTCCTACTCCATCTCCCCTCTTCCCTCTCCCCCCTCCCAATGCTCCTTCTCCCGTCCCCCACTCCCTCGCTCCCTTTCCCTCCCTCTTCGTCTCAACCTCCCCCTCCATCTCCCAACAACCATTTCACATAATTAAACACAGAATGTACCTTATATAATCACTTACACCAACCCTTTCACATAATTTTAATGATCAAATATAGTCACCTTTAAATAGTTTATAAAGTAAGTATAATTACTTTTTAATATTAAATATAATCACATCTGGACAGTTAGTACAATCACTTTTAAATGCTGATTCGGCATAATATGTTTTCTAAATTTAGTCACCTTTAAATAGTTTATAAAGTATAATTACTTTTCAATATTAAGTATAATCACTTCTGGACAGTAAGTACAATCACTTTTAAGTGCCGATTTGGCATACTAATACTTTGTTTAAAATGAATTTCTTTCTAGAATTCAACTGATTTTATTAGAAATGACATGAATAGAAATGATTGTGAATTGAACTTTTGTGTTCAACATAAAATTAGAATTGAATTGAATTCTTTTCTTTTTCATAATTAAAATGATCTAAATACAAGAAATGATATTTCATTTCAAATTACATGACAATTATACCCCTTAAACAAAATGAATGATGCTTTCATGGGAGGGTAGTTTAGGTAGTGTAGAATAGTATTTTTGTACCCAAATGATTTCTCACCAAAGGACACCAAATTTCAAGGGAAATTTTTGATGGAAAATCTCCTTCCAAATCATCCCAAATGAAAATCATTTCTCATCTGTTTTTTTTCATTTTGAGCAAGGAATTTAAAAAAACTAGAATTATATTTCTCATTTGATAGGGTGTGATTTCATTTTGAGCAAGGTATAAGTTCTCTAATGTATTACCTTTAAATTGTTTATAAAGTAAGTATAACCACTTTCTAATATTAAGTATAATCACTTTTTAACAATCACTTATTATAATAAGTATAATCACTTTTTATATAAGGATAACAACTTTTTATAATAAACACGTGCGGGCCGGGAGGTGTTGAGCGGCGGTGTTCATGAAGGCCAGCTTGAGCTCAAAGTTGTGCACATTAATGGTAGGCACAGTGTAACCCGTGCGGAGATCAGTGGCCTTAGGCGCGGCAAAATCCTTCAATGGACGAGTGTCGTTGTTGTCACCGTCCATGGCAGGCGGGTCGTCCAAAACCAGCCGCCGAGGTTGGGTGGGAGTTGTCGAACGCCTAAGTTGCCTTCTTCTTCTTCTGTACACAAGGAGAGGTGTGTTGAGAGCCAGTGATGGATCCTACAAAGTAAGAAAATCAAGAAAAGCAAGTGAGATCACAAAAAGAAAAATAAAAAGAAAGGAAAAGAAAAGTGTCTAGTCTCAGTTTCAAATTTAAACCATGACTACCGTTGTCCTCGGCAACGGCACCAAAAAGCTTGATGTGAAATATCTGCTAATAATCTCTAACACAATTTGGTTTGGTTCACAAGCGCATGAACCTACCGTGTAGCATACAGGGGTGTCGATTCCACAGAGATAACTCGTAATGCACTGGTTATCAATTCGATTACCGATCTAGACAATTCGATTTTAAAGGTTTGATTGAAGGAAATTAATTCTAGATTAACAACTAATGGTAGCAACCTTGATAAACTCAATTAAACTTGAACTAGGGACATTGGTTTAATTATCTCTTGTAGAATTAATTCACTCAATTAACACTTTTAATTATATTATTATGAGAGGGTATCAATCAATTGTTGGTACTAAACTATAGTTTAATGGCTTAATACCGTACACAAACTCTTGGATTTCACTATTAAGTACCTCACCCTATAAGCTTATGTTCATTAAGTTCTTGATACAATTAATCAACTACAAATTCTTACTTCGCGTTTAAGCACATCGCATAATTAATAGTTAATTAACAATTTCTCCTAGATTCACAATTTCACAGTTAAGTATCTCATCATAAACCTAATTTTGCTTTCTAAATCCAAACCTACGAGTTTTACTTGGCAAGTCATAACCCTAGTTTCTAATATACCATGCATAGCGATTAAACAATACACAAGCAATTTAACAAGAAACAAAATCACAACATAACATTAAAAGCATCATCCGAGTAAATTAAACTACAAGTTCAAACTACAAACCAACATCCCTCGAGAGGGGATTAGCCTCTCATGACTACAAGAAACAATTCAAATTCCATGTTCAAGCAAGACATAAAGAAAAGAGAGAAAAGAAGGAAGAGGAAACCAAACACCGAGATATCGCGAGAATTCCCGGTTCCAATCTCCAAGTTTTTCTCCAAGTTCTTCTCTAACCCTCGTTCTTGTTCTTAATTCAATTCTCCCAAATGCTAACCAAATCCCCCAGAAGAGAAGGAGAGTCTATATAAATAAAACCAACCAAAAACAGACCAAAGGTTGCCTAAAAACATCAATAACTACTAGACAGAAATTTCGTCAGCAAATATTTCGGACCGAAGCAATTCAATTCGGACCGAATTTCTTCACTATTTCAAACAATTTCGGACCGAATTATTTTAGTTCGGACCGAAATTCCTGCAGTTTTTCTTCAATAAATTTGCGTCTCGTCCGTCTTCCTTCGGCCTTCTTGTTCCGCTTACAAATCTCTTCCAATTCTTCATATCTGCAATCAAAATCAAGAATGTGGCAGTATCTCGAACTTGACATAAAAACTAAACTAAATTAACTCAAAATTAGATGAAAACGTATAGTTTAAGAGATAAATCCCGATATAAAATAGAGTGCAATTAAGACTCATCAGGAGGCGCACGGGGCCACAACCGGTGCAAGGTGGTGATGGGGTTAGCGCATTGGCCAGGGCGGTACGACAGCGGGGAGGTGGGTTGGCTGGGGCGGGGAGAGGCATTGGCCAGGGCTGGGAGGTGCGTTGGCCGGGGCGGGCCGCGGTGGGGAGGCGCCTTGGCCGGGGCGCTGCCGCGGTGGGGAGGCGTGATGGTCGGGGCGCAGCCGCGCGGGGAGGGTGATGGCTGTGGCGCGCGTGGAACGGGATGCGCGTGGACCAAGATGCATGTTGGACCGAGGTGCAGTTTACGGGGCCAGTTATCAGCTCCGTATTTTATAATCCCAAATATCGGAGGGCAACATGGTAACTTCAGCCCCCATCAGCTATCCATCCATAATGCATAGTAAAGTGTCGTTTTCCCTGCTTTGTCAGCTAGCGGGTACCTATGCTATGCTCTAATAATGCGCTCTATGCAGTAGTGTATGTGTATGTACAATGATTAAGTTGAGAATGGGATCGGGAGATATCAACAAAGAAGAATAATTCTAATTTTAATGCCAACTTAATCAATCAATCAAGAAAACACTCAAGAAAACACTCTAAGAAGAACAAGCAACAAGCAACAACAATAAAGATTGATTGCTTTCCCTGTAACTGTAAGAGATCGCATCGCATGCCTTCGCTCGCTGCCTGCTCAAAACCCTAGTTCCTTTTCTTTTCTCTTCTGCAGGTATCCACTCTCAATTCTTTCTTTTCTTCTTCTTTTCTTTTTAGGATTGCTTTCCCTGCCTGTAAGAGATTAAATGACTATTTATTCACTGTTTTAGGAGCTAGATCTGTTTACTTTGGACTGAATTTCAACCCTTGTGGATTAATTTTAGTACCTTTTTTACCAGGGCCAGAAATCAAATTCCTGCTTTTGTTTATTGGAAATGTTTTGTGTATTCTGACAATTACTAGCTAATTTTATGCTGATTGATTTGAGTTTCGCCATGATTGTTGCCCATGAATTACTATTGAATCTGCAACCCGCAGTTTGCTACAAAATTGTGAAAGATGTAACAGTCAGTGTTAAAGACAAAGTTAGAGGAATAGTTTTGGAGTTTTGAGTGAGTGGTGTGTGTAAAATGGTAATACCTGAATTCATGGAGTACTTTCTTCTATAGTCAAGGGAACATAAGTTTCAACAATTGACGATAAGAGCCTTACCTGTTTCACCGTTATACTTCTGGGATAAAGTGGAATTGTAATTTTAACTTAATTCTCACAATTATTTCATGACAGCACTTTAAGACAATACAATAATATTCAGGAAATGCAAAATTCTTGTGTAGCAGGAAATTCAATCGCAAATATGTCGCAGTATCATGAAGAGGTAGAGGAGATGGGAGATGATTATGAAATGGGGGAAGCTGGGGCCGAAACTGGTGATGAATATCAGGAGAGGGAGGGCAGCGATTCTGATTCTGATGATGAAGAATTCGGCCATTCTGTATGCTGCTTTCTTTTACTTTCTTCTACTTCTTGCGACCCTCTCACCAGATTTGTATGCTTAGCTTTGCAATTAGTACATTCAAAGTACTTTCTCATTGCTGATGATACATCTCATAGCAAATTATACTCCTGAGGAAAACGTCATTGCTGACATATGAAACCTCCCATCTTTAAGTTTAGGTTTAATTAGAGAGAAAGAGGAGTTTGTATATTTTGGGGGCTGCTAAGGATCATAAAATTAGAGCAGTAAGATGTTATTCAATATGAGAAAAGTATAACGATATATCAGGAAACAAATATCATCCCATTCTAGCACATTCCTTGTTAAATTGCCAAATTGCTCCTTTTAGATGGCCAGTATAATTTGCTATTTTGTATTCTTGTTTTATTTAATTTGTTGACAATTATGTTTCAATCTCTCTACAGAGCAGGAAGGTCACAGACACCTCATCGGCTCAAGCTAGGAAGGGGAAAGACATTCAAGGGATACCATGGGAGCGTCTCAGCATATCTCGAGAGAAGTATCGGCAAACTAGACTGGAACAGTACAAAAACTATGAGAACATACCTGACTCCGGTGAAGCATCAGAAAAGGCAGGAAAAATATGGCTAAATTATCTTTCTGATTTGAGTTCAATTTTAGCTTAAGCTAGGATCTGTCCTAACATTCAAAATCAATACAGAACCCCATGATTTGCTAAATTTTAATTCCATTAAATAAACAAATTTTATCTTCAATTTAGGATTGTAAAGCCACAGAGAAAGGAAGCAAGTATTACGAGTTCTGGCAAAATACAAGATCAGTAAAGTCAACTATCCTTCATTTTCAGGTAAATATGATATTCTGATAACTTGTGCTTGAAGATTTTATTTTATTACCTTTAATTTAAGTTTGTTTGTGAAATATATTTGACCTTTTCCATCTTGCATTAAAAAGTTGACTTTATCTTTTTCTTCTTTTTTTTCGAGCCACTTGAATTATTATCTGTGTGCTTGATAAATTCTTACGTTACTAGTTCACCATTTTTTGCATCTTGCACTTAAAAAAATCAGAATGACAAAATCATTAATATAGTGACCTGCCAAATTAATTGAATAGGTCAACTTGATTCTTGATCAAACCTGGAATTTCACAAAAACAAATCTATAATGGTTTAATGCATTGTGCAATTGTATGTAGTTTCAGCTTAAAAAACTTTGTGTTTTCTTACATCAAGTCATTGTTGTAAGTTATCTGAGTTTGGAAGAATTTTATTGATTTTAGTAAAACTATATTTGGCACCTAACAACCTGTTAAAATATTGTTACAATTTAGCTAACAGTCACATGCTATACCAACACTGAAATCTTTAAAGATTTTTCACCAATTAGGTAAAAGGCGAGAGGTTCTTTCAGGAGCTGATAGCCAGGTTTTAATTGAAGTATATGATTGCAAAATCGAGCAACTTTTGTATCAATAATGAGCAACCTTTGAGAAGACGACTTTATGAAAATTGTAACAGCTATACTAGGACTAGGATGCATTTTCATTTTGGGCATAATAAACCATTACCTTCTGATTCTGTTAAGGTAGGTTTCAACCTGTCTATCTTTGAGGACTAGTAACTATGTTACTGATAAACAAGGCTAGAGAGCTAGATCCAACTGTAGTCTAGCTCCAGCTTGATTTTGAACAGGTCTAGCTTGTAAATCCAGATGAGTAAGCTCAAAAGGTGAGATTTAACCCAGTTCGGAGCGCTTAAAGCTAGCTCAATCAGTTGGATTTTAGATTCCTGGACAATTACAACTAATCAAAATTGTATTGACCTGAAAATTGAGATTGACCTTGACTGTTACAATTTAGTACAGCTGAAGTGAGACCACTCATGGTCTAAATGGGTCTGGCATGTCCTGTAATTCTTACCATTCTGATAAGTAAAGCCAACCAATTGCCTTCAAAATTCATCATGTAAATTCCCATCTTGGAACATTCATCACCAGTAATACGAGGACGCAATGCAATTGAAAATTAATTAAAGAAATAATTACTGGATGTTCAGTTAGCATGTCAACTGTCGAGACAAAATTTAACCGTATTTCCTGTACCAACAATTTTGTTAACACTTGTGTCAATAATATGCTCATCTTAAAGCACCTTCATCCGAAAGGTATCAACTTCTAAACAGCATTCTATTATCATATTAAGCTATCAATATATCCTTTTATATTCTGTTATTGAGAAATTTTGATATCTGATTATTTACTTAGCCAATAATGCAGCATTCATCAATCTAAATTAAGCACACCTAATCTGTTCTGATTTTCGCTTTTATACATATTTTCAAGCAGCAGAAGCAGCAACAACAGTAACAACAAAGCCTTATTCTCAAACACATTGGGTAGTTTAGATGAAACTGAATTAGAGTCGCAGGATCCCTCAAAGAATACAATAATAGGAGAATAGTAATACAGTATCAAAATACAATTTCTGAAGCTGTTCCTAAAAGCTCCATGTTGATATTATTGATTTGTTTGGTTTTATCATTAATCTGCATAGAAGCACTTTTACTGAAATATTATTTGTTGTATATGCAGCTAAGAAACTTGGTATGGGCTACATCAAAGCATGATGTATACTTGATGTCACATTTTTCTGTTCTTCACTGGTCGGCACTGACTGGTCAACCGAAGGAGCTTGTCAATGTCCAAGGTCATGTGGCACCTAGAGAGGTGTGTTTCTCTCTTTATAATTTTTTGGTCTTTCTATTGTGTTTTAAATTGTTCAAAATTTATTTATTTATATTCAGAACTAAAATTTAGGAGTTTGCCTTTTGTGTTCTTTGCTTAGTGGAAGTTGCATATAATCAGTAGCATCAACTCAAATTTTTGTTGTTTATTCTTATTTTTGCATCTGTCAAAGTAGGTAATAGAGCTTGGAGCTTGGTTAAAATATCAAGTTCTAGGCTTAAAAGTCATCCCCTCTTTTACATCTTTTCTTACCACTAGAACTTTTCATTAAATGTTGCAATTTTATTAATGTAGAAGCACCCAGGAAGTTTAGCAGAAGGATTTTCCCAAACTCAAGTTAGTACGTTGGCAGTCAAAGATAATCTGCTTGTAGCTGGAGGTTTTCAAGGAGAGCTTATTTGTAAAGTAATGCTCTTTCTCGTCCAACCCTTGTTTTCTGATTGTACAGAATATAAGCTGTATAAATGCTTAAAATTAGTTCAGTTCTTCTTGATTTGTATTGTATTTTGAAAATGGCCACTCCAAGTTGTTTGGGACAAAATGCTTTGTTGTTGTTGTATTTGTATTTCTAAATGGTTGGAAACTTTTGAACATTGCATGCTCTAGAGATTGTTCTGGTATGTGATTCAGTCACTGAATGATTCATGGGCAATTGAGTTAGTGATTTTAGATAATACCTGTGTTGACAGGACATGTGTTCTTATGTTTTAGTCAAGGAACAAATCTGAATTCTATCAGATCACTGTGATTTCATGTGTAATTTATGGCTATTATTTGATTTTTTTTTTCTAATATCTTTTTCTGTGGACAATAAAGCACTTGGATCGGGAAGGAGTAACCTTTTGTTGCCGTACGACATATGATGAGAATGCTATTACTAATGCAGTTGAAATCTATAATAGCTCCAGGTAACTACTAGAATAATTTCAATTTGTGTAAATTTATCTTAGGGAAGGGTTGTGAATTTCTGTACATTTGGAGACCTTGAGAAAATGTTCACTCCTTAAAGATTAGAATTATAGCATTGCTCCTAAAAAGTTTACAATAATCTGTGGTCTTCCTTGGCTATAGCATTGCTATAATTTGGAAAAAGGAATGATAAAAGAAGGTTTTGAGGATATGTCAAGTTTGTAGGGTTATTAAGCCATCCTGTTGAGGTTAATAAGGGACAGTATGTTATCTTCTCCTCTCAAGTCCCCAAGGCAGTCTTATGATCCTATGTCTGCACGATCATAGTTTTTCATTATTTCTTCCATTCATGTTCTCTTTCAGTGGTTCTGTGCACTTCATTGCATCAAACAATGATTGTGGGGTGAGAGACTATGATATGGAGAGGTTTCAGCTCTGCAAGCATTTTAGGTTCCAGTGGCCGGTTAATGTGAGCATTTCTCGTCCTTTCTTATATTGCAGTTCTTTGATGTAATATATTACCAAATTTATCCTAGTACGCACTGTAATGGTTTCTCTTAAGAAGAGAACATAAGCAAGTCACTTCAAGTACCTTTTGCAAAAGTAATGTTTTCAGTCTGATATAGCCAGAGGTGGCAAAGCCCTTACGGACCCAGCATTTTTTAGTAAGGTCGAACATACTTGACCTGAACCTGGCCAACCCAAGATCAAGTAGCCTGCAACCCAACTTGAATCAAACCATGGTCCAAAAAAGTTGGAATGTAAATAGACCCAACTTGATACCTTCCGGATGGTCAAAATGACCTGACCCACTAATTGCTACCTCTAGATATAGCTTGCCAACAAATGTTTTTTTTGTACCTTCTTGAGGATTGTTGGAGTAATTATGTGTCTTTTTTCCTGTACCATCAGCTGCTCTTAAATCCATTATCAGGCATGATCCGTTGCTATAAAACTTTCCTCGAATTTGTAGTGATGGTAAATTAGAACCCTACCCTCTGGAAGTAGAATCTTTACAATTTTATTTAATTTGCAGCATACATCACTTAGTCCGGATGGAAAACTCCTGATTATAGTTGGAGATGATCCTGAAGGAATGGTAATAGATGCTAATTCTGGAAAGGTAAAAGTCAATCACTCATTTTCTACAAGTGATTTCATTTCCAGCTGAACTGGGTTTTATCTTCGGATATTTTGATATTTAAGTGCACCAATGATAAATCCCTAATAGTAGTGTTGACGATATAATTATAACTTTCTATAAGTTTCTGCCATTAGTGATTCCTATTTTCTTATGGTATGCACAGGGCGATTCCGGATCTGCATGATTTGACCAATTAATATATTTCATGTACTGTGCCGTCCACTTTATACCAATAGAAGGAATTTCATAAATTTTGCTCCATGTCTGCAAAGCTAAGAAGTTTAATTATTTATGTTTTCTTTTCTTTCACAGACGGTTCACAAATTACATGGTCATCTAGACTACTCCTTTGCCTCCGCATGGCATCCAAATGGCCTAACCTTCGCGACTGGCAACCAAGACAAGACATGTCGTGTATGGGACATACGGAACCTCTCGAAATCCACTGATGTTTTGCGTGGCAACATTGGTGCAATCCGCTCTGTTCGATTCACATCTGATGGTAAGTTCATGGCCATGGCTGAACCAGCTGATTTTGTGCATGTCTTTGATGTTCAGAGTGGGTACAATAAGTGCCAGGAGCTTGATTTCTTTGGTGAGATCTCAGGTGTGTCATTCAGCCCGGATACTGAGGCACTTTTTGTTGGGGTGTGGGACCGGACTTATGGCAGTCTTTTACAGTATAGAAGAATTCATAACTACCAGTATCACGACTTAATGTTTTAGGGGGTTTGGGGTTGGTGTGTGTTGGTTGAGTTAGAGGTAGCATGTGTTGAGTAATGGCAGAAAAAATTGGTTTTGCTTTAGAAGAATAAGTAATATAGTTGTTGGACTGTTGTTAGTGTAAATATTAAATTATGTATAGCTTTGGCTCAATGGGTGGTGGGGTTAGGTCGGAAGAGAACAAGTTTTCATAAGTATAGTAACCTGTATGTGATAGACTGTCTGGAGAAAATCATCTTGCTTCTCTCTTCATGTTGTTGTCTGTTGCTTCCAAATTTGGAAAGGTTCGTCTGATTCTCTAATTCCGGCGTTAGTGTTGTCTACATTGCAAGCCAGCGTATGATTACTAGAGCATGTTGAGCATTTTATGTTTTTAACTAACAAAAGGATTGGAGTTAGATAATTCATCCCAAGTCAAGTGTATTAAACCTACGGTGCATACTAATCAATCTTACAGCACCCAGAGTCCCTGGTAGTTTCACATTTTCACTTTCCCAGCACCTACAGTCTATAGACAGTCTAGTCCTATAACCTCTTAAGATCAAGATCCAAACTTTCTTGCCACAACGTTTCTTTTCACCCAACTTAAAATATTTATAGATCCAAAGTAATCTTTACAAGTTACAATACGTGAGGAATTGACCAAGCACACGGCGAGCTCCCATTTGCTGAGGATTGGGCCAAGCCCAATTTAGAGCACGGGAGCAAGTAGCAACATAAGGTGCACGCCGGGCCTCTTTGAACTCACTGGAAGATGAAGAAGAAGAAGAAGAAGAAGAAGAAGAAGAAGAAGAGATGGAGAGAACGGATAGTAAGAAGGGTGTTTCGGGCTTTCAGCCACTCATAACAAGGCTTTCTTGCTCCTAACTCTTGTATTGTATGGCTTGACATTTCTATACTCTAATGATGGCACTATAAGGCATATATTTCAGTATTTCACAACCATCCATCATCCATGAATGAAGTTTGGCGAAATGTATAACAAGCAAATTAAAATGCTGACATCCAATCCAAACATAGTGATTCTAACTTGTAGCATACATACGTGCCTAATTAATGTATGTATTCGTTTAAACCTTTCAATGATTAATTATAATCTCAAGTCTAGTGTACAGCATGTCAAAAAAGTAAAAGAACTTGATATATATGTTGCAGTTAATCTATCTATCTATAAATCAAGGAAATCCGTTTATCCAGGAGTCACCCAAAAAGCACAACTTATACAGTGACATCTATGATCTAAAACTTGTCCATTTTGTGGAGCAGATTTCTTATCCTGAGAGAAACCAATAACTCCATCCCAGCTCACCACCCCAAATCCCAATCTGCTCTCCTATTCCACACAACATGCCCCTCTACAATCCAAATCCCTCACCTCCACTTCTTTTCTTTCCCCCCGACCCAACTACACTGACATGTAGATGTACTAGTAAAACCCCTGCCCTCATATTCCTTCCTGCCCTGCCCTGCCCCTTCAGCTCTCATTTCAGCCCACAGAACTCAAACCTCATTCATCTCCTTCATTATCATCCAGTTATCCTAATTAACAACCAATCCCCATGGCCACCTCAACTTTCCTCTCTGCCCAAACCATCAACACCCCTTCAATTTCCCTCCGCTGTGTGCCAGCCAAGTTGCACTCTTTCTCAGCCCGCCCTATCCGGGTCGCCTCCAGGCGATCAACCGCAGTGCGTGCTGAGCTCAACGCATCCTTGGTCATCAGCCTCAGCACTGGTTTGTCGCTTTTCTTGGGGCGCTTCGTGTTCTTCAACTTCCAGAGGGAGAACGTGGCGAAACAGGTGCCAGCACAGAACGGCAAGACCCATTTTGAGGCCGGGGATGCACGTGCCAAGGAGTACGTCGGCATTCTGAAATCGAACGACCCCGTCGGATTTAACATTGTGGATGTGTTGGCATGGGGCTCCATTGGGCATGTTGTTGCATACTACATCCTGGCCACATCTAGCAACGGATATGAATTTCCGTTGGGCCAGTAATATCCTGGCTTTGGGATCATGTTGATGATCTGATGGTGGTGTTTGGGATTGTGTATAGGCTTTTGATTAGGGGTTGTAATCAAATTGCTGGAAAAAAAAAGAGCTTAATTAATAATTGTGCCTTGAAGATTTTATATATGTTACTGTTGCAAAACTTTTCCTCCAATTTCAATTAACTTATGACCTTAATTATTTTATTGATTTCTTTTTGAAAGATCGATGACCTGGCTTAAAAATATTCATTTAGACCTGTTCACTATGCCGATCCATCAGCTTAATAATTAATATATATCGTGTTTATCTCAGTAAGCTAAGAGGGCACAAATCTCAACCAAATTTCATCTTGCATGGAGCATGCATGTTCATGAAAAAAAGACTTTGAGAATGTTAAGGAGGTTAAACTAATTAATTAATTAATAATAATGATATATAAGTTCATAAGGAGGTCAAATAATATTGATCAGTAATATATTAATATTAGAATTCTTTGCTGGTTTTCAATTGAGCGCTAAAATTAAATATGGGAAGCCCAGCATATGAGGGGAAAAAAGAACAAAGGACGCTCATCACTCATGGAAGAAGACAGATTATTTGTTATTATCATCCTATGTGATTTCTTTTTTTTTTTAATAGAAAGATGGGAGCCTAGCTCCTCAAATTTTATTTTGTGCTAATAGAGGATTGAACCTATGACTTCTTGGAAGTCATCATAGTTGACTACACTTGAGCTACTAGGTCATTTGCCATCCTATGTGATTTGCTATCTCTATGAAAAGTTATAATATGCCAAATTAAATAAAAAAAATCAAAGAACGCTAACTATCAAAATCAGTAATTAAGATGGATATAAAGATTGAAAATTAAATTAATTTCAAGTACCAATAAAACTTGTTTACATTCAGATTTGTAACCAACATTTCATGCAAGAAGATTTGCATCCACCGTTGACTCAGAAAAGAAATGTGAACAAAAAAGAAAGGAATCTCTGGGCCAGTTTCTTTTCTTATCGCACAAAATCTCTCTTTATATCATCTTTAAGTTTAAGAAAGTAACTTTCATTAGAATTAAATTAAACTTTAGAAAATACTTAAAACGCAGATACCAAAGCGGCCGTGGTATTTTAACAGGGCCGGCCCAGCTCAGGTATTATTTCTTGTCGGCTTAAGACGGCCGGATCGGAAAGAAATAAAGATACCGCATCAGAAATGAATTTCATACTCAAACAAGTATATATTCGGATTAAAGATAAAAAAAAAAGGTATATATTCGGATGGCTGCCTCTAGTAAATGATTACGAGAGAATTCCGCCAAGGAAAATACATGGGTGCGTTCAGGGGCGGAGCCGGATGGGTGCGTTTGGATAATAGCACTTTAATCAGATTAGTAATCTATTTCTAGCTTTTGCAACACAACGAAACGATCACGAAAGCGGATTGTTTTGTTTTCGTTTCGTTTAATGAAATTGTAAGTTTTCGTTTTGTTTCTTTAGCAAATTTTACGTTTCGTTTGGATTAAACACAACGGAAGAACGAAAATAATTGTTTCATAGTGACATTATTATATGAAAATGGAAAACACAATAGAATATATTGTTTCGTTTTTTGTTGCATTTCGTTTAACGAAAGCACAAATTGTTGCGTTAATCGTTTCGTTTGGACAAAACGAAACGAAATAACGCGAAATTTCGTTGCATTGATAGCCCTACATATTAAAATTTGATACATATAAAAATATGGTGTACTAGGGTCGAGGCATCGCGTTGCTTCGGCTCACATTTTTTAATCCATTTTGTTATCAAATATTATTGAGGACTTTAAAATATTTAATGAATATTTAATTAAGTTTACATAGTAAAATCAACACAAAATAAGTTGATTCAACTTTGTTTCTATCAAATTTAATTTATTTTTTTTGTATATGTTAGTTTATCAAATTTTTGATAAAAGAAGAAAGATAGTAGCATTAAAATAAGAGGAAAGATCTATCGACAATGCCTATGTTCACAATATTGATAATAGCAATTTAAAAAAATTTGAATAAAATTATAAAAAATCTTAAAAATGAAAAAAAGAGTATGAATGTATTATTTTCATTATAGATTGATAGTGTTTCAAGTTTCAATCAATTTAGACATTGTTTGACAATTTATCAAAATTTTATATATTTTTTAACAGTTAAAATTCAACGGACCTTAGAAGATAAACAAACGTCCTTTAAATTGAATATAATCTGACACATAATCAATGTATAAGTTAAACAATACATCCTTAAAAAAAATTTCTTTTTTAGAAATTTTAATAATTTATCTTTTAAGTTTTTGAAAATTATTATTGTTAAGATTGTTAAGATAAGCATTGTCAATGGAAAAATATTCAACTTTTTAACGATCTTGACTATAAAATGATCATTACATTCTTCAATTGTTAGAGCCATGCAAATTTACTATAAACAATACCTTCATATAATAGTTTTTACTTATAAAATTAATAAAGAAAATTTAGAGAAACAGTAAGCGGCCGTAATCTTTTTGAGATTGTCGTAACGGCTGAATTATTTACTCACTCCATCACTAAAAGTTTTTTGAGAAACTTCTGTTAAACTGTATATACAACTCAATATGATAATGTTTTTGAACAAATTTAGTTATAATTTTGATTTTGAGGTATTGTTTATTTCATTTTAGTTTATTATGTTTTTAAAACTTTAAATACATTTTTTATTCTTTTAAACATTTTTTTATTTTCTAGAAATAAAAATTCATCAAGTTTCGTGATTTATTATATTCCTAAAAAGTTTTTCTAATTGATTAGAAGTAAAAATTAAAAAATAAAAAAAATGCGGATGAGTTATAAAATTGAAGACAAAAAAATTGAAAACAAAAAAATTGATTTATAAAATTGAAAAAAAAACAACGTTGATATAACTCAGCGTATAAAAAAATGTGGCTAAAACAAGTTTTTTTTTTTTTTTTTGAAGAAAATGGAATACTCCACCAGTTTCATTGAAACTTTTTATTTGTGCCCATGGACGATTAAACCCATGACCTCTTCGAAGTCATCCTAGTTAGCTACCACTTGAGCTACTAGGCCATTTGCAAACAAAAGTTTTTTTTAATGTTTATTTTTTTATTTAAAAGATTCCCTGACAAATAGAAAACGACGAAATTCACAGAACGATTTTTTTCGTGCTACCATCTGTATAACGAACACATAAACAACTAATTTTGGATTTCCTTATGCAAAACGCTCATAGAAATCATGATAAATATATTTTGAAGCTCATCTCGTGCACGAGACATCGGACCGGGTCACAGAGATAGATAATCTATACCCGCCCTATAATTCTACAGCAAGACATACGATACAGAAGATCGGAAATAAAATCGAAAATTGAGAGTTAATAATCACACAAATTTTGAGAAAAAAAGAGAGGGTAGCTGTAGATGAATGTAGAGGGCGAATTATATGTAGTGACGGTGCTTGTTCGGAAAATTTGGAGGGCACAATTACTTGGAACCATATATCAAATTATTTCATGAGAGGCACAATAATAAAATAATAAAAAGGCTGATTCTCCTCTGGGTCACCCCAATTGTGAGCTAGCTGATGCCAACAATCCAAACTGGTATCGTGACGGATTAATTTAATTAGTTAATGAACTAAAGAGAAGGCCAGATTAGATATATATCTGGAATTGTGTAGAGACAGCTGGCGTGGGAGTAGCGTTATCACTTATCTATATTATATATATATATCTGTCTCGGCTGCCCTGCCACGGAGACACTGCCAGTCAGTCTCATGCACCTTGACCTTCACAGTGGCTCCCACCTTTCAGTGACCAAAACCATATCCATATCCATATGCTGATATGCTCCAGCTGTTGAGTTCTCAAATGTCAAGTCAAGCTAAAGCTGCTTTGAATTTGGTCACCCGCGGTGCAATTACCATTACGCCACCCTCTCCTCTTCGGTTCTTCCTCTCTTCTCAGTTCTCAGTTCTCTCTCTGTCCAGATTCCAAATTCCAAATTCCAAAATAAAAAAGCAACTTCACTTCTGCTTCCTTCTCTCTTTTAATAAAAGCTCCGGCCTTTCCCTTTCTTTAGGGTTTCTTTCTTCATCTTCAGGACTAGCCACCCTACCCTCCTTTCCAATTTTATTATTGTAAGTTTTATTTGGAGGATCTTTTACATCTTCGTTACTGCAGATTACTGATTATTTTTTGCTTTATTTAATCATCAATAGTTTAGTTCATATTTGTTATGTTGTTTTGTTTCAATGACTTTTACACTACTTGTAGGCTCATTTTTCAAGTGTAGAATTCAAATATAGCTTCCCATCAGAAATAAATCCATAGCCTCTTCTCCAAAATTTTGATTCTATTTATTGTTCACTATGATAATATTGGGGTGCTGGTAATTAGGAAAAATGAAATGGAAAAGAGGAAGTAACTTTGTACAAAGTCTAGCTCATCATGTCCTAACCAGCTCATGCTAGGAATGGGTTCCTTCTATTCATGCGTTTACTTGATCATGCTTTATTCATTTCATTTGTTAGTAATTGGTTGCCAAAGCATCAATCGAGACTGTCAGTCTGTCACTCTAATTTGAATTAGAGCCAAGCCAACCTATTCATTCATCTCTTCCCAATTACTGATATAGGCCCCGATTCTGTGAATAATTTGAAGGGACTTAATTTATGGCTAGCAAGAGAATCCAAAAGGAACTACAGGACCTACAGAGGGACCCACCCACCTCGTGCAGTGCCGGACCGGTCGGAGAGGATCTGTTCCACTGGCAGGCCACCATCATGGGTCCGCCTGAGAGTCCTTATGCGGGCGGTGTCTTCTTTGTTATGATTCATTTCCCTCCAGATTATCCTTTCAAGCCTCCTAAAGTCAACTTCCAGACTAAGGTCATCTCAGTGCTTTGGCTTCTTTTCAATATTTAAGTTTCTCCTAATTAATTGTTATTGGTTAATGACCTTGACTTCAATTCTACATCATTTTCTTTGTTTATTCTACCAAATATCAGTGTCAGCATTACCCTCTGTTTGTAGCAGTGTGAATGATGCCTTCTTTTTCTTTTTTTCCTCGGTTGATTCTGATTTTTTGCATCAGCAAGGTTTGTACGTTTGTTATGTCCAATTTTTCCTTTCATATTTCTCAATTTCAAAGCAATAGTAGTGCCCACAAATTGAGAAAATGAATGATCGTCTCCTCATGGAAAGAAATTGTAAGTAGTGGATACATGGAAGTATGGATGTACTTTAGCCTTTCCATTTTAATAAATAAGTGATGCTCAAGTCTGGTACCAGAAATCCTGATTTGGGACCATTAATGAGCAATAAGGTGAGGATTACATTTCTTTGAGTTAAAACTGAGGGGTTTGAGGGTTACTACCTTATAGTGATATATAACTGTAATATATTTTGTCGTACCTCATATGTTGCACAGAGCATTTATGAACTTTCAAGTAACATGATTTAAAGGAAAGTTCTATGAACTTAAATGAGTTCCTGGAATAAAATTATCTTAATTCTTATTTTTACTTAAACAGCCCTACAAGATGAATTGGTACCAACTAGAAAATCTTGAAATATATAGTAGAAAGTTGCTGGAATTAGGTTAAGCTTAGCAAAGAAAAATCATTTTCATTCATCTTGCTAGCAGAATTCTAGTGTTTGACCAGCGTATTTGTGGTGTATCACCTAATTGATGAACTCTCTTATCCTTTCTAGGTATACCACCCGAACATCAACTCTAATGGTAGCATCTGCCTTGACATATTAAAGGACCAGTGGAGCCCTGCACTTACCATATCAAAAGTACTACTCTCGATTTGCTCTCTCCTCACCGACCCTAATCCAGACGACCCCCTTGTGCCTGAGATAGCCCATATATACAAGAACCAGCGGTCCCGTTATGAGGAGACGGCCAGGGCTTGGACCCAGAAATATGCTGTTTGATAGTTATGATCGTCTCTTAGTTTGAAATGATACTTTGGGGATAGAATGACAAACTTGAGCCCACTGGTATTGTACTATTTTAAGTAGAATACTATTGACATTATGTTGTTGATTATGGGCATTTGGTTAAGTTTGTTGAGATAATCATATGTATGTATACTAGTTTGCCGTGTGAGACTTATATGGGAACATAACTTAGGAAAGCATGTATTTCTCATAAATTGTGTAGCAAGAGTGTATTGCATTACTTGTAATGACGCTGACAGCGGAACCAACATAGCTGCAATTTAGGCAACCTACATCAGCAGCTCCCAATGATATTAGTTTAGTTGTGATGCTTAATGTGACAAAACTAGTTATTTTGTTCTAGAAAGATCCTATTTTTTTTTTAGATAAGAATGTTTCAAGCCACTTAAATTTAAATATTTATAAAAACTCATTAGGTTCCAAAATGGTGACCTTCCATACAATTGCTTTTTGTTAAGAAAAGTTAAATCCAGTATTATGCAAGCACACTGAATAGTGCAATTGCAATCTGAGAACCTTGGGGTCATTCGGCAATCCAACAAGGATCAAAATTTGATCCGCGCTAAAGAGTTCACGTTCGGATGCTTTGATCCATCCAAAAGTGTTGAGGAGGCTTGATTCATAGATTCCCCTTCCTCAAGAATCTGGGCAGGGGATCAAGCCGAGCAGCAAAAGAAGCTTGAGGAGGGGTTCTTAATCTGCACTAAGGAGCACGTGTTCGGAAGGATCAAGTGAGATCAAGGCGTTAAGGAGGCTTGAGCCTCCTTGATCCACCTTTGCCGAACAGCCTCCTTGTGCCCTAGGCACACTACACTGAACTATCTACAATCATTTTAGTTGCAGTTTACTGATAACTCCAGAGGCATGATCATTAACCTCACGTCAGACAAGTGACATCCAATAATATGCATTCCGAGAATCATTATCACAATTGTCCGGTTCTTGGCAATTTTTTTTTAATTGCATTTTTAAAGTCACAATACAACGATTTGCTGCAATATATAGTGAAGTCTACTCTTGAAATGGAGTATGTTGCGACTTGGAATTATGCCCTTTCAAAGTCCTAAACTATTAAGACAGTCTCTGAATAAATACAGAACCAGTAAAATGCCCTTGCACGTTTAGCATTTATCAAAACAAGAAAATATGTACCTAATATATACAAGACATCCACAACAACAAGAAGTTAATTTACAAGTGAAATTCATATTTTCATCATTCTCAAGGATTCTGATCCTGAGACCTGATCAACTTCCTAATGACATATGGAAGGATACCTCCATGGTCAAAATAACCCAATTCTACCTGCAAAATCCGAAGAGACACATGGTACATGTCACGAGAGAGAGAAGGTTTACACAAAAAGCTAAAAATGGACTTCGCAATTCATCCTTTAGCAATTTTCCTGGGAGCTGTTATAATCGACTTTATAAGCAATTGGAATTTGGAGTTAATTGTTGGATTGAACTCGGTACTTGATATATTTTCCTTCTTTAGTGCCATATAAGCAAGCTTCTGACATAAAGTGGATTTTGAGTTTTCTATCCCTGAACTTGCTAGTATCCGCACTTCATGATTATAAGGTCATTTGGGGGCTTTCAGTGGTTAATTTGATGTGTACAGCAGGGATCACGTTATCAATTTCTGGCACAAAAGCTGTCATGTTACCCAATTAATATGAAGGATAGGTATTGTATATATATTACCTCAGTATCGAAACAAAGTTTGCATGTAAATGACTTTCCTGTGCTTGTGGCTACCGCAACATCCTGGCCAGGCTTCATCTCAGATATTTTCTTTGGTAGATAAATTGTGTACTGCTCGTCACCAGCTAAACCTAGAGACTTGGCATCTTCACCAGACTTGAAACAAAGAGGAATCACTCCCATACCTACTAGGTTGATCCTGTGTATCCTCTCAAAACTCTTCGCAATAACAGCCTTCACACCCTGGAAAAATAATGAAAATAGAAAAACAAAAGAATCAATATCAAGGGGTAACAGCCACATTGGAAATACAAGAACGAAAATGATTTTAGTGACAAATATTACTGTAAAAACAGTAAAATAGTATCTGAAATATATATTCGTTTTCACCCGCCTAACCCAAACCCTAAACCCTGAACCAAAGGCCCTAAACCACAGATTGCCACAGGTTGCTGATTGTATCGGAAATAAATTCATTTTCACCCGCCTTTTCCAATATTTTATATCAGCCCACGTTCGGACCCTAGTTGAACAAGCAAGAACTACAAACTGGTAAAAATCGACCATACTATTTAGTCTGGCCTAATAGTTTGCCAATAGAACTGGATAAGACCCAACGTAACAATCCAGCCCGGTATTGCAGTTTGAGACAGGTCAGCGTTATCAAATCCAGTTATAGTGCTCATATTATGATATAATTAGCATACCGGTAGCCTTGTGCCTTTGGCATCCCAATCCCTAGAGCTCCCCGTCCCGTATGCATCCCCAGCCAAAGTTATGGTGTCATGTCCATCAGCCATGTACCTCTAATTTAACTGAAAGAAAAAAAAACCTTAAAATATCAGTGTTGAAAGAAGACACACGGTGCAAAATAAGGAAAATGAATCCAAGAAAATATTGGGGAACTAACCATAGCAGCTTCAAAAACATATAACTTCTCCCCACTTGGAAAGTGAATTGTCTTAGGCCCAGTCTCGCCTTTCAGAAGCTTGTTTACAATCCGAATATTGGCAAAAGTGCCCCTCATCATCACTTCATGGTTGCCCCTTCTACTCCCATATGAATTAAACTCCCTTGGGCTGATCCCATGTTCTATCAAGTATTTAGCAGCGGGGCTATCTCTATGTATGCTCCCAGAAGGAGAAATGTGATCAGTTGTGACGCTGTCACCAAAACTTAGTAAACAATAGGCATTTTCTATGCTATGGGGGCCAGGTGGGGTCATTGTCATGTCTTCAAGGTATGGAGGCTTGCGAATGTAATTAGAGTCTGGATCCCAAGAATAGGAGCTTAATGAAGGGACTGAAAGTTTGTTCCATATTGGGTTACCATTCATTATAGCATCGTATGTGCTCTTGAACATGTTCGCCAGGACATTTGATTGGACAACCTGATGTTAAATATTTACTTAGCAGTGATACAACCAATACTACTTGCAAGGAAACAACTTACAGAGATACCATGAGATCAAGTTATGGTAATAAGATGAGAGATTTAGAAGTTTTCAAGATATTACAGTAAATAACTTGTGTTTCTTTGATGCAAAATTTTCCATTCTTTTAATAAAATGCTAAACTAATCCTTTGTTAAGAATTGGGACTAACAACAAACATCTTTTATTGTTTTATGATTATAACACAAAAATCTGATTTGACCTCAGAAATTTCATCACTTGAGGGCCATACGTCCTTGAAGTATATACTTTTCCCATTTCTCCCTTTACCTATTGGCTCCTGAAAATCAATATCAACCTGCACATGTTTATAAGATCTTATCTATCACAATCTTATATCAGATAACAATGCAATATATAATCCTTAAATGCTGAGCTCGTGTTAATAACATTAACTTAATCAGTAAAACACATACGCCACAAAAGTAATTTTGAATCTGAGAGGAAGCTCAACAGGTCATTGGTGTTGACAATACTAAGGACTTCAGATTATGAAAAAGAGAGTAACATACAGTGCCAGCAATAGCAAATGCAACAACCAACGGAGGAGAAGCTAGATAATTAGCGCGTGTCAAGGGATGACTACGTCCCTCAAAATTACGGTTTCCAGAAAGTATTGCTACGGCAACAATATCTATTGAACAAAACGAAAGCCATCAATACAGTTTCATATAATATACAATATAAATGTAGTCCTTTAGGTTAATAACCAGAAAAGGCCAAAAAAACAAGTATTTAAATTTTTTTCACTATTCTCCAGGCAACACATTTCTTATCAGGTAATTAAAAATCAGAGACTCTTGCAGTTGTATGTGTGTGTATACATATATATCCAGTATGATAAACTTATTACTGTATTAATATCCAGGATGCAATTCTTAAGCAGTACAGAACAAATTAAAGGGATAACAAGTTACCATTCTCGGAAATTGCATCAGCAACTGCTGGATCGAGGTCGCCTGAATTCCCAATGCAAGTAGTGCAGCCATAGCCAATAATGTTGAATCCCAGCTGATCTAAGTACTTCTGCAAACCACTGGAGAACCAAAAAAGCAAAAAATTACAAAAAGAGATTACACAGAAAAGTATCAGATTGAATACAAACTCAGGCACAGGTAAGTGCTAACAATGTAATTCAGATGTTTGAGACGTGTAAAACATTGGCAAAGGCCAAAAGAAAATTGTTGAAATATTAAGCCTAAATTAAATTAATAATTTATTTAATAAAATAAATAAATAAAGTTTAGAAAGATCAAACAATGGTTTGAGGAACTTGTCGGTTGAACAATCTTCTAAGTAGCATCCATTCATAGTCAACGATTATCGATCAATAGTTGAGCATCGAAGCGTAACTTTAGAGAAGTATTTGCCCCACATGGTGCAGTGGACTCATGGCAATCTCCTCCCAAGATACTATACTACTTAGTTTAGAAAAAAAAATTGTCTTTTTTCTATATTAATTT
This sequence comes from Cyperus esculentus, assembly GCA_030179965.1. Classification (NCBI taxonomy): domain Eukaryota; kingdom Viridiplantae; phylum Streptophyta; class Magnoliopsida; order Poales; family Cyperaceae; genus Cyperus; species Cyperus esculentus. The sequence goes on from JASGLE010000045.1 coordinate 3,331,826, forward strand.
TTAAAAATTAACGAGAATCAAGTGTATTAATCCTCTAGGTTCGACTCCTGCCTCCATTGATGCGGTGCACCCCGCATAAGGAGCGAACCCGAATTTGATTGCAACAATAGCTCAAAGAAATAATATAATATAATGTATTATTTGATCATTTCTCAAAACTCTTTTATATATTTCTTTTTCTGTTTTATTTACTCTTGTTTATATTCTTTTTTTTTTTTATCTCTCTATTACTCTATAAACCACAAGTATTTATAGGAGCAGGTTGCACTTGAGGAGCTTGAGAATTGTATTATTCTCTTTAATGACACAACGGTAACATTGACCGAGTAAAAGAATTAAAACTCACATCACCGAGTAAATTTACTGTGTATGAGTTAAATTGCATATATGATTATATTAAATTCTCAATTAATTAAAACCGTTTGATAATTCATGCAATTAACTAGATGGTCAATAACGCATATAGGTGGCCAGCCCATATCCGTTAGCATCAAATCATTTATATTTTATATGTTTTAATTCATAACAAACTCATAAATTGTGTTTTAATAAAATCTTAAAATATATATGTAATTAATTATTTCTAATTAATTTTCCAACAAAAATCACATCAAACATAGGTAAATTGAGCAAAATCTGCAAAATTAAGAAAAATATATAGTTCAAAGGTGATCCAATGCTCAAAGAAGTGCATTGTATATGGTCTACTAAGCACACTTCACATCGCTCAATGTAAGGCAAAAACAATCTCTCTATAGACTTTAAATTATCATTACCTCTTATGCAAATACTTAGTAACAACTCCAGATCCGGGCGCAAGGCTAGTTTTAATCCACGGCATAACCTGGTGGATGAAAATAATTAGACAATGTGGTCACATAGTTGAACAGGAAGCCACAGAAAAGGATGAGAACAGAAGATAATAAGGCAACCTCAAGACCAAGTTCACAGGCTTTCTTTGCAACAAGGCCAGCAGCAATCATAACGGTAGGGTTTGAGGTGTTGGTGCAACTTGTAAGAGCAGCAATAACAATGCTGCCATGAGTAAGTTGTGCCGCTTTTCCATGGAAATTGAAATTTACAACTTTGCCTTGCTGATCTTTTGGCACTGCATAACCCTGAGATTGTTAAGAGTCCAACATGTCAAATGGATCATGACGACCATGATTAATGAGGAATAAACGTCCCTAAACTGAAATTACCTTTCATGTGACACAAAGGAAAACAATTTAAAATAATAATTAATAATAAAAAAAAAAATAATGCACCTCTCATCCCACCTAAATGTCAGACATTTTTTTTTTGTTGTTGTTTGTGGGGTTTTGTGATTTTTTTTTTTTGGGGGGGGGGGGGGGGGGGGGGGGTTGGAGTGGGCTTGTTTGTGGAGGAGGTCCATCTAAGAGGAATAAGAGGTCAACTAATGTCTGATTGTAGCTCATATTATCTGGCAGCCAATATTACAATTGTAAATCAGAGTGTAAACAAAATAGATAGATAGTATATACATCTTTTGCAAATCATTGCTTGTGCTTCCTATGCTTTACCTTGAAGCCTACTTTATTGTCAAGACAGGAGTGCCAATCTGCTTTCAAATCTTTCAATGAAACCCGGTCATGTGGTCTGAAACGAATTATATTGGTAAAGATTATCTGATGATTGCATACACATTTTTGTACTAGTTCACAAAGTAAAAGATCGAATAGTCAATTTCACCTCTTTGGACCTGAAACACATGGCTCCACATCTGCAAGATCCAATTGCATGTATGAAGAGTATATTTTCTCAATTTCAGGCTGAAAACACACATACAAAATGGAAATAAACTACCAAATACTAATAATTGTTCTTTTTTTAAGGCTTTATTTATTTACAATTTACAGACGAAAAAAAAAAAATTTGCAACACCTTACCTCGTCATAATCAACAAACATCTTGTTTACTCTTAGATATGCCTCAATCATTTTCACCTAGGCAAAACAAGAGAAAATATATTAACAATCTTAACATAACTTATATCCTGCAAGAGCATAGAATATTTAACTAGATCATAAAGCCTAACATGTTCGTCACTTCGCCCCGTCACTTTTAGATACTGTAAGGTAACATGATCAACAGGGAAGAAACCAATTGTAGCTCCAAATTCAGGTGACATATTTGCAATTGTTGCTCTATCAGCAAGTGCCAGCTATCATCATACAACATACTGAAGGAAAGTGCCAATTATGGTGTTTCGCAAAGTAAACATACCATAAAATTCTACAAATTTGCCAACAACGCCATGTTTCCTTAGCATTTGAGTAATTGTCAGAACTAAGTCGGTAGCTGTAACCCCTTCACGAAGCTTCCCTCGTAACTTAAATCCGACAACCCCAGGTAATACCATGCTCATGGGCTGTTGATAACACCACAAATATTTTCAATAGAAGTCCTCTACTAAGAGATGCCAGACAACCAAAAAAGAAAGCAAGCATTCATGATCCTGTTATTGTATGTTGTTAACAATTGTATAATATACCATTGCTATGTCCCTGAAGGGTCTGATTGCCTGACTAAAATGAACTGACTTCATGATTGTTTACGGAATCACAATTAAGCTGCAATTATATGACCAAATTAAGGGATTTCAAAGGCAAAGACATGGTGAGCGTCCATGCAAATGCTCCATCAAAAAACACCCGGATCGATGGGGGAAAAAAACAAAGAAAGATAAAAACTTTCAACAAGCAGAATCAATTAACTAGAAAAATAAACTGACAGCAAGGCTAGTTCAGAACAGACAGGTTGATTTCACAACATTTAAGCCTTAATGTTAAACAGTATAATATAGATCTAAGACAAGAACTACCTGACCAAGCAAAGTTGCTTCTGCATCAATTCCTCCAACATCCCACCCCACGACACCCAATCCATTGATCATAGTAGTGTGGGAATCAGTTCCTACTAGACTATCAGGGTACAGGAGTCCATCTTGATTAAATACAACTCTACCAAGATATTCCAAGTTTACCTGCAATTAGTGACAGCTATGAATTAACAATTTAACATGCTATGCTATGGTCTATCAGATGTTAGGAATCTACAAAGCAGTTCGAATAAAGGGCAAAAGAATGGCAGTACATCTATAGGACCGATATCTAATTTGCTTTTAACTAAAAATAAGCCACATGAAAACTTAAAATTAAATTTCATAAACTAACTTCAAAAGAGAAGCGAAAGCATGTCAATGAATAATTTAATCATTAACATAGTACTGATTATTGAACTGTTTGGTACGTGTGGTCATGTGGATCAATACTTCATAATTTTACAATTTAAAGTATCAGACCAGCATAAATTTTAGCTCAGTCACTGAAGCTTTGAAAAATGTCAAGTAGAGAAAGCCCACCTATGACAGTGTAAACAAACTAACAAAAATGGAAGATAATACTACACCTGGTGGACTATTCCAGAACCTTGTGGAACAACTAGAAGGTTACTGAAGGCAGCAGATGCCCATTTAAGACAGGCAAAGCGTTCTTTGTTCCTCTGGAACTCGAGTTCCATGTTTGCTTGAACTGCCTGCTCTGATCTGACCACATCAGCTTGCACTGAGTGGTCGACAACAAGATCAGCTGGGATCTGAAAGATAAAATAACAGATTTACATATATCAAAATGTACTATCTCACAAGTGAAGAAAATGAATGTACCATTGGATTGATCTTGTTAGGGTCTCCACCAAGCTTGGTCATAGCATCACGCATGCTAGCAAGATCAACAAATACTGGCACACCAGTAAAGTCCTTTATTCCCCCCCAAAAAAAAATAATAACAATAGTTATTCAATAAGAAAATGATAACGCAATAAAGACAGTTGGAAAGAGTCATATATACCTGTAGAAGAACACGGGCTGGCTTGAACGGTATCTCGACTTGTTTAGGTGACATCTTTTCCCAATCCAAGATCCTCTCCACATCTTTCTTGGTTATCTGAAAACCATCACAATTGCGAATAGCTGATTCCAGAAGAACCAGGATTGAAAAAGGCAATTTATCTGTAAAATAAAACGAAGGTAATGTACATAGCAGTTTAGGAATATTGAATATCGCAATTTTGAGTTTATGAATCATATGTATAACCTAAAATGTCTTCTCTAGATGCACTTAACTTATTAAGGTGAAACTTTTAGACTGCACACAAGGGACACTGAATGGTAAGATGTGCCGCAATAGATTAATTATAGAGTAATAAATTTCTACTAATTAAGAAGAATGATATGCAAATTGCATTACATTTTGTAGTAAGAGTAAATACAAGTACCTATTCTTGGGTCATTAAGAGAGGGAAGACTGTAATATTGCCCATATGTGGCACCTGCTGGATTAGGGAGGCTTCTGAGTGTGTTTTTGAAAGAATCAGCATCAGCATCAGCATCAGCTGTACAACAAATTAGAAAGATCTTACAAGCAGTATACAAAATAAAGAAGCTATAATACATATATAAAACATGGAAAAGAAGCTATCTTTATGTAAAATTAGGAGTAGAAAATAAAGTGAAAGAGGCAATAAAGGTAAGATGGGGAAGTAGCTGGTCTTAATGCAATGCATAAGATAGTGGTACGAAGAAAGAAAGAAAGAAAGATAAAAGGAGGTGTAGTGTTACCCATGGTTGAATTGTAGGAAGCAAGCAAGGAGAGAAGTAAACAAATCGGTGGAGAAGCTTTGGAGACGAAGAAAAGGGAGGCAGCACATTGTACATTGTCGATGGTGGAAAGGATAGCAAGGCGAAGAGAAGAGCTGTCGACTTCTTCGGGTGACGCGTGGGGAGCCCAGCCCGGCAGCCACAGAGCTTTGAAGTGAAGGGTTTTAGATGGGGTTTATTAGCTTTTACCAGTTACCAGTTACCAGTTACCATGGCAGGAAAGGAAGGGTTGAACCATTGAAGTGAGGCTACCGTGCATATGTTCGGCAACCCTCTTTTTAACTTTTCTTTTAAGTCCTTTTTCATTTTTCTTAAGTGTGACTCATGAATGCTTAAATATTTAAGTCAACGACACCGCCGAATAAGCCTATTAGTAGTAGGAGCTGCCCTGCTTATTAGTAAATGAAATGAAGTGAACCACCTTTTTGACTGACAAAGTGACAGTCTCGTCATGACATGATTCGGGACATTTTATCATGGGTCAAGGACGGTATCTATGTAAATTAATTTTCTTTTCAGCTTTAATAGATTTCATTTAAACTTGAAGTATTTTTCAAGAAAAAAAGTGTTTGTTTTTCAAATGTTCACTAATTCATGTATAGTGTTGCTTTTAAATTTTTTAAGTAAATACCATATACAATAAATAATTAAACATTGATGCAGATCATGACGACGGTTCTATCTTGGAACCAGATACAAATGAACAAAATTGTGCAATGGATAAACTTATTCATGCATCTGATGAACACAATTCTGTATGGGATAAACTTCTTCATTAATTAAGCATAAACTTATTTATGCATCTGATGATTGCAATTTTGCATGGGATAAACTTTAATTAAGCATAAACTTATTCATGCATCTGATGAACGCAATTCTGCATTGGATGAACACAATTCTTCATTAATTAAGCATTCAAAGGAGATGCATAAACAAGGAGATGCATGAACTTTACCATTAATATTTGTGGTTTTCTATGAGAGTAATTATTTAGAGTTATTATTTGTTGTTTTCTAAGAGGAATGTTCTAGTTAATTGTAAGGCTATATTAGAAGCCAAATGTTATCTTGTGAGGCAGAGTTTGTTTAATGAAAATTGTTATTTTGAGTTGAGTCTATCTCCTCTGAGTTGAGTTTATCTCCTCGTTTCCACTGTGTGAGTTGAGTGTGTCTTCTCTACAGTTTTATTCCGTTGAGCTTGTTTTGGCCTTGCGATTTCTCTATCCCGGAACGGCATCAAACATCATATCGAATAATATTTTGAGAGAACTAATAAAAAACTATTAAATATTTTGGAATTTTTCTTATTATGGAAAAAATGCCCGACAGTTGAAGTTAAGTTAGGCATTATATTTTCATCAAATTTTACCCATAAGTACTTCCAAATAAAAATGTTCAATGGATATCGAAATCAATACAAAAATAGAGACTATATATATTTTTCAATGAGTTAGACTACTGTGAAAACGTTTGCATTTCGATTCGAAAATGCTAACGGTCCAAATTATACTTTGTCACGACCGAAATTTCGATTTATGGTTTCCAATAAATTTATTATTTAAAAATACTAGGGAATACAAAAATTTTCCATTTTTAGATTTTTTAAGTATTTATTTCGGATTTTTAAAAATGACCCTAAAATATTAATAATATAATGCTTGTTTGTACTTGTATTATTAAAAAATCCGAAACAAATACTTAAAAAGCTCCAAAAATGAAAAATTTTTGTATCCTCAAGTATTTTCATATGATGAATTTAATGGAAACCATAAATCAAAATTTTGGATATGATAAAGTATAATTTGGACCGTTAAAATTTTGAAGCGAAATACAAACGTTTTTACAATAGTCTAACTCTTTTTCAATCTCATCATAATACACTCAAATTGGAATATGATGAGATAAGAAAGAAATATAGATGATGCCCAATTTTCTCTTGCTCTCTGCCCTCCTCGCTCTCACTCCTTTCTTACACAACTTCAAAGAATTATTTATGTAATTTAATACTAAGTTAATTAATAGTATGTGTTATTTAGCTTAGTATTTATGTGTTTCATATAAACACCAAATAAAGATATAAACACCTAGTCTCAAAATATAAACAGTTAGATCAAATTTTAATTATCATTATTTAGAAACTTATTTTTGTGTGTGTTTAATTTTTTTGTTAGATATATTTTTAAACACACACAAAAATAAGTTTCTAAATAATGATAATTAAAATTTGATCTAACTGTTTATATTTTGAGACTAGGTGTTTATATCTTTATTTGGTGTTTATATATTTATCTCAGGTGTTTATACTTTTCAATTTGGTGTTTATATATTTATCTCATGTGTTTATATTTTTTAATCCGGTGTTTATATATATATATCTCAGGTGTTTATATTTTTCCATCTGGTGCTTATACATTTATCTTAGGTGTTTATATTTTTCCGTTCGGTGTTTATATCTTAATCTCACGTGTTTATATTTTTCCACTCGGTGTTTATGTATTCATCTCAGGTGTTTATATTTTTCAATTCGGTGTTTATATCTTTATCTCAGGTGTTTATATTTTTCAATTTAGTGTTTATATCTTTATCTCAGGTGTTTATTTTTTTTCCATTCTGTGTTTATATCTCTATATCAGGTGTTTATATTTTTAAAGTAAAACATTTTTCAACTACTTTTATACTAAGTTTAACATCTTTTCGCTAATTGCTATCCTACATATTTATATCTTCACACTAGGTGCTAACATCAATTTTTTCATATCAGAAAGAAAATATATAGTACTAGTTTATATATTGTTTGCTAATTGCTATCTTAAGTTGTTACTTGTTATATTTACATATCATGTGTTTATACTTTATACTTTGTTGTTTATTTTTCAAAAGAAATAAATGGAGAATAATAAACGAATCAGCTTTGGTGAGTTGATCCAGAGGTGTGTATATATTTGAATTTTGAAACAAGCGAGGCCATCTAATTAATCATGGTGGTATCAAGTATCATTAATCAGAGAAGGGTGCAGCGACGGGGTACAAAATTGGGGTACGGAGGATGGGGTATCAAAAGATTTTCTCTTTAAAAAGAAATCTGAGTACTTTATTTTTGGATTGATGAATTTAGGCATCACGACAAGGCCCTTTTTATTATTATTTTTTTATACAGAATCAAACTCGTTATTCTAATTAATTAATTAATTAATGACTGTTTCAGTTCTTGACTTGTTTGCACTATGCGTAATATTGTGTAAATATTCCTTATCATGACGTCCATTAATTGTTATAGTTTTACTCTTCGTTGTATTCTGTTCACTCGAAAGTGCACTACTTTTAAATTCCCAACTAGACTACAATTTGGTCGCGAGCGTATGACTGAGTTGCGGTATATTGTGGGGTTAAACCACAGAGACAACTGACAAAACCGGACTAGACTTTGTTTGTTCCTTAAACTACGGGTTGTTCACAGTTTTTGGGGTTTTCTAAATAAACTAATTAAAACAAGCAATTAATAAAAACAAAGTGCAATTAGATAAAAGGCGTTTCTAGGACGTCGGATTAGTTGTCACTTGGCCTCGGATCACGCTAACCGTACCTGTCACGTACGATCAACACAACTAACTAAACCGCGCTCTCGCGTCTGTCAGATAGAAGTGTACCGGCCGTCACTCTCGCATTCGGCCGGTGCGCAATACAAGTAAATTGGTATTTATGAATTCTTGGTATTAAAACGTTTAGTTCTGGTTAAAACAATATCAAGCACCAAACCTCAGCTCTCGCTTGTTGGCTTAATTCCTAACACAGTTCTAACCACCACAGGTACAGATCGCAACTCTCGCTTGTAAACCCAACCTATGCCCCGGTATTGGTGCCCCAAGGTGTACCTCCCTCTCGGGTAGCGTAAGGCTCAGCTCTCGCGTTTTGCCTAATTGCCCTCTCGAATCTCTAACCCACCTCGTGTACTAACTAAATTCAATCACGTGTGTACTAAGGCTTAAAACCTAGAATGTGGCCAACACTTACTAGTTACCGGTTTGGACACGCGACTAATACTTAGCAAGCAATATCGATCATACACAGTACACAGAGAACTAAAATAAAAAATAACCAAGAAACTTAATAAAAACCAAAAACCAAGTTAATACATCATCCTAATCCTAGAAACTACGAGTTTAGCCAGACATGGCTTTAATGACAAAAAGCAAACAGATATAACAAGTAAGACAAGTCATCATGCAACTAAATAGTACACAACCAAATCACAAGCAAGTAAGTGAAAGAAATAAAACAATTGTGAAGGTCGGCTCTAATGGTTGCACACGTGTGATCTCGCTCGTCTTCTCCGCCGGCTCGCTCCCGCTAACTCCTGACGGCTTCCCTCTTGCTTGGATTGCTTCCTCTCCAAGAAAACTCTCCTCTCCTCTCAAAAGGCTGCTGGAAAAGTGAAGAATAGATGCCAAAATCGCTGCCCTAGTTTGTGCTTAAATAGCCATCAAATCCAGATTTCTTGCCATAACCAGAACTGCTGCCAGATGTGACCCTTACGGACCGTAAGGGAGATCTTACGGACCGTAAGGTGGGCTTCAGGTCCGAATTTGCTCCATCAGCTCCATAATCTTTGATTTCTTGCTCCTTTTGTCCTGAAACATCAAATATAGAGCATTAACTGCCAAACGCAAGAAAGTATATGTAATCGGATGCATATGCTAATGATTTGGATTAATTCTGTAGGCATTTTCTAAGTAAAAATGTATATTTTTGGGTGCGATCATATTTATTTCATGTACATAATATATATATAATTGACGGAGGCGTAAAAAGGGAGCAAAGCAAAAGGACTTTTGTCTTGTGAATTCTGATCTGCAAATAGACCGACGCCTCTTAATCTTCTCCTCTTCCTGAAATCAAAATTAAGAACGTAAATTGAGATGGAAGCAGAAAGGATTTCGTTACACTACAACTACATGGAAGAAATTAATCTGAACTCAAGTCCAAGGTAATTTAATTATTTTAATTTATGTATTATTCGTAATTAACAGTAGCTCTTCTCTATATATGTCCTGTTTAATTCCGTTAGTCCCAAACCAAATTAATACAGCAATTAATTAAGTTGCCTAATTATGCATGTACCCAATTTATATATCTGATAATTCTGTTATTTCCAGTTACTGCGCAAAAACCCTAGTTAATGATCAATTTCTATTCACTGATCATAAACACGACCGTCTCCAAAGCCATCTCTTCAACCTTCATGATCTTCGACTTGGGTCAAAAGTACCAATTAGCAGATTCAACATGTTGATCATGTCATCTGACATCGATCATAGCACACTAATTATCCAGCCACATCCACATCCACATCCATTGGACGTCCTTCCCTCTGTCTCAGTACCCCTGCGCAATAATAGTCGTGCTCCATCCTTCGAGGTGCGTCCCGTGTTTGCATCAAACCTCGATCGGGAGTTTCGAATGATTCAAACAACAATCAAAGGCAAGCGATGTTATGTTACCTTGGACAGAGAGTTCAAACTGGCATCCAGCAGATCAACAATGATTAATTCAGCCACGACCACGATGCATCCCTGCTTTCTGTCACCCGAAGAGAGATACCGTGCAATTAGAAAAGGTGTCGATGGAGGGAGCATCAGACAGTTGGGGTTGACAATTTCGTCCGATGACGATGGCTCCGTGCACACTTGGGAGTTCAATTTCAGGCGGTTCCATTGCCTTGCTGACATGAATGAGGAAGCGATGTGGCAGAATGATCTCATCAATTCCTATTTTTTCAGCGAACTCCTCCTGAAGTCTGGTCTGATGGACAAAGAAAGGGTGACTTGGATCATGTTTCATGGGGCTTATGATGTGGCGTATCTCATGAAGCTTGCCATATGCTGGAGTCCGTTACTGGAATCGCTTGCTGAGTTTGAGTATCTTGTCAAGAAGTATCTTGGCGAGAACATCTTCGATGTGAAGCATATGATAAAGTTTACAAATAACCTATACGGAGGGTTGTCGGATGTGGCGAGAGCATTGATGATTGAGAGAGTAGTGGGGCAGGCTCATGAGGCCGGATCAGACAGCCTACTGACATGGCATACATATCAAAAGTTGAAGGAACTCTACTTCCCGTGTGACGACGACAGGGGGTATGCGGGGTTTCTGTATGGCATCCATGATATCTGATCGATTGTGTTCTGTTTAATTAGTTTTTATTATTGACATAATATATGGTTGGTGTGTAAAACTTGACATTTTAACTTTGTAAGAGCATTGGTGTGTAATTTTTGAGTTGAATGTTTTATGTTAACTTGGAATTAAGCGGTAGATAACGCATATATATATGTGATATTTACTTAGCTTGTGGTACACCTGACCTAACCAATTAGCAGGAATTAATGTAAATTAATATATAATTTATCGTTTTGCAATCCATCATAGAAGTAATTATTATTGTCAAATGGCTGGGAACTAGAAATAACAAAAAAGAGGATACTAATTCCAATATTAATTCTATGTTAATTCGATATGCATGTACTGGTAAATTGACAGAGTAATCAGCTGAGCACTGCAATTAGCTTTGCACAATACAGAATAATATATATATATATAGAGTCCGGCTACAATAATATGCATATCACGGTTTTACCGTGCTATGCGGTCCATATCTCAATTTCTGGTGTCCAAATAGTCGATCCGAACCGCTCAACTTGATCTCTATAACAAAATATACTAGGAAACCAAATTTTACAATTTTTAAAATTTTTTTGCTATTTTTAATGATAGAGAGAAAATGACTAGATTCAAGAATTCTGGTTCATACAAAACAATGATATTGTCCCCATCGTGAAAAATAACAAAAAAAAATCTAAAAATTATAAAATTTGGTTTGCTAGTATATTTTGATATAGAGATTAAGTTGAGCGGTTCGGATCAACTATTTGGACACCGAAAACAGAGATACGGACCGCATAGCACGGTAAAACCGTGATATGCATATTATTGTAGCCTAACTATATATATATATACTAGTAAAAAGCCCACTCATTGCTTTGGGCTGAAATTATTATTTCTTATAGAGGAGGGTTCCAATGCCTCCATTTTTTGTGTCTCCATCACGCCTCCACTTTTTAAATTTCAAATAACTCAAAATTTAAAAGTCATTTTTCAAAACAAAACAGTTATATTTAATCTATATCCTTTCATTTATGTATATGTAAAAAATCATCAAATTTGAATATCATTTTGTTTGACATCAAGGGCTTCAAAAAAATGTACTAATTTGAGCAATTTCTAGACGTTGATTTTTATAACTTATTTATTATATAAAATAAAACATAAAAGTGAAAAAAAATTGTTATGTACACATAGAGAATATCATAATGATCAAATCTAACGGTTTTGTTTTGAAAAATGAGTTTTAAATTTTGAGTTATTTGAAATTTAAAAAGTGGAGGCATAATGGAGGCACAAAAAATGGAGGCATTGGAACCCTCTTCTTTCTTATAATAAATTTTTAAGATAATATGTAATGGGCCTTAATTTGAGATAATTTATATGGCCTTAATTTTAATGGGCTGAGAACGTCAATAGGCATTAACGTATATCAACGGTTCTGATCTATCGAAGAAAATGATCAACGGCTAAGATGTGAGGATAGCCCTTTCATGTTATTTTTTCCAATATGCTTTTATTATTAGTAAGGATATATATATATATATACTAGTAAAAAGCCCACTCATTGCTTTGGGCTGAAATTATTATTTCTTATAATAAACTTTTAAGATAATATGTAATGGACCTTAATGTGAGATAATTTATATGGGCCTTAATTTTAATGGGCTGAGAACGTCAACGGGCATTAACGTACATCAACGGTTCTGATCTATCGAAGAAAATAATCAACAGCTCAGATGTGAGGATAGCCCTTTCATGTTATTTTTTCCAATATGCTTTTATTATTGGTAAGGATATATAGAATTAGGTTACAATAATATGCATATCACGGTTTTACCGTGCTATGCGGTCCGTATCACCATTTCCGGTATCCAAATAGTCGATCTGAACCACTCAATGTGATCTCTATATCAAAATATGTTAGGAAACCAAATTTTACAATTTTTAGAATTTTTTTGCTATTTTTAGTGATGGGGAGAAAATCGTTGTTTTGTATGAATCAGAATCCTCGAATCTAGCCATTTTCTCCCCATCATTAAAAATAGCAAAAAAATTCAAATAAATATAAAATTTGGTTTGCAAGTATATTTTGATATAAAGATTAAGTTTAACGGTTCGGATCGATAATTTGGACACCAAAAACGGAGATACGGACCGCATAGTATGGTAAAACCGTGATATCCATATTATTGTAGCCTGACTCTATATATATATATATATATATATATATATATATATGCAGGTTCAAATTAAGATTAATTGTTGTGCGATATATATATATAGTTTGGAATTTGGACATATGTTATATATTTGTAGAAAGTATTCTGTTGGGACTACGTACATGCATGGTGTGAGATTTGGATATATAATAATTAAATTGAGATAAATTACAATATATATAACAACTCAACAATTATAATATATATTTGTTAGCCGAGACGATGCAATGATCACTAGTACTGTAGTGCATCAAAATCAAATTAAACACATCCTTGATTAGTATCCAATTCCAACCACATTATCTTATCTAAATTCTTCAGAGCTCATCTTTCTAGCAACTATATTGGGCTGATATACACATATATATATATATATGTGGGCATTATAAGAACTATAACAAAAGTGTGACAAGTGGGTCAATTTGGGCTGCATGCGCCGAAAGGAAGCCCATTCCTGATGAATCTATATACATCTTCAAACCTATTCGGGGCATAAATGTTATGGATTCTCAACTTCTTGCACAATTTTATTAAATTTTCTTTTTGTTCGATTAACTAAAAGGATACAAAAAGAATTTATGTTCACGGAATTATTATGATAGAAAAATAATAAGAACGATGGTGATGGAAATTATAGCCGGAAAATCACCCATGTTTAACTGTTAAAGAAAAAATTATCAGGATGTTTTGAAGCTGTAATTTTTCCGTACAGGAAGTACGAATGGTACGTAATACAAGGAATTCATGCTCAGGTATATAACCAACCTACTTTGTTAATTCCAAGATAAGCTAGGTCAAAATGAGTTTAGGATGAGGACTTTAAATTAACAAAGTCATTTTTTAAAAGTTTTTTCCGGTTACATCCAGTTTGTTGTCCTGTCAAAATATATCATAATCATGTTGATTTTCAGTGACTAGTTGACACTGATAAATGGTGTTCCATTTATATATGCATAAATAGACCAATAACATCATTAATTAGCACATATATATAGATAATTAACCTAAATCACTCTACTCTAGCTGGATGATGTACATGGGGAATAATATTTCAATAACCAGAAGTTAACATCATACATACATACATACATACATATATATATATATATATATATATATATATAGTACCATCATGAGGTACAGTCCGAATTTTGCTAATATCTTAACCAGGGTCGGAGTTAAATTAACAAGTCTCTCTAGAGTCACGGAAGGCAAACTTAATTTGGATGAGTGTAAATATATATATTTTTCAGAGTAGAACATAATTTCATAATTTTATTGAAACTCATAAGTATTTATTGAAACTATTTTTTTGTACCAATTTATATATGGGTTTTAGCTAGATGAGTTGTAATTATAGGCTTTATGTCCCAATCTAATCTGTTGGTTACTGGCTTTTATATATGTGGGCAAATATATAGTATAATAGTTGTTGCCACAACCCCCTGTTAGCGGTTGATTGACATTGAAGGACCATAGAGGCATATATATATATATATATATATATATATGTAGAGTGTAATTCGTGAACTCATAATTAGATTCATACATTGTTGGCAATAAGATCTGTGGTAGAGAATTTATATTGATTTATTAATTATAATATTATATTCACATTGATGACTTGCTTTTGCCATTATATTTATTTTTAGTTCTCCACTAGTGTTTTTTATTCTTGTATGGTATCAATAGGCACTCTCCATTATTGATTTTATATTTGACAAGAGTCCAACAAGTAACCACGATAGATATTGGTCAATACAGAATATTCAACTTACATAGTTGGGGATAAAGCTAAATATTATAGACCCTACCAAAAAACTATATTAATGGAGTAATGGATGAGGATAGAAGTTATGGCAGAAAAAAATTGTTATCGGTGAGTTTATGAACTATATATTATATGACAAAGACAACCGTGATAGAAAACATGATGAAGACATCCATGACCATGCATGATATTCATCTCATTGCTCAGTGAAACATTAAGCACAAAGGTCTAGACCAGGAAAAAAAAAAATCTTAACCTATCGCTCTAAAACATTACTTAATAATTTTAAACAAGATTGTACTAATTACTAAATGACACCGAAAATTCCAGTGACGAGGCCAGGGGTGATCGATGGGGACATAACACCGATCGAATGAGTACTTGGATCATTGGATAGCTCGTATGGTAATTGTGGGTGTCAATCACAGCCTCGATCTCCGGCTGAATTGCATTTATCCGATGGATCGAATTATTGATTGTTGTCTTGTTGAGAGTTTGGAAGGAAAATGATTTAGTGGTGGGGCCTTTTTAGCATATGTTATTTTCAGCTGGTATGAAATTAATTTGGGGCATTTGAAAGTAGTAATACTAGCGTTAGCGTGTAAGTTTAGAATTTGTAAGCAACTCCATTATCTGTTTCACTTGTTATTGTCGGGTTCTATTTCTATAATGTGCATAGATTAATGCATCTTACCAAGATACTGATCTGTCCAAATGATGATATAATAAGCGACTAAAAAAGGTTTAGATCATTGAGTGCATTAAATTTGATAATTAGTTGGTGGTTATTAAAATTGCAGTTAAGACTTGCTTTCGATGTGGAATTATTATTTGGTACACATGCATGGGATGCTTGTGAATATTCACTTGTTGCACATATATTTCACTATTTGTTTATAGCATTCCATATTATTAAGCAATATAATTTATTTGGTACACATGAAATGCTAGCTCTTTATTAATTATCCTTTCTGCTTAATTTTCATGTTCAGGCTTTTATTAATTGTTTGGAAAAATAGAAGAAAGGATAAGAGGTGACTGACATTTATACAATTTTTAGGGAGCAAGTGCATCTTTAAAAATGGGGGAAAAATGAAAATCAGACAAGGACACAATTATATATGACATTTCTGTTTAATATACAAGAAAGAAAGAAAGAGAGAGAGAGAAAGAAAGAAAGAGAGAAAGACAGAAAGAAAGAAAGAAAGAAAGAAAGAAAGAAAGAAAGAAAGAAAGAAAGAAAGAAAGAAAGAAAGAAAGAAAGAAAGAAAGAAAGAATATTAGGATGGAGCAATAGTAAAAGGACAATATATATGACATTCCTTATTACTGTTTCCGTCTATTAAACTTACATTTGAATCAATACTGGTAAATAAAGAATTACAATTCCATTTGAATGTAAAATTAAGCACTTTATCTATATATGTATCTTGTAATGGACTAAGTGGCTAGGAATATCTTGGCCGAAATCAATTCCATTAGTCCCATCGCCATCGCCATCGCCATCATCCATCATATCCTATAATTATAAACAAGCACCAGCACCAGCAATACCTCACTAATGATATATGTTAATTTAATCTCCAATCCACCACTTCCTTCACCCTTTATTCTGTACACTGAAAACATAACAACAACAATAATAATAATAATATACACCTACCATCTTTTTCTCTCAATGGACCAATTCCATACCATCCACCGGTATGACATGACATGATACAATTAATGCTCAATTGAGACCATTAATTTAATTGGTTATCTTGCTCCTCCAATTTATCCCTTCATGTACCGGTTCCGGTTGGTTCTTAATTTGTTTCTTTACCGGCATCCTCCGGCCGCAAAACCTAACCTCGACTTGCCGACATCATACAGGACACTGAATGTCTGTTGTTGTGTGTTACCCAAAATAGCCACTCTGCTAGATGGCGCAAATGCTAAGCATGTTGTCGAATCATTCACATCTATGAACACATTGTCTGCTGGGAGTTTTATGGTGGCACCGCCTTCGAATGTCAGACTCACTGCCGGCACCCTCAATTTTGAGGCACTGCCTTTGAAGCAGGTATCCAAGATCGAATAAGCCGATGCCTTTGGGGCATTTGCCATGGCAGCTGATACAGCCTTGCTTAAAGCATCGTAAATATCTGATGGAAGTCGTGAGATCACCGTGCCAGAGTCGATAATTGTGGGAGCGTTGTAAGCCGAAGATGAAACCCCAATAGGTTTGCCATTTACTGATATGCTAGAGAATTGGATGAAATAGAGAGAATCATCCAAAGAACTGGAGACCAAAGGAGTGTACGAGTATTGACCCGGGCTGTATGATCCGATGGAGAGGAAACCCGAGGAAGATGTGGAAGGGAGGCAGTAGGCAAAGGAGTTGCCAAGAGTTGGTGCAAGTTGGTATAAGAAAGAGAGCCTATTGCGTGCGAGACCGATGAGACCAGCGGAGCGGCCAAAAAGGCCCTCGTTATCTTGGCCACAGCCATAAATGAAGTTGGGGATGGAGGATCCGGCAAAGGTTAGAGTGTCGTGGCTTAGGTAACCGACGGAGAAAGAGCTGTCTCCGTAGCTGGCTTGGTAGATGCATACATTAGAAGTGGAGCATGCCGATGGGTTCAATGTGGCGGATTCAAGATCGGAGCACTCGGAGGCTGCGCATGAGACTTGACGGTAGGTGCTGGAGGATTTCGGGTTGAATATTGGACCCGCCTGACAGAGAGAGATTCAGTTGATCAGATTAAATCAATTGAAAGTTCACACAAAAGAAAATTGGCAAAAAAAAAAAAAAAAAATACAAAAAATGACTTAAAGTTCCTAATCCATATTATTTACCGGTCATTAGCATAGTACAATTGGTAGTACTTGCTTGACTAAATCTTCTTTGGCGGCTAATTGAAAGAATGTTAAGAAACTCTGATATATTGATTGTTGGAATTTGGAAAAGCAGCATGCATGGATGGGTCTATTTGTGGTGGTTATACTTGTCTATTATGTACAGTTGTACCATGGCATGCATGTGCCTAATTAATAATCAATCATATTCATATTCTACTTAAGTTATACAGGGTGAGAGTACTCTGCAATCACAATTAAGCAGTGCCACCTATTATATAATTAATTAATTCTACCAGACATGCAATATATATATATATATTAAGCAATTAGACTGATCGAGCAATCAATCACTTATTACTTATTACCCAAGAGAATTAACTAATTATAATGTTAATTGCTGAGGGCTAGCTATATGTTATATGTACCTGGGCATGGCAGGAGACAACACAAGGAGAGCACTGCAGCCAAGTAAGTGATGACCCCGTATCCACCACCATCACATAAGAAGTGGCCGGTGTGCCCAGCCCGATTCGGGTCACATAGTTACCCACTCCAACTGAAGTTCCAGGGCTCAGAGGAGCGGTTACAAGATCAGGCTGCACATCCAGTGAGGTCGGCCTCAATGTAGTCTTCTTTGATAGGCGTGCCTCAAAAGATGCGACACGTGTATCGTCGTGGGTCAGGATGGTGGAGAATTCGAGGTCGGGCAGTGGAGCCGGGCCGCAGGGGTTGCGCGGGTGGTAAAGGGTCATGTGCAGCCCGGAGCTGTTCATATGAAACTTCTCATCTGAAAATTTAGATTGTGAATTTTAGCTTTAATTAGTTAGGATTTTATTTCATTTTAATTATATAATTATATATTGTTTAATTTGTGTGCTGCTTTAATTTGCTTTTCTCGTGTACTGTTTTATTTGAAATGTGTTTGGACCTATATAATTAATTAGTATGTGCAACATATGAAAGTTATTTGTGGGGTCTGTCCTGTAAAGGCCTCACATATATTTGGCCATATAATCCAAATTTCAAAACAACCATAAAGATTGTTTCCAACCATAAAATTAGAAATTAAAAAAAGAATTAGGAAGGGAAAAAGAGTGTCGGTTGCAATTGCAAGCACCTGCCCCGCCCCATGTTTAATTAAACATACATAATAATTAAGAAATGTTGCACTAAAAGAAGCTCAAGTAGATAATGATATATAACAAGAACCAATTAAGTTGCTCCATTCCATTTCCATACCTAACTATTTCATTAAAATGATAAAATCCCTCCCTCCCCTAATATATAAAGATATTGGAAATTAAACTATATATATATTTTTGGGGCCCGATGTAAGCGACTTTTAGGAGTGCGTCATGTCAATTGCCATATCATATGTATATATATATGTATATATATATATATGACAACTGAACTACCGTTCACCCATATTTCAATTAGAGTTGGAGAAAAATCAGAGTCACTTTACAAAAAAGATTTGGCCGTTTTTCTCAGTTCATTCCAACAACTGTATGTCTCCTTAATTTACCTTGAATTTAAATTACTGATACAATTGACATCTTCCATTTTGACCTTTTAGTGACCATAAGGACTCACTTAGTAAGCCACCAAACCATAATACCAGAGTATGTTAAGTAATAATTTAAAAAATTGTATATATGGTATGGACATGATGTAATTTTTCTTGCCTTCCACAAAGAAAAGGAATTACTTAGTAAAATATAATTTTTAAAATTATACATGGAGCTAGCTAGGAAGCTCAGTTTAGAATACAAAACGGATTACCAAACTATCAAAATTGATATATATATAATATATATAACTAGAAATCATACCTACATAGAAATCAATAACCCATAATATACTCTTATTATCACTATATATATATATAATTCATTATGGCTTATGGGACGTTAAGAAAAAGTGAAAACCAATAGTAAAAATTGAATGAAGCGAAATTAATTATAATTTATAAATTAATTGAGCACGTATATATATCATTTAAATGAGAAATGAAGCACGTAAGAGTTGTCTTCTATATATATATAAAGAACATGCAGGATTGATTAGAGAGAGTAGAGCATGCAGTACCGTCGAACTTGGAAGAGCACATTAATTTGGTAGAGATTTGCCTGATGGAAGCAACATCAGAGAAGAGGAGAGAAAGAATAAGAAAAAGAAGCAATAAGAGTCTCTCCATATCTATCTGTTCCTCTCCTCTCCTCTCCTCTCCTCTCCTCTCTGTTAATTAGCTAGTTATGTTCTTTCTTTCTTTGTTTCTGGTAGCTAGCGAGTGTGATTATATAGAGAATCCACTCCAGAGAGAGAGAGAGAGAAAGAGAAAGAGAGAAAGAGGGTGGAAAGGAAAGGAAAGGAAAGGTCACTCTTTGAGTGGGGGGAGGGGAAGGGAGCCTTCAATTAATTCAAGTAGCTTTCATGAATACTATTCCTATTCCTATTCCTATTCCTCTTTCTCTTCCTATTCCTCCACAACACACACAACACACAAGTAACAATGATAAGAGAAGAGAACCTCTCTAAACATTAATTAATTCAGCGGCGAAACCACCCAAAAATTGTGATCCATGCTGACACATTTGATCAATTATATTTATTTATGGGTATCAAATTAATTTTTAAGAGGCAGAACCAGCTGTGAAAAACCAAACACAAGATTCTTAGATCAAAAAGAAAGAAGAAACATTAAGACCCACATGAATCTCTCTTCTACTCCCTATCTTTTATACTAATAATAAATGAATGAATCTTTTCGATAAATTCAGTATCCCTAATTACTCAGTCCTCTTTAATTCCTTTTATATGTTTTCAACTTTGAAAAACCAAACATGAGTATTGAGTAGTAGTAGTCTTTTTGGGGGGCAAATTAAGGTCTACCTTAATTATTTCACAGTCTGTTCAATAATTCAAATATATATATATATATATATATATATATATATAATTTAGAACTACACTAACACTGTCACTGTATGTAGTGGAATTTTAGGTTGAATCAGTCAGTCGTCAATAATTGATCAACGTAAAAGGGAAAATTATGACCAAGCTACTTGAAATTTAGCCAAGTGTAAATTAGGTGTACTCTCTCTCTCTCTTGCATGGCTATTGAATAATTAATTAAGACCAACGTTTATATGGGATATATAGGTCGGATTATCTGTTTTGCTTTGCCTATTTAATTTTAACAAAAGAATTGTAAATATGCGATACTTATTTTCATCACAAATTTTGTTTCATTGATATTTGATTTACTTTCTAATTTGTTGGGAGATAGATCGAGGTGTGCTGCCTTTATATATTGTTCTTTTTTTTAAAAAAAAAAAATACAGTTGATACGTATCATCCATAATCAATTCCATAATTAATTAAGAGTATTCTGCTGATCAGGTTATGAGTATGTTTATGATCTTTAATATTCTCCAACTATATATATATATATATCCAATTAAGTCATTTATTGATTCAAGTAGTTTTCGCATCACTTTGGAAGCTTCAGCTGCACAGTTGGGGCCGGCTATATACTTAATAATCAATATATATGAGGTCCACGTTTGTTTGGTTCTCCTCGAAGTTGGTTGAATATTAAGGAGCCATTTTTAATATTGATTAATTAGGTTCACATGTTAAAATATTGTCTATAAAGTACCCATTAATCCAATTCATAATTTCAAAACAAATTTTCTTTTAATTTTAAGGATGAACGGTAATCATGCATACTGTTTTTGATGGCCATCGAGAGACAATAATTGTCAAATAGGGAGACAAGATCAGTCAAACATTTTTCTAGTAATTAAAATAACTAGAGCGGTAACTCGGGCTTGGTCCCAAAAAGTGGTATCAAATAACTAAGAATTTTATAAATTTTAAATATTATATTAAACAAAATTTGAACAAAATCTTAAAATTTTTAATGTAATTAAATAATAATAATAATGCAATAATTTATAAATAATAATATATATAAATGTTGGATCATTTTAAGGGTTAAAATTTGTTTTAGACATATCACATTCATCTTATTTAATGAGGAGAGAAAAAAAAAATTAGCCATTGGATCAAAATAGAAATAAAATCAATGGTTAATAAGAGTGATGATGTGGTATAGATGAGGTGCTTGAAAATCTACCTCTCTTTATGGAGTATAGATAAGAAACTATATGTACTTGGTATAGATTAGGTAAAATAATTAAGTACGTACTTGAACTTTGATAATTGTATATTTCTGGACTCCTGGCGTACGTGTGGCAGGAAGAATTAATTATCTAAAGAAAATAAATACGCATAAAATAGAAAAATCTCTGTGCCTTGTACTGTGTTCTCCCCCGATATATCTTGCAAAAAGTCAATTTCTGTTCTAGCATGTGTAATGCTAGCTCGAGTCGCCTAAGGGCCTGTTGAAAGATCAAAAAAAAAAAAAAAAAAAAAAATTGCTAGCTCGAGTCTCCACATATATAAAAATAGAAATCTTAATTATCCCACGATTTATTAATTGCATGTAGCAAATTAATTCTTTTTTTCAAATTTCCAAAGTAAAACCGGAAAGATTACATAGGGAACAAATACGTAGATACCAAAAGTAATATCAAAAGTGATACAAAATTGAAGTTAATTTTTTTTTTTTTTGAGGTAGTAGGCAAATTGCCTATGAAGTTAAATTATTAAAGTATTCAATTTATGTGTATAGTACGTATATCTGTGTAGTAATAACAATAATTTGAATACAAATTCATATCACATGAATACTAACACAGTCTATATCAATTTTGGTATCACTTTCAATATTTCTACACGAACAATCATTTAGTACGCACATAAAATTTTTTAATCTTTTCTTTTTTCCATACCATAAATGTAATCTTATCTTAATAGTGAAATGATCAACAACTTTTACATGGATATAAAGAAGTTACAACAAAATACTTGCGATATTTATAGATCTACAAATTGACAATTTTGAATTTAATTTTTAAACGGATTTAATGTATCACTTTTATTTATTTTCAAAGTACCACAATAAAAGAGATATTCTTTTAGCAACGGAAAGGAGTACGGCAGTATTAAAATTCACATAATTAAAGAGCACTCATCTTTATTTTGGACATGTACTTAGAGATTTATTTTGAAGTGATACAAAAGAATAAAAGTTTAATACTTTTTGTGCAACTATATAATAAGTTATATCTGAATCGGAACTCACCAAAACTCAATTATTTGGTTGATTTTTTAAATCGAAGTCTACTGAATTAGGCCATAAAAAGAATCAATCGAAAATGGATAATTTGCTTATCCTCCTTTAAAAAGAAATGGTCCAGATATACAGATACCAAAAAAGATACCAAAACAGATACCAGTTATAATGTAAAATATATCCAAATTGAAACATTAACAAATTATCTTGAAACAATTAACGTATTAACTCGAAACATTGTAGTATTAAGTTGCATAACACAAATCATAAATTAAATCATCTACTTGAATCATTACTAAATCACATATATATTACCTTAAAGTTGTTGAGAGAACGTATGGAAGCAAGATGAGATGAAAGAGCAACAAAAGAGAAAATTATATCATTTGTGTTTCATTTTAATCTCATTAAGTTTCAGATTAACTTTATAGATGTTTCATTTTGATCGCAACATGTTGCAGATTAACGTTAAATTAACTTTGTATGGTGGTATCCCGACGGTATCTTTTGCGGTATCCCCATAGCATTTTCCAAAAAGAAAAGAATAAATAAGAATGAAAGAAAAAAAAAAATAAATAGGGTATTGAAAACTCGATTGATTTCAACAGGTGACAGAAAATATTGCCTAGCTATTAAAGAACTTGCTAGTATGCTATATATATATATAGGATTTGGAAACTTCCTTTTGCTAGCTGCTACCATTAAATCAATAATCGGCTGTAAATGTATCTCTTAATTTAAAGATACGTACGTCCAATGAAGCTAATTAAGGAAGAAAGGTAAGAAAATAAACAAATAAAAATAACTGTATATATAGCAGTACCAATTAATTAAGCTACGAACCATGTGATATGATATGAGGTGTTTAACAGCATGCATGGTGGACCCCAAAGAGTTTGGATGCATATATAAATATAGGGGAATATGAATCGAAACATCCAATTAAGTCAGTGTAAGTAATTGACACGTACGGGACGACAACTTTACTTTGCCATCCATCATTCATCATTCATCATTCATCAAGCCTTTAAAGTTTGATAACGATATGGTACCGGATACCGCTCAGCTCAGCTCAGCTCAACGCAACCCACAAATGCATGATCCATTCTTCCATTTTTGTTGTTATTGTTATTGTTTCTTTTCCTTTTTTTTTGAGAAATTTGTTATTGTTTCTCTGTTCATGTCGACGAGCGCGCAGTACTAGTACATACTATATATATTTATCATTTACAGCAATTAATTAAATGAATCATATATATATTTATTTTTTAAGTTTTCATTTCATTTCTACTGCATAAGTCATCCACTTGTCATCAACTAGTATATTGCCCATGCTTTGCTGTGGATAATATTATATATATATATATAAACTCCGAAATGCTAATGGTTCAAATTATATTTTGTCATGTCCGAAATTTTGATTTATGATTCTCAATAAATTTATTATATAAGAATACTTGGGCATACAAAAGTTTTTCATTTTTAGATCTTTTTAAGTAATTGTTTTAGATTTTTTAAAATAACTTTAAAATATTAATAAAATAAGGCTTCGTTGTACATTAATTTTAAAAATCCAAAATAAATTCTTATATCAAAGATTTGTTTGAGATAGTTTTGAGATTTTGTTTGAAAGAGGGATGGTATTAAGATTTGTTTTTATTTTAGGGATAAACAAAAAAAAATTTCAAATGTATACGCATCCAGTTCTTCTAATTAATATCCTCTACAGTGCAGTAGTTTACTACGCAGTACTTCAATCGTTGGATCTGCTTTCAGATTCGTGCTATCCAATCTCAAAAAACCTACTCTATAATCCACATCGTTGATCCACTGTGCAGTACAATATTGCGCAGCAGAGGATAAGCACGCAAATTTATTCTTGTGACGCGTTTTGAGGCAAAACAAAACCCCCCGATTATCAATAAAATAACAAAATTTCCACCCAAGCACATATTGAGTTGTTGGCTAACACAACATACAATGACAATCTATGTAATATCTCTAAACTTGAAGGGTTTTTGGGGAGAGAGGAGAGCAGCCCAAAGCAATCCAAAGAGCGGATTGCTATGTGAATTTCGCGCGGACGGTTCAGATGTCTGGATTTGCTCCGATCGGACGGTCAGAAATAGTTCTGGACAAAGACTCCTTTGTTCTCTAAAAAAAACTCCTCCTTTTATTATTAGTAGGGATGTGAACTTAATTGCATAATAACAAAATTTGGAGGTAAGAATGTCTCTCTTTTTTATATAAAAAATAAAATAAAAAGAATATATATAATGTTTCATTTTTTTTTAGTTTGACAGTGGAGTTTTCTAAATGCACTCATTCGGGGGAAAGAGAAAATAAACACTATCCTGGGTCCTGGCCCCTATATATGCATTTACATATACCAGTAAAGTGCCCACACGTTACTTTGAGCTGAAATTATTATTTCTTATAATAAATTTTTAAAATAATATGTAATGGACCTTATATTGAGAAAATTGATATGGGGCTTTAAATTTTAATGGGCTAAGATATTAACGTCAACGGGCATTTATGTAAATCAATGGTTCTGATCTATCCAAGAAAATGATCAATAGCTCAGGTTTCTTATTTGGGGAATATAACCATTTCATGTCATTTTTTCCAATATGCTTTTATATATAGTAAGGATATATATGTTAATTATTAAAATATCTATTTTAGAGAACGATTTATATACAATATTTAGCAAACAATAGGCCCTGACCCTTAAATGTATGCAACTAAATATTAATATTATTATTATTAATTTATTATTATTAAATTAAGAATATGAAACAGACATAAAAATATTTCCTGTACGGGCCTGTATGTACTTTATATATTTATAATTTACATATATATACTACACAATTTATGTACAATATATAAATTGTCAAGCAAAACTACTGTTGATGTGTCTCTATCTCAGCGTCACCATTAATAAGGTTTGAATCTTGATTATTCTTATAAAGTTATAATATATATACCTCCAGGCCCCCAAAAAAAACAACAAATAAAGATTTAAAACAATATTAAACAGGAATTGTTTGTGATGTATGCAAATGATCATGTGGCAGCTCAAGTGATATAGCTAGGCTGGTTGCTAACGAAAATGACCTCTTAAATTATGGATTCAAACGTCTTTAAGCATAATAAAAAGAAGTTGACTTAAATTAATGTTGGGTAATTTTGAGTGCATGTTTAATGATTTATCTAGTCTGTAAATTTTTTATATATGTTTATTTTATATTTATTAGACTGGAGCTTCATCCGTCATCCCAGTTACGGTCTATTAATTTATTTCAGATATATAATATAAGAAAGCTAGAGCTGTCCCATCAAAGAATATATAATTCAACTAAATTGAGAACCAACATTTAAATTATTGATGAAAACGACCATATATATAGTTAATTTGTGGATAATCGCAATTTGAAAGCTAATGAACGGATTTCTTAAAAAAATGTACCTCTTTGTTAAAAAAAATAATAAAGAAAAAGGAAAGAGAATCTAGTTTTTTTTTTTTTTTTTTTCCAAGGGGTCGAAATTAAATCACAAATGTCACATTTACTTTGAAGTTCGAATGTTAGACTTCTTTTTAGCTCTCTATCTCTATGCGATTAAGGCAATTATGCTTAACATTACGAGCTAATTGAGCATAAATTAATATCATAGTCTCAATCATCATTAAGACATATTGTTAGATGGTCATGATCATTGTTTGATGTTGGTTGATCATAATATATACAATAATTAAGTGGAGTGGTTGCAAAAAAAGGGGGAAGCCAATTAAAGGATATTTGCAAGTATCTTAAGCATTACGTGCCCAAGAGTTTAGATAAAACCCATGTGATGTGGGCACCACAATATATAACATTAACATAGATGAACAGAGAGTTAGCTATAAAATTGGTGAAAAGCTATCCTAATTAAATTAATTATTGGGATATCGCATAAAACACAAGTACGCCTTTTGTAAATTGTTAATAGTCCATTTTAGTTAAATAATATATGTATCACATATTCACATCAAATTAAAATACTTGGGTGTTATCTATATATCATGCACACGTACAGTTACAAACTATCATTAAGATGTACTACCTCTGTCCCAAAATAGATGGATTTTTTGTAGTTCATTTGAACTACAAAAAATCCATCTAAAATGGGACAGAGGTAGTAGATTAGATCGATAAGTAGTATGAAGAGAATAAACAGATTTGGATCAATAGATACGTACAATGTTAAGCTAGCTAGGTTGTAATAATTTGGTTGGACATGAATACATTGTTATGCAGTCTAACATAGTTAGTTTATGACATGGACACATGCACAAATTAATATATATGCGGTAACAGTTTGACATTGATCTGTAGTCTGTACGAGAGCTACTATAGACTAATTAATATAAAGAGCACATTTATATTGTTCATTATATATTCATATCAAAGCAACTTAATTTATATGTATATAGAAAATGACATTGGTAGGCTTTCAATTAGTGGAAGAAAAAAAAGACTATAAAAAGCATGGCTTGGAGTTGGAGTACAGAACTCAAATACTAAGAGTTTGAAGTATACAAAATTCAAAGAGGGAGGCTGACATAATTAATAATTCCATTCCCTCTGGGCTCTGCTCTGGCTCTGGATTGTTAATTTGATGTACTGATAGTAAAACCTGTGCATTGACTTAATATATATATTCTCAAATATTAAAAAGTAAGTAAGATAAATTAAGTACTCTCTGTAAACCTAAAACCTTGAAGCTAGGATCGGAAGGTACAACTAACTAATATTGGAAAGCTAGCTCTAACGAATATAAATTTGGTATAAATGAAAAGTAGTTAAATTAGAATAGCAAAAAAGGACCTAATTAAGATGAGTAACTATCAAGTTGAAGCCCCCCCCATAATGATCTACTCTACTCTTTTGGAGGGAAAAAGATAGAAGGCAACAACCACCACCATAAACTGTAACCGCAAGTGATCGATATATAATATCAGTACTCCAGTACGTACCTCATATATGTTAGCTGCCAAAATATGGAGAAATGTATAGATGCTAGCTCTTCAAGACAAATATGTAGGCATCATGATATCGATGGCTCCATTATATTTATATGCAGACATTTGGCTGTGTATTGCAATTAATATATAAATCAATCATTTACATATAAATCAATCATTCATACAAGAAACAAGATACTGTCTACAAGTAGCTAGCTTGCATTGAAGATAATTTTTTTTTTCTTTACTGGGAAAACAGAGAAGCAACAAAATTTCCACAAAATAATAAAAATCTCAAGCAGACAAACTACTACATTTGGTATTTGGGGGTGAGAATCTGCTGCCATAGTTGTGATGGCACCACGTGCCATACTTTTAATCTCGATGGTTTATATTAATCTCGACGGCTGAGATCTTGTAGATTGTAGAAGGCTGTTTTTTGTGGGTCCCACTGTCATAGACACTATGGCATGTGGTGCCATCAAAATTATGGCAGCGGATAAAAATCTGGTATTTGGAAAGGAAATTGGAAGGTGTGCAGGAGAGTAGAGTAGAGGACAAATGTAAAAGGAAAAAGGCTCAATGTATTCATGTCATAATACTAATAGCAAGTACTGAGTAGTGAGTACAACAAACCAGACCTCACCTAACAAACAAAAAGGAAAAAAGGCTAAATGCATTCATGTCATAATACTAATAGCAATGACCAAGAAACGTATGCTATACTATATATGAGCCTATTGGGCCAGTGGTCTGGATATATATATGTTGTTGGGAGAAACCACTAGTTGTACTTGAGGTATATATACACTATAATATTATTATATGAGACTTGAGAGTAATGGCCCAATAATAGATAAAAACAGGTCCATGCCTATCATCCAAATTAATTAAGCCCAAAGTTCATGCTGAAATCGAGGTGAGTGTTGACTGTTGAGCGAGTAAAGCGGATCTCATTTCAATTGAACAGATACACGTGCCTCACGTTGCTTCGACAGTGGATTAATAGTTTTTTTTTAAAAAAACAAACTGAAATGTAATCTTAAATCTTAAAGAAGGAATAAAAACTAAAAAAGTATGAATTGTGAAGAAAAAATATATAAATTATGAAGAAACTTTTACATTATATAAGTTACTATTTTCAGAACTTATACTATCTTTCTTGTAGCGTACATTGCTTATATTTTTAGAATTGAGAGGGAACTGAAATCATACACAAATAATAAAAAAAGTAGAGGAGATCATAATAAACATAATTTCTTAAAGTTTTTCGTACAATTGTATTGTATTGTATTTTTGAGAGATGAATATTTTAAAGACATAGTTGGTTTGTTATAGATTTTTTTGTTTATTAATTTAATATTTTAAATATCTCCAACCTTTTTTTGTAATTAGCTTTATATTTTTTTTATAAAAATCTCATTGTATATAAATTTTTAACCATTTAAATTTGTAAGTATTTCTTTTCAATCTTCTAAAATGATTGCAAATAATAATTTTAGAAGACATATGTGGCTTGAAGCCCATTAAATTTTCATGGTATGTGCTTGTATCTTAATTGGAATCTTCTTTCATTTCAATCTTTTGATGAACTCCACAAACTTACACTTGTAATTTTTCTTGTCCAAGATGTTGAATTTTTTAGTTATTTTTCTAAAACGTAAATATTGCTTATTTAGACATTTCTACCTTCGGCAAATATTGTTGTGTAAGGATAAAAGTTGTTTACAACACATTTAATATTTTTTAATACAATTTTTGAAGTATACAAAAGGAAGTTTAAAGCAATAGTTGTAGAGAAGATCAGTTAATAATAGTTGTCTTGACAAATTTGACAATGAAGTTTGGAAGAAATTTTAAAATATTGTTTAAAAATCTTAAAAATGAAAAAAAAAAATTATACATGTACTTATAACCTTGTAGTTGGCTATAATTTCAATTATATTTAATTTTAAGTGTTATTTAATAGTCTATTGATAATTCATTAATTTGCAAAATTTAAAAGTATACAAAATTTTAATAAGCTATCAAAGAGTAATTTATTAAGATACTATCAATTGTCAATCAATCTCTTCTCATAATTTAAAACTTCTAGAATTGATATAGCTTATATTTTGTATATTGTTTATTTATATTTTCAATATCAACAATTATATCTTCTAGATTGTTCTTTTAAATGACTCAAGGTAAGATACTATTGAATGATCTAAAAAAAAAAAAAAAAAAAAAGAAAAACTGTTCAAGCTACTGCTTATTGTATTGTAGCACTCCGTTCCAAATTAATATACCTTTTCTCAAAAAAAAATTGAATTTGATTTCATTAAAAAAAAAATGAATTTGATAATGTCTCTTCCCATGTGGCCATGTGGCCATGTGGTGTGGATGTGGTTGGTTGACTATTTTCTTGAAGACGAAGAGGAAGATCATGATTCATGACTCATGACTCATGAGCCAGCCAATCTATGAATCTAACTTCACTTTGCACAAGGAGCAATTCAATATTATATATTATATATATATATATATATTTAGAAACTCCCAACTGCTAACTATCACCTACATTTGCCATTACATTACATTACCATTACACACAAACAACTACTCTCACACCTAATTAATTCCCTAAACCCTTGAGCTAGAGCTACAAGAAGAACACTCATTAATTAATTCCTTGCAAGCACCAAGCACCGAGCACGGCAATGGCGGGGCTGGAACCAGCTAATTGTGTGGCTTCAGCAGTGGGCTCCTTCATGATCTCGGCTCTTGTGAAACAGGCTTTTGCCAAGTATGACGAGTTGGGCAACAAATCTAAGCAGATGGAGGAGGCTAAGAAGAAGCTTGCTGAGCTGATAGTGCCCGTTGAGACGGTCCTCACGGCTGTTAACCAGGGCCAGATTCAGGTCCCGGGAAAGGCGCTCGATGATTGGATCTGGCAGTTCCGCGATGCCGTCGAACAAGCCGAGGATGTACTTGATGAAATTCAATACCACAAGCTGGAACACAAGGTCCTTTTTCTCTTTTTTTCTTTTTTTCTTTTTTCCTTACATTTGAAGAAAAGCAGGGGGAAATTAAAATATATATATATCATAGACCATTTAACATACTGGAATGTGAATGACCAAAATAATTTCCCCAATGACAACTTCATTAATTAATATGATCAAAATAATTTCCCCCCCCAAGGCAAGTATAACCCATTGATGTACCACAAGAGCACCCTTTTTAATTTGTTCCTGGTTGAGCCCTGATGCCATTGATATGTAAAATTGGTAACAGTATTCTGGTTTGTTATTAATATTCTTGTTTCATTTAGCTAGGTCCCTGTGTCCCTCTTCTGCTTGTTACTTAGACTTAATTTCTGCTTTAATTAAAACTAGGGTTGACCCCGCGTTTTGTGGCAGGGTGATTCTATATCTTGATCGAATAATTTTTTATTTGCGAATAAACAACTTAAGCACAAATATGAACCAAATTAGTTTTTTTTATCATCACATGTTGTTTCAATAATATATCTGAGCTATTGTCAATATAAGTTAGTACTTTTTATACAGAAAATAAGCATTTAGTTTTAACAATTAAAAGAGAAGGAAAAGTATATGCATACAAAAGAAAGATCTATTATAGTATTATAAATAAAGTAGAATAATTAATAGAAACGAACATAATTAATTAAAAGAGAAAATGCCATCATCCCCACAGCCCTGTCCCCGCTAAAATCCCCCAAGGCTCCAACTGGTTTCAAGCCAGTTCATTTGTTGAACATTTTCCTCCCCTCTTTTACTTTTCCCATTTTGCTCCTCTTTTTTCTCATCCAAGACAATCCCTCCGTCGCTTGCGACGGTCACGATCCCTCGGTCGTCTTCGACGGTCGCGATCCCTCCGACGCCTCCGATAGTCGCGATTCCTCCCTCGATTCCGATGGTCGCGATCCCTCCCTCGACTCCGACGGTCGCGATCCCTCCCTCGACTCCGACGGTCGCGATCTCTCCGTCGCCTCCGACGGTCGCGATCCCTCCCTCGACTCCGACGGTCGCGATCCCTCTCTCGCCTCCGGCGGTCGCGATCCCTTCGTCGCCTCCGACGGTCGCGATCCCTCAGTCGCCTCCGACGAGCAATATAAACACTTATACTCGTCTAAACATTTTTCTGAGAAAACTAAACACTTTTCAAAGCTATATAAACACTTTTTAGGTTTATGTAAATGCTTTTGAAAGCAATATAAACACTTTTCAGGTTTATATAAGCACTTTTCGATCGTACATAAACACTTTTTAATTGTACATAAACACTTTTTAGATTTATGTAAGCAATTTTTAAAGTTATATAAACACTTTTTAGGTTTATGTAAGCACTTTTCAATTGTACATAAAAACTTTAATTGTATATAAACACTTTTAGTTTTATGTAAATACTTTTCAAAGCTATATAAACACTGTTCAGGTTTATGTAAGCAATTTTCAATCGTACATAAATATTTTTTTAATCGTACATAAACATTTTTTAGTTTTATGTAAACACTTTTCAAAGCTATATAAACACTTTTCGGGAAAAAATGGTAAGCGATTCTGTGGCCCTATCAACGCGTCGCTGAGAACCTGCCATCTAGCAAAAGGTCACGCGATTTGAGCCAAATTGGCCTATCAATAAATGAACGTTAAATTCTATATAAACACTTTACAAATGTATATAAACACTTTTTAGGTGTATGTAAGCACTTTTCAAATACAGATAAACACTTTCGGAGAAAATGGTGAGTGTTTATTTGGCCTGCAAGTGGGTTGCGCGCTTCGGTGCAAGTAAGTAGTGCGCGTTGGTACAGGCTGGCAACGTATTTTTCCGTTTTTGACAAGTTTGGGATGCACATTTTTGCCAAAAATGGAAAGTTAGTTTGGGGGATTTTCTTGAGGGATTTAGTTTAGGGTAATATTGGTATCTTCCTTAATTAAAAATATTTGAAATTTTGAATAAATAGCAGCAATCCTTTAGACAAGATGTGAGCACAGAGCACTGAGCACCAAATGCAATAGAGTAAAATAGATTACACTAACGATTGAATACATTTTTTTTGAGGTGGTTGGCAAATGCCGACCAATGATTTTCATTAAATAAAAAAAAAGTTTATGTACAAAGTGAATTATTTACAAGACATAGCCCCACGCTAAACAATCCCTAGTAATTATCCAATACAATATTTATCCCAACTTACACCATCCCGCTCCACCATTGAATACATTTAAATTTAAAAAAAACAAAAACAAAGAGATTTACCGCAAGAAAGAAGGAAATGAGACAATGGAAATGAGTAAATGAAAACGGGATGAATGTTGAAGGAATAAAAAAAAAAAAAAAAACAGGAGACTATATACATAATAAAAGAAGTAACGGATGTATATTTATTTGATGCACTTTAACCAACAATTTGTCCTAATCAAAGCACCTTTTCATTTTCCTTCAATTAACTCTCAGTTTTCTCACTTGAAAGTTGTGTAAATAGCCGAACATATTAAAAGCTTTAAATATATGCATGGAAACAGAAGAGCTAATATTAGTTATGAGTTATGACACTCTCTTTAATATGTTTTGGATTAAATTTAGCAATACACGAGAAGATTAATTGAACTTTTTAACACATCCGACGTGGCATAGCTGAATGACCAAAGAATCTCAACCCTCTTTCTGGGGTATAGATATATGAGAGAATTCATCTTTCAATCCTCAAACTATCTTAAAAAAATTAAGCTGTTCCTTAGATTTAAAATATGGTTAAACTAAATTGGTCCTTTAATTTAAAATATGTTTAACTTTTATAAAAAAAAATATACCAAGAGAAATAACAAATGTGATAAAACTTATACTATAATATGCTTAAATTTTAAGACAATAACAAAAATACACACTACACTACAAATATGTAAAAATAAGCCTTTTAACAAACATCTTTACAGTAAAATTTACAAAAATATTATGATGTTTCAAACTAATTACAATATTATACTTCATTAATTAACTATTGCTCGAATGAAGCATAATTTGTAATTATGAATAAATACTGGTATAATTTAATACTTAATTATATATATATTCTTTATTGTTCAGAAACTACAAAAATATCATAAGTTGAAAGACCAATTTGATGCTTTTAAGTAGTTTAGGACTAATTTGATATAAATAAAAGTTTAGGGACCAAAAAAATAAATTATCTGAATACTATGTAATTACAATTTAGTCTTTTAAATTATAAGCAACACCAAACTTTAAAAAATTATAAGGTCTCATTGATTGGCATTCATTTACCAAGTTGGAATCAATCTATCTTTTAGGTCCAAGCTCGAGAAGGAACTACTATTTCAGGAGGAGGTACTGTCTCCATCAAGAAAATGATCACAGGTCTGCGCCCCAAGACAGCAGCTGATGGCATTATGAAAAAACTTAAGGGAGCTGTGAAGGGATTAGAAAAGGTTTCTGGTAATGTAAAGCCCTTTGTTGAGCTTGCTACTGCATTGAATATTCGGGGGAAGAGCACAGAGCAAAAGAGCAAATCCCGAGAGACTGGTTCCATGCTAACTGAAAGTGTGGTAATTGGCCGAGAGAAAGAGAAGAATGCCATATTTCAATGGCTGGAGAATCCAAGAGAGAATATTGTCAATCAAAATGTCTCAGCCTATAGTGTGATAGGGATGGGGGGAATGGGTAAAACGACTTTAGCTCAACTCATATGCCATGAGATTCAAGAAAAAAAGGTTCCAAGTTTCAACCAGGTTGTGTGGGTAAGTGTCTCTGACAATTTCCGTAGTGTCGATGCAAAAGTGATTCTGAGAAAAATATTGGAAGATGTCACTAAATCTAGCTATGATTACATGCAAAATCTGAACACTCTACAAGCAACACTAAAGGAGAAGGTGCTTACTAAGAAGTTTGTTATTGTAATTGATGATGTATGGAGGGATGATGCAGGATCATGTGAACAGTGGGCACAAATCTTGGCTCCATTGAAATTTGGGCGGAAAGGAAGCAGGATGATCTTTACCACAAGAACTGAATCCGTTGCGGATATGATAACAAAATTGATGGAGGGGTCAAAAATGAGTGACCATATGAGATTAACTGGTTTAGATGATGATCATACTCTACAGCTCTTGAATAAATATGCATTTTCTGATGTGCCTGAACCAGATGCAAATCTACAAAGAATTTCAAAGGAAATAGCAAGCAAGCTTGGGGGTTGTCCTTTAGCTGCAAAAGTAATGGGTTCATTGCTAAATGACCACATTGATGATTTTGAATATTGGGAAAGAATTTGGAAGCAAAACATTTCAAATTTACCATCTGGTGAGAAAGGCATAATGTCAGTGTTGAGATTGAGTTATCACCATTTACCAGCTGAATTACAGTTGTGCTTTAGATACTGTAGCATATTCCCACATCAGCACAAGTTCATGAAGGATGATTTGGTTAAGATGTGGATGGGGTCAGGTTTGTTCCAATGGTCAAAACAATCCCGAAGGCCAGAAGATATTGGGGGAGATCTTTTTGATCATTTGATAAGGAAATCATTCTTTGATGTTAGTAGAGAATCAGAGCATTTGTTCATTATGCATGATTTAATGCATGAAATGGTAGCATCCATTTCATCAAGGGAATGCTTGAGGATCGAAGGTGTCATCTCAAAGGAAAGCATTCCTCATACAACTCGACACCTATTTATCCAAACCGAAGGTCTCTCTTCTATTAAGGAGATCTCCCATCTTAAGCATTTGCGCAGCCTTTTCATAGCAATTGATGGTGAACAACCTCAACCAGAAGATATACTAGAGCTTAACGAAGTCCTAAAAGAACTGAAAAGTCTTCGCCTTTTGAGCATTACTGGTGCCCACTTGTTTGAATTGCCCAACCATGCTGGAGACCTAATTCACCTTCGCTACATTTCTATTAAACAAATGGCAAAGAAGGCATTACAGTGGTCTCCTAAACTAATGAGCAAACTTTATCACCTTGAAGTGTTGATTATCTTTGCATTTGCAGTTACAGATATATCCAACACTGGCCCGAGCGGAATTGGTAACTTGCTCAATCTGCGCCACCTTGATGGCCTTGATTCAATGTTGTACAAATTTCCTTGGATTGGTAAACTAATTTCTTTGCAGAAGTTAGAATTCAATATTTGGGATGAAGATGGGCATAAGATAGGTGAATTGAAAACTCTAAAGAAAATACAGGAACTAAACATTAATAAACTTGACAATGTGAAGAGTGCTGAAGAGGCTGATGAAGCTAAAATGATTGAGAAAAATAATCTAAAGTCACTCTCTCTATATTGGTCTGGAGATTGTAGTAACAGTGAGTTGATCCTTGACACACTGAGGCCGCATCCGCATCTCCAAAAACTCGTTATAACAAGCTATCCTGGTTCACAGTCCCCTGAGTGGCTAAAGAATGGTTTTCTATCAAACTTGGTGTCACTTAAATTGTATTCATGTAGCAATTGGGAGCTTCTACCACCACTTGGGGACTTGATTTCACTCCAAGTCCTTTGGCTGACAAACTTTCCTAAAGTGAAACAAATTACTCGTTCATTCTATGGTTGTAGGGGTGGTACCTCATTCCAATCCCTTCGAGAGCTAAGAATCAGTTCCATGCCAGAATGGACTGATTGGGTAGATCTAGAAGAAACCGCCCTCCTTCCTCGGCTCGAAGTACTTGACCTTGAAAGTTGTCCCCAACTGAGAACATTGCCTAAAATGCCTTTCTCCCTCAAGTTACTAAGTGCGCGATTTTGTGGGTTGCAGTCTCTACCAAAGATAAGCTGCAGTGATAATAAAACCAGTAACCCAGATAAACCAGCTCTTTCTATTTTGCGGATAAGTCAGTGCCCAGATATCATCACATTGGAAAGTGGCCCACTTCTTCAGCAAGAGCTTTTTCAAGCGTTTGAAGAAATAACTATTGAAAGCTGTCAAAAGCTACAAACACTACCTTCGCGAGGGTTCTCAGGCCTTTATTCTGTCAAATTGCTAAGGATCGCTGATTGCCCAAACCTCATGAAAGATAACCTGCAAGAAAATATCCTCCCGAATTCACTTGGAGAACTTTGGATTTCAGAATGTGGCCTTGGAGAACCTCTGCTTTTCTCCCTTCGAGATTGTTGAGAATCAACGCTGAGGCCCAAGCCCATCAAGCTCAAGATCAAGAATTATCTAGAGTAATGTGGTGTTTAGATATTTCTTAGGAATAATCTAGAACATTATGGATATAAGAAAAATATCTTAGGTCTAGAATTATCTATAAAAATATCTATGGAAAAATATCTAGGTTCTAGAATTCTCCATAGAACTAGTATAAATAGGGGTGTGGAGTTGGATGAAGCAAACCAAGCAAGAGATAGTAGTGAATTGGAGGTTAGGTTGTAGTAAGAAGCTAGGGGTATATGGAGGTTTAGTATTTAAGTAGTAGTTGTAACAATATTTTGAGATATAATAGAAAATATTGTTATAGCTAGTGCCTCCATACTCAACAATCTGGTATCAGAGCCGGAGTTGTCGGAGCTTGTTCAGAGTCGGTGGTAGGGGTCAAGCATAGAGCCGGAATTCTGCCGGTGTTCCGCCAGTCAATATAGTGGTATCGACAAGTTGTCGAAGGAGCCGCAGCTTGACGACAGTCCGGGACTGCGAAGTGCGGTGGAGGAGAAATCTTCAAGAAGGCTTACTAGACGTCGGCCGTCCTAGTTGAAGCCATGGATTTCTCAGGTACGATTGGTGGAATGAAGAAATTGAATTCTAGTAATTATATATATTGGAAGGCATGCATAGAGTCCTACCTCCAAGGGCAGGACCTATGGGAGGTAGTAGGCGGGTCTGAGACGACCCCGCCGAAAGTTGATACCGTAGAAGAGACGGTATCGGAACAGGTTGCTGACCCCAAAACGAAAAAGAAGAAGGCTTCAGAGAAGCCAGCCGAAACTCTGTCCGTGGAGAAGCAAGCCGAAACTCTGCGGAAATGGCGAATCAAGG
Organism: Cyperus esculentus; assembly: GCA_030179965.1. NCBI lineage: Eukaryota > Viridiplantae > Streptophyta > Magnoliopsida > Poales > Cyperaceae > Cyperus > Cyperus esculentus. Next base: position 3,369,723 of record JASGLE010000045.1, read on the forward strand.
CTGGGAAGGCAATGTTTGTACTCAGGACAGCCGTTGAAGACGAGCTACTGGAGTACATCAGAGAAGCGCCCACGCCGAAGGTAGCCTGGGATACCCTAGCAACACTCTTCTCAAAGAAGAACGACGCGCGCCTCCAACTACTTGAGAAGGAGCTCATGACAATCTCACAAGGTAAGATGATGATTAACCATTACTTTACAAAAGTAAAATCTCTTTGTAGTGAGATTGCTCAAATAGACCCTGAAGAAAAGATCAGCGAGCAAAGGATGAGAAGGATTCTCATCAATGGGCTAAGACCCGAGTACAGCGGGTTCATAGCAGCCGTCCAAGGTTGGCCAACGCAGCCAACACTATTGGAGCTGGAGAATATGCTCGCAAACCAGGAGGCTCTAGTGAAGCAAATGGCCGGAGTCTCGTTGAAGCAAGAAGAAGAGGCCTTGTTCAGCAACCGAAAGACGGGTCGACCTGACCGAAAGTCAAGAGGTAGACCCGAAGGAAGGTCTAGCCAGCAACGAAGGCCTAAAGAGAAGACTAATTCTTCAGGGGGAGCTCGAGACTCATCCGATGACAATGAAGACGATGACGATCGATGTTATAATTGTGGCAAAAGAGGGCATTATGCACGAGATTGCTGGCGGAAGAAGAAGAAAGGCCATGGTAATGTGGCGACCTCAAGAAGCCAAGACATTGTCCATGAGAGCAGTGGTTGTGAAGAAGAGTGGGATGCAGAAGTAGCACTCACTGCTGCAATCATGGAAGATGAAGAAAGCCTCGCGGTGACCACAGTGGAGATGGTGCCGGAGGAGGTCCCATATGAAGAAGATTGGGACGCGGTGGCGACTGTTGGAATACAGTCGGTAGTTGGCATAGAGGTTGCTGAGGTTGATGAGCCAGAGGAAGAGGAGTTCGACATGGAGTCGTGGCCGATCAAAGATGAAGAAGATGCCATAGAAGATGAAGAAGAGATCGACATCGAGGCTTGGCCCATCGACAATATACGAGACATTGTAGAAGTTGATGAGCTTGAGGAAGAAGACGTCGAATCGCGGTCCTTCATCAATGGCATAGATGTCGAGGAGGCCAGTGATCTCGAGGAGGAAGAGATCAGTTCCGAGTCATCGTTCATGGAAGACATCAAAGATGTCAAAGAGGTAAGTAAGTATGAAAATAGAACTGACTTTGAGTCATTGTTTTTTAAAGAACCAATTAAAGAATTGGTCGATGAGGAGACCAAAGTCGTAAAAGAGGCCGAAATTATAAGCTGCATCGTGGCTGATGAAGAGAAGCCACAAGAGAGCGCCAAGGTGGAAGTCATCACCAAGGAGGGTGATGCTGTCAGGATGACATATAGAAGTGTCACTATAGCTGAAGGACGTGAGTTGGTGCAAGGAGTTACAGCCCGTCCGGTGATCCGTCGAGAAGTCGGACCTCGACGAAGACTAGTGCCGGGACCACTAGTAAAGCGGGTTCAAGAAGTCCATCGGGAAGTTCGATCGCAAATAACTGAGGAGTGCCAAGCTCAACGAGCACAAAGGCGAGGTTGCAAGTATGATGATCCGGATGGACGCGGAGTACCAAAATCGGAATAGTACAAAGTCAGCGTTGAGGGGGAGTGTTGAGAATCAACGCTGAGGCCCAAGCCCATCAAGCTCAAGATCAAGAATTATCTAGAGTAATGTGGTGTTTAGATATTTCTTAGGAATAATCTAGAACATTATGGATATAAGAAAAATATCTTAGGTCTAGAATTATCTATAAAAATATCTATGGAAAAATATCTAGGTTCTAGAATTCTCCATAGAACTAGTATAAATAGGGGTGTGGAGTTGGATGAAGCAAACCAAGCAAGAGATAGTAGTGAATTGGAGGTTAGGTTGTAGTAAGAAGCTAGGGGTATATGGAGGTTTAGTATTTAAGTAGTAGTTGTAACAATATTTTGAGATATAATAGAAAATATTGTTATAGCTAGTGCCTCCATACTCAACAGAGATGTCTCCTCCCTTGTTCGTATTGATTTATGTCGTTGCTCAAACTTGAAATCTCTTCCTCCAAAAGAGGTTTTTGTAAAATTGACATCTCTTAGGGACCTTCGCATATTTAATTGTGCACAACTTTCTTCGTTGGGTGGGTTAGGTGCTCTTGTCGAGCTCACATATGTGAGAATCATTGGTTGTGATGCGCTCGTGGCCGGTTCTTCATCGGAACCAACCACAGAGATTGGTTCTTGTCAGCTAAGGATTGGAGAACTCTACATATCTCCCCCCTCACTTCTTCAGATTGAGCCACTGAGAAGCCTTCGCTTCACCAAGAAAATTGGGATCTCATGGGAATCTCAGCCGGAACTCTTACCAGAGAAATGGATGTTGCAGAACAGCACAGATCTTGAGGAGATTGAGATAGATAATGCGAGCTCATTAAAGTGTGTGCCACCGACCATTGCGAAGCTCAAGTCTCTCATGAAGCTGACATTGAGTCGGGCAAATTTGATTGATTCACTCCCAATGCTGCCAGACTCTCTGAGGGTTCTGGTCATCTCAGGGTGCAATGAGGTGTTTATTAAACAGTACAAGAAGGATTCAGGAACCAACTGGAATGAGATTGAAGACATACCTCACGTCTCTATATTCTAATTCTAATAGATACATACAATTGTTGGCAGGTACCGTATGATTAACTTTCTTCATTCTTTTACTTAAATTTGCACTTTTTTTTTCTTTTTTTTTGGTGACATTGTATTAACTTCAACTTGATTTACTTGTCTTGGCTCCTTTTAGTTGACCTTATTGACATAATATGTCACGGCCGGAAAATTAATGTTAGAAAGATTATACAAATTAATGTTACTCGGTAAGTACCTGAACTGAAATGTAGGTAACTCAGGAAATGCCTTTCTATGCCAATAAAGAGCTCTAGGAACTGTACAGTCATCTAACCCAAGCTCAATCTCTTCTGTGCAATTATAGGATCATGGATTTTTTTCCTTTTATATTTGAATTTCATTCAAGTATTACCAAGAAGTCAACAATTTATTTCCCCTTTTAAGTATTGTTTACTTGTTTCTAATCAAATTATATTTTTTGTAGGTTCACTGAAGTAGATTGGGAAAAAAAAAATGGGTCCTTCTGGTTAACAGATTGCTACGGAATTAGACCTGGTTGGCAGACAAGTACCGGGGACTTCAGTTAAAATCTTTTTTTTTTTTTTTTTTCTTCTTAAATGTATTTGATGAGGAGTTGCTACTACTCAACATATCAAATTTATCATTTTTTTTTTGTTTTCTCCTTCTGTTTCATCTTACCAGATGGTCTGATCATGCATGAGTTTTCATGTTATGAAGGTGTTATTTTGTCATGTTACTCTTATTATTTTTCTCTCTGTTTAGCCAAATTTGGTTGCCCTTCTGGATGAGGAATGAAAACTTTTCTTTCATTGCATTCCTTGAATTCCTTAGCATGCATCCAATTCCCTGCTAATTAAGCAGCATGATCAGACAATTTGGTTGGAGGCACGTCGGCAAGAAGTGCTTGTGAAAGCCCAGCATCGGTGATACTTTCATGAGACGACACAACTGACCAGAATAGCACTACATAAGTACAGGTTCTGACTAGATGGTCCCATCATTTAGTAAGCTCTGTTTGCGACAACACTTACTGAAATTTGTCACTTCCAGTGTGCAACCTGGGCATTACTCAAAAAGAGATTGATTGAAGTTGCACGTCCCTTTTTGGGGGCAGCGATTAAAATTGTTAAAAGCCCAACAAAGCAAATGGATGAGTTCAGTAATGGCCCACAAATTAATAAAAGATATCCTTAATTCCGACATCAAAAAACAAACTAATTAGGAATTTAGATACCAAATTCGATACCGACGGTATTAAATTTCTTGTTAAATGAATTGATATTCATATTAACTCATTTAAAATTCAATTTAGTCGTATAGTACTACTGTGTGACATAGATAGCATAATAAAGCCATTAATATGAAAAATATCTCAGTTAATTAATATGAATGCTAATAGAGTCATTGATTTTGATATCATTTTTGTTGGTATCATTTAGTATGAATACTAACATTTTTCTTCCATACAGATAACATCAGCTAGCCTTTCACACTTTCACTTGGAAACCCACGAGTACAAAATATGAGATGTTGAACTGGTATCAATAAAATCAATCAATTATGGACTTAATTGTTCAGAACAGCATTACATATATAGACTGATTGGCTTCTAGAAGAAAGCTTTTGCAATATCACTGTTCATATTCCTTGTCCTTGACCTCCGCATGCAGTCAGCCTATTCCACAAGAACCAACACGATGGAAAGATACATACAGGTATACTCATACGCAACACCATTAACAGCTTAATTAATTGTACTGAAAATAAAGATAAGTCCCAACAAAATGCATATATAATATATAACATCCATGAATATGATCCATCACAAAGATAAATTGTGGAATTTATGGGAATGATGTGAATTTGTAACCCCTGCTGAGGCAGAGGCAGAGGCAGAGGCTGAGGCACACATCTTCTTTCATCGATCCCTGTGAACAACCTAAACAAAAAAGAGATTAGAATTGAATCAGTGACATGACATGACATCTATATATATGAGTGCACTTATGCACCTAGTACTTAGTTATTGTTGAGGAAGATGTGGTCAATAACCCTCCTATATATATATGCATCTCTTTTATAGTGTTATTTGGTGGTCCTTCTTGTGTGATATGTATTATACATTTATACTAAAACACGTACAATGCTTAGTGGCAATTGGGTGGCCAGGAAATGCCTTGAACTAAAGCTATTGATTACCAGAAACTGAATGGCCATGGGGTTGGATGCTTGGGATGAAATGCATGTCTATGTGAAGCCTTTTACTTTGTCTATACAGATTACAGACCCAACCCAAAGAAGATTACAGAGGCATTCCATCACAATTTAATTAGGTCATCCTGTTCTTTTCTTATTACTATATTTTATCTATTTACCTTGCAAGACTTAGTTAACTTAAGTATGAAATTTTACAAGGTACGTATAAGCTGTCAAAAGTAAAATATAATTGTTGTACCTTCCAGCTGGAGGTTAACAAATGATCACCGTAGTCACATCGGCAAGCTCGTACCAGTTGGATCCAATATCCTTCTTATAACGCTGTTTAAATGCACTGCTGCAGCCGGTGAGAAACAAATCGCTTAACGAATCGGGAAGGTTCGGAAGTGATTCGATCAAGCCAGCCTGATGCATCACCAGCTTCTTGAGGCCAGTGAGTTTGTCCAAATTTGAAGGTAAAGCTTCTAGGGCACATGAGTTACCTACCTCTATCTGCTCGAGTGAGGTACAATTCTCAAGCCAGTGCTTAGGTAATGATTCTGGTTGGCAAGTTTTCAAAACATGCAATTTCTTGACTTGGCAGAGGGTATTTAACGGCTCCATGAGCAGCAGAGAGCAGTGGTCTATGTGGAGCTCTTCTATCTTCAGCTTGTTCCCTAATGGATTTGTCTCCTCCAAATCGGTGTCTGAAGGAGGTTTGTTTTCAGAAATGGTTACAAGGTTATTGCAGCCACTGACTTTTAGGAATCTTAGAGAGGCTAGTGCGTGTAAACCCCCAAAAGACAACAGTTTCGTGCAGTTCTGGATGGAAACCTCGCAGAGGGATGCCAACTTCAGAAAAATTTCTTCTTGAGGCAGAGAGGTTATGTTATGGCATGAGGATAATTCCAAGCATGTTAGCGAAAAAAGATTCTGAATGGAACATACCAGCGACGTGTTGTCACCACAATCTTCAATGATCAGCTCTTCCAGTGAAGATGGAAAACAGCTATGCTGGGTCTGGTTTGCCAATAGCATCTGGCACCCAACTAACCTGAGTTTTTTCAGAAACTTGATGCCTGTGGGAAGTTTCTGTATCCCTGAATTCTTGATTTCAAGAATCCTGAGACTATCTGGTAGTGTAGGTAGTGTTGTCAGTTGTGGGCAATCCTCTATTACTAGCTTTTCGAGACGTGGAAATTTTCTTCTCCCTTCTGTATCAACCCATTTCTCCAATTTATTCATGCCTAAAATTGTCAGCTCCTTGAGAGATGGAAATGTGTCACCACCACCGGCAATCTTCCCATAGAAAGATGATGATATCTGCTCTAATTCTGGAAAGCAGCTTATCAAGAGATACTTGAGTGAACTTAACTTCCCTAATGGTGGAAGGGTATTGCATTTTGCACAAGTTCTGAGCTCAAGTGATATCAGCATCTTTACGGGATTTGTTATCCAGTTCGGAAAGCTATCATCACTGTAATTAGATATGTGAAGTTTCTGGAGGCGATTGTGCGGTTCCAAGTTTGCCAGAGTCTGCTTACTATTTGTGTACTCGCCTGACCAATTAAGGGATAGCGAGCGTAAACTACCTTTGTCCTTCATTTTAGCCTTCTCAGCTTCTTCAGGATCCTTTAATTTATCCAAAGAGTTTATATGAAGCTCAATAAGGCTATTGAGGTTCCCCAATTCACCTATCTTTCTTCCCGCCTCCTGACTGTTGAACAATTCCAATTTCTGAAGCGAGGTCATTTTTCCAATGCCGGGGAGGATTTCCATTACGGAAGAAGGTGCATGCAGATACCGCAAGCTAACTAAGTTCTCCATGCCATACAACTTTTTTTTCATTAAGCCATGCACACCATGTGCCTTAAATCCCATTATTTGAAGGTGATAGAGTCTATAAGTTGATTTGGGCAACCAATCCAGCTCCTTATATGATGTTTGCTGGAGACATACATAACGTAGGTGAATTAAGTCTCCTATTGCTTTAGGTAGTTCAAATAAATTATCACCTACCAAATTGAATAAACGCAAGCATTTCAATTTCTTTAGAGCATTCTCAAATTCTTTCATGTCAGTTGGCCCAGGTTTTTCACCCTTAAACTCTATGAAGAGGCTTTGCAAGTGCCTGAGATGGGTTATCTCCTTGATTGCAAGAAGACTATCTATTGTGATAGAGAGGTGTCGAATTGTTGGTTGTATGCTTCCAGAAGAAACATCTTTGGTTCTCAAGCATTCTCCCGAGGAAACAAATACAGCCATTTCATGCATAAAGTCATGCATGAGATAGCAATCCTCAGAATCGTTACTTGCATAAAAGAAAGACTTCCTTACTAGCGTATCAAAATAGTCTGCTCCCAGATCCTCTGGTCTCGATGTATTAGGAGACTGGGGGACTTGAATCAATCCTGATCCAATCCACATTTCGATTAACTCATCCCTTTTGAATTTATGGTCTTGCGGGAATAAACTACAGTACCTGAAACACTGTTGTACATCCTCTGTCAGATGGTGATAGTTCAATTTTAAAGTTGCAATGATTCCATTCTGATCGATCAGTATTTTTGATATATCTTGGTTTGTTATCTGATCCCAGTAATGAACATCAGTACGATTGTTCAAGAGGTTATCAATCACTTTGACAGCCAGTGGGGACCCCTTCAGCTTTTTCACTATTTGTTTTGCAAGCCGCTGCAAATTCTTATTTTCTTCTGGATTCTCCGCCCCAAATACTTGCTTGTTGAATAACTTGAGAAACTCCTGCTCTTCCAAACCACCTAATAATAGACGGTTGTTCTTCTCTCCAGGTCCCTCCATCACCCTTGCCATCATATTGGCAACAACTTCATGCCTGGTTGTCACCAAAATACGGCTTCCCTTTTTGTTGAATTTCAAAGGAGCCATGATTTGCTTCCACTGTTTCTCTGCCTCTGGGTCATCCTGCCATACATCGTCGAATATGAGCAGGAACTTCTTAGTAATCACCTCTTTTTTTAGGATATTTTGGAATGCGCTTAAATTGTTGAGGTTGTGGCTTTCCTTTGTGATATCCTGAAGAATTTTTCTTATGATCTCAATTGCATCGGGGTTTCCGAAGATATCAGACACGCTTACCCATATTACTGGGCTAAACTCTGGGACTTCCTTGTCAGTAATTTCATTATATACCAGCCGAGCAAGAGTGGTCTTTCCTAAACCACCCATCCCGACTATACTAAAGGCCGAAATATCGGAGCTATCAGAATTAGACAGCCATTTAAGGATCAATTCCTTTTCTTTGTCACGGCCAAAGACTTTGGATTCTGTCAGCATGGCACCGGTGTCAGCACGGCTTTGATTCACTCCATCACTTGAGTTACCCACAGTAGTTGCAATTTGAATGAAGGAACTAACACCAGTGGCAACTTTGCTTAGCCCTTCAACAGCTTTTTTAAGTCTCTTCAGAGAGTCATCAGTTTTGACGGGCACACTCTCAAGGAGCTTTGTTATTTTCTTCTTGATAGGAGTTGTGCAACCACCATTGACTGAAGCTTGATCTTTGACCTGTAATTTAGAAAGTAATTAGTGCCTATTTAGTGTGAGTTCAATTCATCCAGAGTAACAATTTAATTAATTTTTTTTAATTAAAATTGTTTATTAGATATATGACATTTTTCTTTATTCTTTTACTCAATTTTTGAGCAAACATGCTATCATGTATCAATTCTTAATCATCAGTTATAGTAGTCGCTCAAGTATTGTGAAGATGCTTGTACTGTACCTACTTGCACGAACAGCAATTGTTAACACTTGGTTGCCACAGAGAACAATGATTTATGTTGATTAATCAAGAATTTTTAGTTTATTAATTATCTTATTCTCTGCAGCTAAGATTTGGTCACTTTCTTGCCGAGAAACAACTTTGACATTGCTTTTGACACTTCTATCCTAATTGACTGATAATGTAATTAAAACTAGGTTCTTTCTGTGTATTTTTTTTGGTGACCAAGTACAGAGGAATTCAGATCCTGTGCGGTAACTCAAAATTTGAGTTACCTGCCCGGACTCAATTCATGAAGAGCCCATAAATCTAAATTCTGACCGAGATCTCTGCCCTTGACCGAGATGATAAATGAGCGGTCGAGATTTGTTTACGCAGTAACTCAAAATTTGAGTTACCGCAGAGGATACGGACTCAGTACAGAGATACTCTGAAATCAGAAATGTAAAATCTTCTGTTTTGGTATGCTTATTTTTCTTGAGAAAAATAATGCTGAAAGTTGCAAAAGGAAGTTGCAGCACAGTTGAGTATTTTTGTTCGGTGCATTTTGTTGCTCGTCTGATTTCAGATTTAGTTTAGAACTTGAACCAAAGTCTCAAGTTTTACAAGAACTTATTTGAAAAAATACTGACGATGAGGCTTTTGTTTAGGGTCCTGCTTTCATGGCATACGAATGATATGACATTCACCAGGTTGGAGTTACACATGCTTGATTGGGGTCAATTGACTGCATTGAATTTACAAAAATTATATTTTTCTGAATTTTAACTTTACATGACATAAAGCCTTGCAAATTATTGGACTGACACCACTGATCTGAAATCCTGGCTCAACGACTCTATACACATCATCTGTACCAGTAAGGCTTTGAAACTCCAACATTTACAATGTAGGGTAAGTAGTAATATTTCTCAAGTCAAACAGAAGTATATCCATTAATTTAACACAGTGTCAAAGGATTCAGTGCATCTCAATGTGTTTCCACAGATCTCTTTTGGCACCACTATTGTACTTGTAAAAACATGTAGTCGTCTCAATTGAGCCTTTGTTTACAATGAAAATCCATATAGATTGTTACAGTTTATATATATCAGCGGGTGCAGTGCGGTGGTGATAATAGAATTGTTTGCATATCAGACTCTTTCACATTTCAGGTCGACTAAGATATGCAGTTCTGGTCAACTCGGATTAAGACCGGCTTAAGTTGAATATTCTTTGTCGTAGATGAAAAACAATAAGGATGATGATCAGATGAGATGATAATTGGTATCAAAATTATGAGTAAATATACTGTGAGCTTGAACTCACAGAGCCCTTTTGTGAGCACACCTTCAAAAACATATCAAATCACCTCCAATTCCAAATTTCGATTTATATGACTCAATAGATTCTTTATATCTCAGAGAAATACTAAAAATTTCCGGAAATAGAAAATTTTTGTATCCCATTAAGTTTTGATATAAAAACTCTATTGAACCATATATATAAATCAAAACTTGGAGCTAGGTGATTTGATATACTTTTGGAGGTGTGCTCACGGAAGAGCTTTGTGAGCTTAAGCTCACGGTATATTTACTCTCAAAATACAATCAATGAAAAACATATTACAATAATTACCCACTTATTATATATGAGAAGATATCAATCAGCTTTACCTTTTCCTTGAGTTTGAGGTAGTCAAGTTCGTCAATTGCGTCCTCGGCTTCCTGCACTGAATCTCTGAGCTGCCACAGCCATTTGTCCAAGGCATCACTTTTATCCTTGATCTGGCCTCGATCGACGGCCAAAAGAACAGCTTGTATGTGGGGCAGGTTTTGCTCAAGCTTCTCCTTGGTGGCTGCCATGCCTTCAGATTTCCGGTAGTCATCGAAACTGGTAAATGCACGGTTGACCAAGGTGCTAATGACTCTTGATGCCACGGCCTTGCCCACGAATGTCAAAATCGCAATCTCTGCCATTTTTGTTCTTGGTAAATCTAGAGCTACCAGGCCAGCACTCTCTGTTTGATTGGATTGCTCAATGCAATTGTGTGTGTCAAACAGATGGAGAAGCTGAGAGAGAGAGAGCTGGTCTTCTATACTGGTAAATGAGTATTTTTTTAGTGGTACTGGTACAGTGTTGATGTAGCTATGTTATGTAATAGTTTTTTTTTTGTTTTTTGTTTCTTTCGCTTGTGAGTCGTGTTTGAACTATATGTATATATATATTACTTATTATTTATGCAATGCAGAACTTAGCCGTACGTCTACCCTACCCAATTTTCAATGAGAAATGCATCGATCAATCACTCAGCAAATCATGCAGCATCTACCCAGCCTAGCTCTAGCTCTAGCTCTAGGTCTACGTCTAGGTCGATGGATAAATCATAAATTATACAAGTTTTTTTTTTTTTTAATTATTCAATCCGTCAAAATTATTGAAGGTAATCAATAATCCTTAATTTGTTTGTATGTACTAGTAATTCAGATCTGTTGTCATTATTTTTCATGGTTACTGTACGTATTATGGTACGCAATTAACCTTAATCATTTATCATTACTGTACGTATACTTCTAACGTGGTAAAAGTAAAGTAAAAAGTGTTAATTTTAAGATGATTTCAGTCATCAAATGAAGTGCATGATTCAATTAGGTTACCACTTTTTGTAAGTGTTGTATTTTGAACTATATAACATTTTATATATTGCGAATTCAACATTTTATTCCGTTCTAACTTATTACTGTAAATGCGGAGAAATATAAAAGTTTCAAAAATCTCTCTTCCAAAGGCATAGCGAATTTTTATTCGAATTGGGCGGTACAAAATTCGTCATGTATATAGAGAAATATATAGTAATTTAATTAATATAGTATATGTATATTATATAATATCCAATTATTCAGCGGAATAAGCGGATCTTAGTTTGCTATGAGTAGTTGACTTTGTACATTGTACCGTGTTAGTGTTACAATACCCACTCGAGCTTTAATTGTATCATTGTATTCATGTTATTGTATGCATCTTTCAATGCACTTAATTTCTCTGGTACTATTTTAATTACGAAAGCAATATTTTTCAAAAATTCAAGGTTCCAAGTTCATATATTTTTTCTTTAATTAGATGAGTCATTCTTTTATTGTCTCAAAAAAAATAAAAATTCATGCTGATTAATTTTTCTATCCATCGATCGATGGGTATTTTCTTCAAAAATTTAGTATGAACATATACAATTTTTTTTTTCCTGAGTGAAATGAACAAGTAAATTGGAACTATGGATCGATGTACAAAATTACGTACGTACCATAAGATACACTCCAATACGGCAATACCCCCCCTATAAACCATAAGATACACTACAACCATTGGATCTGCTTTGAGATTCGTGCAACTCAATCTCACAAAAACCCCCCGGCCTATAATCCACATTGTTGATTGGGAAGAAGGCTATTTTGCAAATCATATATGTTACTTTTTTGAATTGCTTAGGATGCATATATGTTGCTGGATGTTTAATTAATTTCCTTGTTATTTGGGTACGTGTGCATATATATTGTGCATTGTGGCATCTTTTGAAGAGAGAGCAGTTGCTTAGGATTCTTGTGGTATTGTGTCAGGCTGTCAGCTACTAACTCGATCGATATGATATCTAGATTAAGGTTAGGTGACACCAACGAGAGGAATTACATATACAACTCTGAGATTTTAAATTCCTTGAGAGATCGATGTCATGAAATTAATTAGGGGTTCTCAGTTTAGAGATTGCTTTTTTAGTTTTTGTTGGAAGTGTTTTGGTTTAATGTATGCAAAAACGATCGATGTATGACTTCTCTTCTACTATTAATTATTTCTTATCACTTCAGAGTTCAGACTACAACATTATCTTAATATAATATAACACATCATATGTCATTACTCCATTATCAAATCGTAGATGTATATAGTATGTTTTGGCATGGCACAATATATAGTTTAGTCAGGGACACAACTTAATGACAGCAGATCGATCGAGCTAGGGAGTGCGATCGATCGAGTCAAGGATTTTGATGATCTATATTATACATATATATATATATGTGCTAAACACATAAGAAATTGAAGACCTCCACTTTGTATAGTTATACTTATACTTTATTTTATTACATAACAAAAACTGAAATTGTTTTTATGATGCCTCTTCAAGAAAAAAATTTTGAACTACTTTTGAGACAACAATAAGATAAAAATTAAGTTGGTTCCATTAATATATATAATCTGAATATATTTATATTAAATGTCATTAGTTTTGATCACTCTCTAATGCCGCGCTGTACTAGTTGACCTAATATCAGATTAACAAATTAATATAAAAATTAAGGAAGGAATCGCAACAAGTAACTAACGCCAAGTTGGAAATAAAAATGACTTGGAATTGGTTGCATTTATTGAACAGAATAAAAAACTAGGCAACCACATTAGATTATTACTTACAAAGATGCTAAAAGATATCAAAAGTGATATTGGTATATATAGTGTTAGTTTTCATGTTAAATAGGTTAATATTCGTATCAAATCATTTAGTATTCAAGTTATTTGTATTGTACATATACTATACTACACTTTATATAAAAATAAGTAATATAGTAAAGCCATTAAATGAGGTCTCCTGATCCCCGCATAAAATGATACACGAACGGTAGAGAAAGCAAATGGAAAAGTACAAGAATAAGAGAGATTTTTTATCCAATCTTGGCGGTAGCCATATTCTTTGTTGATTTCATGATTTGTTTAAGGAAAATGATGAACGAAGAAGTTATTTATTTTATGGACAACATTGGACCTTTTCATATTGTTTTGGTGTTTGTTCTCATGTTGTACAACTTACAAGAAGTCTACAAAGACAAAACAAAGTTGATCCGAACTCGAGGACGAGTTCTTTTCTTAGAGGGAGAGAATGATGCCGACAGACGGCGGTCCGCCCCAGAAACACGTAGAAGCACAGGAAGTCTGAGTCCTAGCTGGCGGCCCGCCCTCCAATCCCGGTGGTCCACCCCAGAAGCGCGCCGAAGTCCAAGAGTAGAAGGGCGGTCTGCCCTTGATGCTCGGTGGTCCGCCCCCGAATTGGTTATATTGATATGTTGTGGTATTTCGATCATAACTTCCTCAATACAGGTCCAAATTAGGTGATTCAAAATTTTGTAGAAAAATAAAGAAAAGAGCTCTAACTTTTATGTTTTGGGTTTTCTCATAATCGGAAGGCATCCCACTCGAAATGGCAAATTAATACAGCATAGTCATTATGGTAGCATTTAAGTTAATCAATTGTATTTAGTATTTTGAGAAGTCAAAAGATAGTTATGTTTGTTTGGTATAGGCTGGGTTGGGCTTTTCTTATTGTTTCAATACTGTTGGATTGGTTTTTTTATCTTTTTAGGGTTTTTGTTGTTTCTATTTAAGTAGTTGTCATGCCCTTTGGCAAGGGTAAGTTGTTGCTTTTGTATTAAGTTATCTAGAAAACGAATTTTGTGTGAATTCTCAAAAATCTCTCTTTCCCGTATACTCTTCCATTATTTTCTCTATTGTTCGTGCATCATAAAATCTCTTCTGCCTAAAGAACAAGTACTTTGTAAATTAAGTTAATCTGACTTCGTGACCTCTGCATACCTAACTGTGAACAACTTTCATTCATCCTTTAACCCGAGGGGGGTTAGGAGCTCCTAAAACTCCTGGTGAGCTCAAATACTTGAGCAGCACGGCACAGGTGATGAGCAGATGAGCGTTCCTTCATCAGAATCAGAAAGAACTCTTATACCTGATAAATGGATGACAGCATAGTACTCGAACTCGATCGATGAGAATGGGATATGAATGATTGCTACTTGTCAAATCCTTCTACCATCAATATTTCATCAGCTCAATTCATCTACATTTCCCTTGTGTTTGGTTTTCAAATTAAGTTATAAGAACAGTTCCCTCATCTTTCATCACTGTACAAGAGCACCCATGATAATTTTCTTTGATGACATGTATGCCTGTAGCCAAGTAGTTGCAAGTAAATCACTACTTCAATTCAATTAAAAAAAAAATAAAGAAAATAGAAGTTACAGATGAAGAATTCTTCTAACAGTTTTTTTTTTCTGCATAAAGATATTATTCATCTCTGTTTGCTTGATACATACACTGTACAGCCTTTCTAATAAAAAAAGAGGCATCATTAGTCAGATCAGGAAAGGGAAAATCAACAGAATAACACTATTTGATCACCTATTGTAAATATGCCTATTCTAACTTCTAAGACCGGTAAATTTTTTTTTTCTCCTCTGCCAACTTCTCTATATAATATATGATATCCAAAACTTCACCTCAACGCACAATTAAACAAAAAATCATCCACTGACATGATTCCGGTCCACTGAACTATCTTTACCTCAGTTGTAAATTGCAAGTATCCGACTTCATACTTGTTGCGGGTCTTTAATTTACTTTTACCAACATCCCACCCAAGCTAATGACCATTTGCTATTTGTTGAGAATCCTCCTGCTGCTGATATATAGATTTCCAGCGTTCTATTTCTTCTCTGTATTACAAGACAGTTTTTGTACTTTAACAACACAATACAGTGCCCAGCATATACGATAAACCAGTAGTTGCTTGTAATGCATTAAAAATTTACTAAGATCACAGAAAATGTTTAATTGGAAAAACCATATCTAGGAACTCAGATGCTTGAGACTTGATCTGGCGATATTAAATTTTGCTCAAGTTTACTAAAGCACCTTGTATATACACCCTCTACTTTGTTTTTTTTTTTTTTTTTTTTATTCTAACAATATGACTGAAATAAATCCAGAAAATATATGAAGGGAAAAAAAATACCAACCTAAGGCAGTGTCCAATTGAATCATAATAAAGAAGGCCAATGGGCTTTCGTCTCCTATCAGTTCTGTAACCCACACCACGTTTGACAACAGGAAGCTGTTTGATGCCCTTGGCCTCCATTAGCTCCTTTGCAGTTGTCAAATCAGTGTCCGGGAAACAGGTTAAGAGACCACGATCACTTCCCCTGTACTGGAAGCCTCGAGTGAAGAATGATGATATTGCACATGAGTTTACCTGCAATTATATTAAAATTAATAATGCATACTAAGGGTAGAAGTTAAGTATGGTCATTGGTTAAACAGTGGTACTTAAAAGCGAGTTATGGTACCAATAGATCAAGCACTGCGCCCAAACGATACTTGTTTTGTTTATACTGTTATTGTATAAGATATATGAGGCATCATGCTTTAAACTTATTTCTATCTTCAAGGATATCTTTTCATAACATAGCTTAGCAGCTTACAGCCAGCCTATAGAACACTGTGAACTAAAACTGCTCCTAGATAAGTAACCAAGTCTACAGAACTAGCTATTAAATATTCTAAAACTGAAACATAATAAATAAAAGAGACTGATACCTACTTATCAATTGATAATTTATATTAACTTTATAAAAGAGAGAAATAATCTTGTATATTAGAAAAAAAAGCCCATGTATTCATGGTTACTACTGAAGATAAATGTGAGAATAAAAAGCAGACATACATCAAGAGCAGATGTATCTCCCTTAGGAGAAGAGACATTTGTTCCGACTTCAGCCCCCCTGCGACGAATGTCACCTAGAGTGAGAATACCCTCAAGATAATCCTCATCGTCCACCACTAGAGCACAAGTCTGGTTCTTTTCATTCATGAGATTCAATGCATCTCTTGCTGTATGTGTTGATTGCACTCTGACAAACATCTTTGACATGGCCTGAGACACCTGACAAACAGCACATTTTTTTCTCTTCATGTCCTTTATTATGACTTAACAGCCTAAAGGTGCTCCATATATACTCACCCCTCTCTCTTGCAACCAGATCATATATTTCTTTCAATTCATTCTGCAATTTAGGGTCACTTGTGGTGTACTAGGTTTAATCGATAAAGGATGGGGTGGTAAACCATTAGTTAAATACTGAAGGACACAAAACCATATCGCTGCTAGATCTAAGCACTTACTGCCAATTGATGTATTTTGCAAGATATAACAGCTTGAGAGACATAAATCGTGCAATAGAAGATAAGAAATAATACAAGTGACAAACCTTCAGATCATCCAAAAGAGCTTCATCATTGTCATTTAAAACACTGCGGGCATCATTATGTAAAACAGAAAGTTCAAGATTTACTCCTGCCTCTTGTTGTCTCCAAGCAGCATCATTCTTTTCCTCTGTTGAAAGAAGAGAAGAATAGCCATGTCGAGGGGATCTCAGCTCCATGCGGTTGCTTTCCTTGGATTCGTTTGCTACAGAAGGAACCCATATCGCTAACCCAACTGCACCCTATTTTTAAGAGAAAACTCAATTGTTACATTTCCTGTCATCAGTAAAGAGTTCACCAACCAGATTGCAAAATGTATACCTTATCGACAACAATAATTCCAGTACTATTTTATCACCAACCAGATTGCAAAATGTATTTTTTACCTCAAGAAGGTATGATTGTATTTTTATCTGGCTAGCCTATCCTGTTAACAGACCTTGAATTGTTTGGTGTTTTTCCTTCTCTACTCATCAGTATTGTTATTTGAAGTGTTATGGGGAAAAAGGGAGAAAGAGCTCACAGTAATAACCAAATTCCCAACTGTATTATTGAGCCCAAATTGGTAGAGTGCAGAATAAAGAATATCACCATGTGCTCAACAATTATTATTTACCATGAGTGGACGATACGAAGATTTAAATTATCATTTACCATAAGCGGAAGCAGAATTCTGTAATCCTTTGTCAACTCAAATAGCAGTAACACAGAGGTCAGTGGAACTGAACAAACAGAAGCAAGTGTAGCAGCCATTCCAACCTGAACAGAGAAATGTTCACATTACCCAACTATCTAATAAATAAAACACATGATTACAGGGAAAAAACGGAGAAGGTAGAGAGTAAACACAGAAGAAACCGTACAAGAGCGTATGCTTGGGGTTGCGCAACAGCAGCATTACCCGGGATGGCTGAGTTGATCACTTGTGCTGCTGAGCCACCAAAAACAGCACCCACAGCAGCGCCGATCATCAAACTCGGTGCATACAAACCCCCAACAAGTCCAGAACCTTTGCACAGTGCTGTTGCCACAACTTTAGCCGCAGCAAGTTGAGTCAATAGCCAGATGCCAGGAGCAGACGCACTCTTTCCTGTGTGTAGGATCTCATCTACATTTGTGAAACCCCAATAGAGAATTCCAGGATATCTTAGAGCTATAATTCCTGCACCAAGGCCACCCAAGGCAGGAGAGACAACAGGTGGAATGCCAAACCTTTCTCTCAGGTACTCGAAGAACTTATTGAACCACATCACCAACCGACTGAACGCTACACTCACAGCACCGCATAACATGCCGAGGATGAGGTACAGGGGTAGTTCTAAACAACAAAGGATAATATACTTCATTAAAAATATCATATGATTTGATGCTAAATACAAAAGCTGAGACAGTAACAGAAGGCGAAGATGCACAAAGGAACTAACTCACAAATTGAAATTAACCAATCACAACTGCGGATAACATCAAATTCAATTTACAATTCTGCTTCCAAAGTAAATGGCAACCATGTGCCTCATAAGCTGGAATTTACTAGGAGGGGCCCAGACCACTAGACTATTAAGTTACACCTTTTTTTTCTCAAAAAATAAAAAAAATTATATTATTATACATTTATGGTTTTAATTCTGAACCCCTATAACAGGACTTTTCTTTTTTATTATTATTTTGTTTAAATCATATGGCCTGTAACATTCACTAGTTTTGAAAGACCTTTAGTAAGGAATAAAATATGACTATTAGTATCGATATTTGGAAGCATGAAACAGATGTTGGCTCTGCAAAAAATCATCAGTTCTGGAGATACACAATTTCTGTGCAAAATCATTAATTATTTGAAATTCATATCAAGATGAGGAAAGAAGAGCATAAGAAAAGTACCAGCAGCAGATTTGAGCTCATATGTTGGAACAGTAAAAGCAGGCTTCTCTCCGAGCAGAACATTGGAGACAGTGGATGAGATAACAGATGCTAATATTATCATAGCTGTTGTAAAAGGAGGAGAGTTCTCCGCTCTTAGTGGTCTTAACACAGTTTCAATAGCAAAGAAACAGCCAGCAACAGCAGCATTAAAACCTAGAAGAGCAACAGATACAATTGATTAAGCATATATATCAATTGGTCTAGAGCTTAATTTATAGTAAACATTAGTTTGGTCAAAAAAAAGAACAAGAAAGATGGCGATGAATTTACCAGAAGCGATGCCAGCAGCTGCACCGGCTGCAACAAGAGCAATCCTCCTCTCTCTATTGCTCTCCATGATGGCAAAGCAGGCATTGGCACAGGACTTGCCAATATCGACACTAGGTCCCTCAGGCCCCAGGGAACAACCTGTGCCCAGAGTAACCGCAGCCTGGACTGCCTTTGTGGTGGGAAATATTGCTGCCAGAAGATCAATGCCTTGCCTGGGCGAAGTAGTCCTGGCGCTTCTGATCTGGTCAAAGATTTCTAACAAACCATGCATCATGCCGACAACGACGCCCCCCGTGACGGGGATCAAGAGAATTCGGTGCCAGGTATCAGCGAGGCGTTGGAGGCGGAGCCAAGCGGCGCCCTCATTGGGAGTGCCAGCCCATGCCCAGTCATGAATGACATGGACAGCATGATTGAAAGCAGCTACACAGATGCCAGTTGCCAAACCAAGGAGACATCCGAGGAGAAGCAGTGCCCACTCGGGGGGCGCTCCATCGGCGAGCTCATTATCCTGAGACTGATCATGGTTGTTGAGTCGAAGGGGACTGGGTAGCTGGTCGGAGTGGTGGCGGGTGAGAGCTCGGTTGGAGAGGCCCCGATCGAGATGGCGCAGGAAGTCGTTGATGCCTCCGGTCTTGCGGGCGGAGGTGGGCGTGAGGACGGGTATGGCGGTGTCGAGATCCGGTTGGGTGTCCGGATGGGGATCGGAGGGGGATGGGGAGGAGGAGGAGGCGTGGGTGGAATTGAGGAGCGCGCGCTGGTCGTCGAGATGGAGGTCGCCTCCCGCCATTGGGGGATGAAACCCTAATTGAAAGTAAAGCTAGCTTTAGCTTAGATCCCTTCTTCCTCTTCTTCTTCTTCTCCTCGTCGCATCGTTTCTGATTTGGGTGGAGAAATTGGAAGGGGACTGGAGAAGAAGAGAAATGACAAAAACGGAGGGAGGGCCGCAATAGTATGAGACTGCGCGTCCCAAAGCAAAATGTTGTGTAGTAGGCATTCAGCATTGGTTGCTTTCAGATTTGTTCAAGTGTTTTCTTTTCTTTTCTTTTCTTTTCTTTTCTTTTCTTTGCCACCAACAATTATGTTAGGTGTGGCCAGTCTCCATTTTTATCCTTCTCATTTGATTTCTCAACAAACTAACAAACACAGTGACTCATGACAACTCAACTGTCGACGGAGTTATTACTCTTCTCGGCAAACACATTTATACTTTTTTATATCCTTGCTATATATAAAAAACATACTCGAAACAAATGGTATGAAAGGACTATCTTCCCCAAATAAGAAACCTAAGCCGTTGATCATTTTCTTAGATATATCAGAACCATTGATTTATATTAATACCCGTTGACGTTAATGTCTCAGCCCATTAAAATTTAAGCCTCATATCAATTTCCTCAATATAAGCCACATTACATTATTATCTTAAAAATTTATTATAAGAAATAACAATTTTAGCCCAAAGCAACGCGCAGATTTTTTACTAGTAATAATAAATTCACCTTCTCACACTGTCAGTCGGACTTAGAGAGAGTGAGAGGGCCACACACATCGTCGAAATTCCAGTTTTCTTTGTGCAATAAGGAATTTATTTTATTTATGGAGAGAATACATGCAGAGTTATGTTACAGAGCACCGATGGATAAAATTGATGCTAATAATCTCTACACTAATGAACTCACATCCTCTGAGGTACCCCACGGTGTAAGGATTAAAAAACCCTCCTAAAAAACTACTTCAGATCTGCCCGCTACAGTGTTGTATAGTGCTACTACAATGTTTTTGTATATGAATTCTAACCATTTCAATTTTTAGAATGGTTGACCGTTTCTGAGGATGCGGACTCTATACTAATAGAGTCAGTTCACAAGCGATGAACCTACCGATGTAGTGGTTGGGTATCGAATCCACATGGACAAACACGTAATTCAACTGGTTTTTAATCTAAATTACCAATCTAGACAAATCAAATTTCAAGGTTGCAATTAAAAGTAAACAAAAACAATTAAGGTTGTAGAATACTTGGAGTAGAATCAATATCAAAAGATAAAGGCTTTGGCATACCTAATAACTAGTGAATTAACTTTACTAATCATACTTTTACTTGTAATTTGTGAGGGGGTTTCTTCTAAGTTAGTATTAAAGATCACTTTCGTGAATTAATACCGTGCCTAAACAATTTGGACTTCACGGTTAAGTTCTTCACCCTACAAGTTTAGACCCATTAATTCATGAAACTTCTCAAATCAATAAGGTACTAGAAATTCACCATTAGGTCCATCTAAATAATCCCTAATCAATTCAAGAATCCCACCTAAAACTATGCTTCATGGTTAGGTCATTCACAAAGATCTAGGATTTGTTTTACGATCTAGGATTAGAATTACTATTTTTGATAGTTAACCTATTCTCTATGTAATCACATGCAATCAAATCAATTTAGCACATATGAATCTAAACTTCTTAGGGTTTCTAATCCTAAGCGGATTACTCATGCAAATCATAAACAACAAGCACAACATACAATTCAAAATCAATTCAAAGCAAATTCTCAACAAAATTGCAAGTAAAACTACAACGAGTAAAATTAAAACACCAAGTTATCAAGTTTACATGCCTAGACCTCTAAACAAGTAATTAGCCTATCATCTTAAGAGAATTCCCACAAATATACATCAAGAAAATCAATAAACAACTCAAAGGGAAGAAATAATGATTAAACCCTTGTCTTCTAGATGAAATCACTTATCTCCAAGAGATTCTCCCATAAGATCTGCTCTAAACTGTCATTTCTGATGGTAATTTCGACTCCTCCTTGAATATGTTCTCCTCGAAGAGACCTTTTATAGGTTCAAACAAATCTAAAATCGGAGATACGACGGTTCAGGAATGCCCAAAATAGTCCGAGGTGTGCAGAATTAGTCAGCCGATTCTGCTAAAATGCCCAAAATAGTCTGTGTGAGTGCTATTTTGGTCCGTTCTCTCTCATCCTTGCTCCAAATCGCACCCGGTTCATTTCGTTGGCTTCGTCTCGTCATTTTCTACATGTTTAAGCATAGAAATCAGTAGTAACTAGAACTTAGAAGAAACTAAACTAAATTGATTCAAAATTAAACTAAATGGTGCATTTTTAGAAATAAAACCCTACAAAAATAGCTATGCAATTATGACTTATCAAGCACCGCAGTGCAAAACACGTTTTTTACCGCCATTGAATCTCTATTTCCAAAAAACAAATGACCAAACTGATCTGCCCAACACAATCTACATATTGAGATTATACAAAGTACCAAATTTTAAGATTTTTCAAAGATAGGTACATTTTTTATATCACATAAATGTTGGACCATTTTACGAGTTAACTTTTGTCTTAGACATACCACGTTCATATTATTTAATAGGCTATTTTATCAAAGTAGATAGAAAATTTTAAACAAAATCAATTGTCAACAAATATTGATGAGGTTGACATAGTTGAGATGCTCGGGGAGCTACACTCTTTGTAGAGTACAAATTGGTTGTTAAGATGCTGGACTGAAAGGAGAGGAACGAAGATGATTGGAAAATTTATATATGTTAATTAAAAAAATAATACTAATGAGTTGCCTAAAATTAGATGTGGAAATGAACTTCTACGTTACAGAAATTGGAAGTTGACATAGGAGAAGTACATAATTATAATTATAGAGTGAAATTAAATATATTGAAGCTGGGTACCTAACAGATGATAAGCAAGTAAAGTTGTGAAAGTGTGAAACCCTCCATCTCCATGACTTGTTAAACTTGTGTAGATGCAGAAGTGAAACAAAAAAAAAAATGATCTAAATTTGGGTTGGGCCGTTGGGGGGTTTTATTGAATTGAAATGAAGCTGTAGCAGTAGGAAACCAGGATGCATATAGGCCGGGCGATCGAAATGATTGTACGTAACGTACGTATACGTTAATACGTAGGTGGGCTTAGTTTATCAACGAAGTTAAAGCCTATTATTGCCTATTGGGCTTTAATTTGCTGCTATCAAACCAGTTGCAGTTGGGTTCCAGTGATTTCAAGTTCCAGTCTAGCAGAACACTAGAAAAAGTTTGTTATATTCAGCACCTTCACAGAAACAGAATTAAACTGACTCACAGCACCTTAATTTGACGATCCATCCATCGATCGAATCATCGGAAGTCAGAACGTGCATATATGTTATGATGCACCGTGCTGCAAATGGGTTTTTTTGCATTACGGTTTTTAAAATTTCAGAAACTGAACTTCAAATATCAAATATAATTGAACTAACATATTCTACATATTGAAATATGGTAGAGTACCAAATTTTACAATTTTTTTAATTTTTCAACTATTTTTTTATTTTTAAAAGATGGACCAAAAATAATAATTAAATAATGATATATTTCGATATCAAAAAGTTACTATCTTTGAAAAACTTGAAAAAATAGTTAAAAAGTTTCAAAAATTGTAAAATTTGGTACTTTGCATAATCTCAAAATGTAGATTGTGTTGGGTAAATTGGTTTGATCATTTAACTTTTATAAATAGAGATTCGATGGCGTTGCAAAAACACATTTTGCACCGCGGTGTACCATAACATAACTGTCTATATATATGTATATATATATATATATATACGTATATATATGTATATATACGTATATATAGGTATATATATATGTATGTATAGATATGTATATATGTATATATATGTATATATCTATATCTATATATATATAGAGTAAAACTATAGTGCTCCTAGGAGTACGGAGGCCTCCCGTGCTCCTAACTCAAAAATCATACTAAACCATCTCGAAATCTCAATTTATTGGTCTCATTAAATTCTTTATATCAAAATATCATAGGATACAAAAATTTTCCATTTTTTGAGATTTTGAAGTATTTGTTTTGTATTTTTTAAAGTTGACATAGTTTTATACATTATTTTATTATTATTTTGAGATCATTCTAAAAAATTCCAAAACATATACTTAAGAAACTCAAAAAATGGAAAATTTTTGTATCCTAGGAGATTTTTATATAAAGAATTTAATGAGAATGATAAATCAAAACTTTATGATGGTTTAGTATGATTTTTGAGTTAGGAGCACGGGAGGCCTCCGTGCTCCTAGGAGCACGCTAGATTTACATTATATATATATATATATATATATATATATATATATATATATATAGTGAGGCTATTGCGCTTCGGCCCCGTATCACAAAACCGTAGCTTAAATGGCCAATCCAAGTTGCTCAACACAATCTACATATTGAAATCTTGTAGATTACCAAAATTTTCCATTTTTAAAGTTTTCTAACTATTTTTTTGGATTTTTGAAAATTGTATAGAAAATGTACAAAATTTTGTACATAAAATGGGTCATTTTTCAAAAATTCATAAAAATAGTTAGAAAACTCTAAAAATAGAAAATTTTGGTATGCAACTAGGTTTCAATATCAAGATCATGGTGAGCAACTTGGATTGGTCATTTGAGCTACGGTTGATGAGATATGAGGCCGAAGCGCACTAGCCACTGCGCTTTATGAAAGCACAATAGCCTCACTCTCTCTCTCTCTCTCTCTCTCTCTCTCTCTCTATATATATATATATATATATATTGTAGATCACATTGAGCGGTTCGGATCGACCATTTGCGCACCAGAAACTAAGATACGGACCACATAGTACGGTAAAACTGTGATATGCATATTATTGTAGCCGGACTCTATATATATATATATATATATATAGAATTTTGCTACCGTTAGTCATGACTCACGGGCTGCTCCGTGAGTCACGGTCCAAAAACATATCAAATCACCTCCAAATTTTGATTTAAATGGCTCAATAAATTCTTTATATCAAAATCTTATAGCACGCAAAAAAATTTCATTTTTGGAGATTTTTAAGTATTTGTTTGAGATTTTTTAAAAGTGACTATGCAATATTAATAAAATAATCAATGTTTTGTGTATCATTTTAAAAAATCTAGAACAAATACTTAAAAATCTCCAAAAATGAAAATTTTTTGCGTCCTATAAGATTTTGATATGAAGAATTTATTGTGCTATATAAATCGGAATTTGGAGGTGATTTGATATGTTTTTGGACCGTGACTCACGGAGCAGCCCGTGAGTCATGACTAATGACTAACGGTAGCATAACTCGATCTGAAATGCTAACGCCTCAAAAATTGTGTTTTCGTATTCAAAATTGTGATTTATGGTGTTCAATAAATTCTTCATATAAAAATACTAAGGAGTGCAATTTTTTTTTCTATTTTTGAAGTTTTTTAACTATTTGTTTTGAATTTTTGAAAAGAACTCATAAATAATAATAAAATATTGATGTTTGTTTATGCTTTTTTCAAAGATATAAAATAAATACTAAGAAAACTCTAAAAATAGAAAATTTTTGTTTACCCTTATATTTTCATATGAAGAATTTATCAAGAACTACAAATCATGATTTCGGATACAATAATATAATTTTTGGGTCGTTAGCATTTCGGGTTGAAATGCTAACGTTAGTACAATAGTCTAACTTTATATATATATGTGTGTGTGTAAGACTTTTTTCCTACTAGCTTGGCACTTATATAAAGAAGGAAAGCCTGCTTCCTTTTGTGCCGGTACAGAAAGCACGTGGCATAGGAGGCTCCGACCTTGCCAGTTTTGCAGTACATCCATAACTCCGAGCTTGAAAGTTTAGCAGTACACCCATAAGTTAATTAGGAGGGATCCAATGACAATGCTTATCTTAACAATCTTGACAATAGAGATTTTGAAAAATTTATAAAAATAGTTAAAAATTATAAAAAATAGAAAAAAGTTTATAGATATATTGTTTATTATAGATTGATTATGTTTCAAATTATATTCAATTTAAGTGACGTTTCATAGCTCTTTAAAGCTCATGAAATTTCAACCGTTAAAAAATGTATAAAATTTTAATAAACCATCAAACGATGTTCAAATTGATTGAAATTTGAAACACTATTAATCTATAAGTTAAAGAATGCATCCATTAAAGTTTTTTTTATTTTTAAGATTTTTTATGAATTATTATAAATTTTTTAAAAGTCCTATTGTCAACATTGTCATTGTAAGCATTGTCAATGGATCCTTTCTCTAAGTTAATTAATTCGGAAGTAACGTAGTACAGGGCGTAGCTCCATCTTCTCTTGTTGGATCCCAACTTAAAAGTAGCTAAGAGTTTTCCGGGCCTAATCTAAAAGATAGCATAGAGTGGTCAGTTTAAGTAGCTCCCCTTTTCCTATATATATATATATACACATAGAGTCCGGTTACAATAATATGCATATCACGGTTTTACCGTACTATGCAGTCCCTATCTCAGTTTTCGATGTCCAAATGGTCAATCTAAACGCTCAATGTGATATTTATATCAAAATATGTTAGGAAACCAAATTTTACAATTTTTAGAATTTTTTTGCTATTTTTAGTGATGAGGAGAAAATCGTTGTTTTGTATGAAACCACAATCCTCAGATCTAGCCATTTTCTCCCCATCATTAAAAATAGCAAAAAAAATTCAAAAAATTATAAAATTTGGTTTGCTAATATATTTTGATATAAAGATTAAGTTTAACGATTCGGATCGACAATTTGGATACCGAAAATGAAGATATGGGCCGCATAGCACGGTAAAACCGTGATATGCTACGGTTAGTCACGACTCACGGGCTGCTCCGTTAGTCACGATCCAAAAACATATCAAATCACCTCCAAATTTCAATTTATATGGCTCGATAAATTCTTCATATCAAAATCTTATAGCACGCAAAAAATTTTCATTTTTGGAGATTTTTAAGTATTTGTTCAAGATTTTTTAAAAGTGACTATACAATATTAATAAAATAATCAATGTTTTATGTATCATATTAAAAAAACTAGAACAAATACTTAAAAGTCTCCAAAAATGAAAATTTTTTGCGTGCTATAAGATTTTGATATGAAGAATTTATTGAGCCATATAAATCGAAATTCGGAGGTGATTTGATATGTTTTTAGATCGTGACTAACGGAGCAGCCCGTGAGTCGTGATTAACCGTAGCAAAATTATATATATATTCTCGAATATTCGATCTCTCTTAATTATTTATTGTCGTTGACCTTCTTAAAAGAGCATATATATATAGCTAGCTAACAAACTGATCAAAATTATTGTCAATAATGGAAAACACCTAACAATCTTAATTCATAAGATATAGCATACAAAAGATGATGCATGCTAAGGTCAGAATTTGGCCTAACTAACCTTGGCCTTGCTCTTCTCGGACAACCAAATAAATAGCAATGTGCGGTTACATGTCCCCATCCCCAAGATTTTCTTTGATTCACAACCAAACCAATTAACTAGGTTTTAACATTGTAAAATATGAATGGTCTCGGCCTCTCTGTTTTGCATTTATATAGGCACCAAATCAATGCATGCAATTTTTTCGATATATTATTGGCATTCCTTCACAATAAGCAAATTTAATTGGAAATTAAATGTGAACAAATTATCTTTTGTTATGAAATAATAGGAGTAGACCTTTTACCTTCCCACTTTCTTCTACATTGACCTGAGTGATGAGGCGAGGCTTGTCAGAGTAAGGTCTGCAAGGCAAGGCAAGGCAAGGTTGGCCGTCGGCTGTGCAAGGCGAGGGCTGTGGCCGACGGTACAAAGAGAGGGTTGTGGTCAGCTTTCGGCTATCAGCCGTGGTCCGCGATGGAGGCGCAGGACTGCACGCTCTACTGTGCGGTGGAGGGCCGAAGTCGGGTGGGAGCGGGTTTGGGCGCCGGCGCCGAGTGCAGCGGGCGGAGAAGGAGGGGAGGGTGGCGGGCGTTGGGGGCGGCTGGCGGGCGTGCGGGCGGGGGAGGGCCGGCGGGGGTTGGGGGCGGGGGGGCTGGGCTGCTGGCGGACGGAGAGAGGAGAGGTTTGCTGCGCTTTTCTTTTTTTATTTTTTATTTTTTGTTTGCTGATCGGAGGTGAAAAGTAAGTGAACGCGTTATTTTTTTCTACGCGTTGTTTGTTCTCTCCAGTTGCAGCCAAAACCGTGACCAAATGGACCCTCCAGTTTTTACATGTTTTATTACATAGTATAGATATTGACAATGATATTTTTTAAAAACTTATAAAAGTTTATAAAAAATATTAAAAATAGAAAAAAAGTTTACGGAAGTATTATTTTACTTGTAGATTGATTATGTTTCCAATCTTATTCAAGTTGAGCGATATTTGGTAGCTCTTTAAAAATTCGTTAAATTACAACCATTAAAAAATATACAAAATTTTGATAAGGCATTAAACGATGTTCAAATTGATTGAAATTTGAAACACTATCAATCAGTTAACTAAGCTCACATCACCCTGATCCCAAAAAAAGAGGGAGCTAATCAGGTTGATGAATTTAGACCCATCAGTGTCCTTTCCACCATCCCTAAACTCATAACTAAAATACTCGCAGAAAGGCTACGACTTCACTTAGATAATCTCATCTCTCCAAACCAAACGACATTTATAAACGGTCAAAAAATTACCGAGACCTTTCTAAGCACCCGTCAAACTCTCTCCTTTCTACATACTCACAGCATCCCCTCAGTCTTGTTCAAAATTGATTTTCGAAAAGCCTTTGACACAGTCTCCTGGGAATATCTCCTAAAGTTATTACAAAAGAGAGGATTCCCGGAGCGATGGATACCATGGATTCACAACATTCTCATCTCTTCATCATCATCAATCAAAATCAATGGGCAACAGAGCTGCACATTCTTTCATCAACGCGGTCTACGCCAAGGAGACCCCTTAGCGCTGATGTTATTTATCCTGGCAACGGAAACACTTCAAGACATGTTGAGGGACATAGAGCATGAATTAATACAACTACCGGGTATGAAGACTGAACTCTTGCAATTTGCGGACGACACGATTATCTTCACACCGACACATCCTCAAAATCTCTCCCGTATCTCACAAATACTGCAAACCTTTGCTGCAATGTCGGGCCACAGGTAAACCTAACGAAAAGTGGGTTCGTACCAATAGCAATACCACAACAGCTCATACCCGCAGTCTCTTCTATCCTGGGCTGCCAACTTTTATCCTTACCAATCACTTACCTTGGTTTACATCTAACGCATAAAAGGCCTACCAAGGAGTTATTTGAACCCATGATTAACTCATTGAGAGTAGACTGCAAGGCTGGCAAGGAAAGCAATTAAGTTTGCCAGGAAGGGTGGTGTTGGTCAACTCGATATTAAACGCCATACCGATCTATTATATGCAGGTTTTCCTCATCTCGCAGAGTGTCATTGACAGAATAACGAGAGTAACAAGACGATTTCTCTGGTGGGGGCACGACTCCTTCTCAGGAGAACATTGCTTGGCTAGCTGGCCGGTTATGTGCACTCCCAAAAATAACGGAGGCATGGGCATAATGGATCTACGAGCACAGAACAAAGCACTTCTACTACGATGGCTCTAGATTTTTTATGCACTCCCAACATCACAGTAGGCTGCCAAAGTCAGAATACAACTGGATATCTCCCACTGGGAAGAAATCATACAGAATGACCGCTCAACTCCTCACTTCATTCGCGACCTCAATTCTCTACTCCCCATTTTTAAAGTTTGTACAACACATTACACTGCTGATACAAACATCACATGGACCAGATCTGCAGCCAATTCTCTCCCCATAGTGCATACACATTCCTCACTAGCCTAGGGATTCAAATTGCGCACCCAACAATTCCATGGAAGCTGCCTATACCACCAAAGATCAAATATTTCCTATGGTTATTGATAAACAACAGGTTGCTAACACATGAGAATCTCGTAAAGAGGCAATGGCCGTGTGGTAGCTCATGTCACCTCTGCCAGGCTCCCAGCCTAGAAAATGCAGATCACCTCATCCTCCTATGCCCATATGCTACAAGAATATGGAACGATATCTTACCGACTGACATGCAACTACCACAGATAACCGGTCAGCTGCCGCACCCTACTAAGCACGGCAGCAAAGAGACCATATAAATTACAGGACATCATTGCAGGTACATGTTGGCATTTGTGGAAAGAGCGCAATTGAAGAATTTTTCAGGGAACTTCCAGATCATCGGAGACACTGTTAATGAACATCCACTCTGACATTACACTCTGGAGAATGGTGCTAGAGCATCTGAGCATCCTTAAACCATTCCTAAAACAAATTATTGGGAATTAAGGACAAAAATTGGGCTCCAACAGAAGCCCCAAACCCTTCCCTATTTTTGCACTATCCCCAAATTGAAGCCAATATTAGCTATTTTTAGGCACTCCCTCCGCACTCCCAATAATCCTCCCCTTTCCTCTTCGCCGTTTGATTGGCCATGCCCAGTGACGTAGCCCATTTTAAATTTATTGGGATTCATCTTTAGGGAAACTCTTGGAGTTTAAGGTATAATTTGGATTCTAAAAATCTCTAGCAGCTTCAAATATGATTATATTGGAAATAAATTATTAAGGTCTCTTAGAGATGCTCTAAGCGAACAACAAACACAACGACCTACTCACCACCATGACAACATACAAGAAGCATCACAGCCCGCGGTCACAGATCATGGATAATGGCGTCCATATCAGCTGCGATCGCTGAACGATCGCAGGAACCTGCGATCTTGAAATCAAATGGCTCAGAGCCACTTAATTAAATGCACGGTGGGGATTTGTTTGGATCTATTTAAATATGAGGATGGATCCAATGATAATGGTTATTTTGACAATCTTAACAAAGGTATTTTTTTAAATTTTATAAAAAAATCTTAAAAATAGAAAAAAGTTTACAAAAGTGCTATTTAACTTATAGATTGATTATGTTTCCGATTATATTCATTTTAAATGACATTTGGTAGCTCTTTAAAGACACGTAAAATTAAGACCGTTAAAAAAATATAAAATTTTGATAAGGTATCAAACGATATTCAAATTGATTGAAACTTGAAATATCATCAATTTATAAGTTAAATAATTCATCCATAAAACTTTTTTCATTTTAAGATTTTTTATGAATTTTTATAATTTTTGAAAAACCTATTGTCAAGATTGTCAATGGATTATTTGGAAATGATATTTTCCAATAAATTCAAAATGATTCCGAAAAAAAAATATCAATATTGGAAAATGTATATTAATAGAGTGAGGCTATCGCGCTTCACAAAACACAGTGCGATTCGGAATACATATAACGTTTGGTAGTCTATCATATACCTATTAAAAAGACCCAAACAAATCCCCACCGTGCATTTAATTAAGTGGCTCTGAGCCATTTGATTTCAAGATCGCAGGTTCCTGCGATCGTTCAGCGATCGCAGCTGATATGGACTCATGGATAATGACTCTTAGCCACTGTGTACATAGATAAAAAAAATGTATAGATTTTATTATTTCTTAGGTTTTGCTATATTCTTATTTTGGTTTACATTTTTTAGTTAGTAAGACTTTTCCCTAGCTATTTCTTTCTGATGGCCTGTACATATCTTTTTCACTTTATTAATGAAAAATTACAGTAGAGAATAAAAAGAAAATAATAATCCATAATTTTTGTTTCATTTTTAAGATATTTTTGTGAATTCTTACAAATTTTTAAAAACAATTATGGTCAAGATTGTCAATATAAGCATTGTCAATGGATTCCTCCTCATATATTAATCCGATTTGTATTTGTTCAATCAAATTCAAATCGAACGATTGAAATTGGGATCACAAATTAAAGTCCTACGATCGGATCGGATCGGATCGCCTTCCTCGTCATTTCTCAATCGCAGAATTGAGACTCGATGGGCACAAAATACAAACTGATCGAATGCATGCAAGTCCAATTTATAACAAGGACTTCTGTAGTGTGGTCGTCCTCGTCCAACGTGTGCTCCCCATTTTTAAAAGGCAGGGTTTAATTATATATGGAAAAATATATACTACCCCTTACATGGCTCTACCATACGATGAGATGACAAATATTTATAAAAATATCCCTTTTTCAGACAAATTTACAGAAATATCCCTTTTACAAAAGAATATTTACAAAATTGACCATATCTGGAAAACTATTTACAAAAATGACCCTAAATATTTTAAAAAAATGACTCTCTGACCCTAAAAATTTTACAAAAATGACTCTCTGACCCTAAAAATTTTACAAAAATGACTCACCCAACCTACATATCACCTCATCATAGTGTTGTGGGGGAAAAGTTTGTGGCATGGTATCATTGTCCATATATGGAAAAATATATACTTCAAGTCCACCGAATTTGTGTCTCAAATGACAAATAGTAGCTAACTAGCTATACAATTCAAACTTTCGTTCATATACTTGCATTGCATGCATGATGCATTGGCTGATTTGCCTTGATTTCCATCACACCTTTAGCTTTATTTAGACATTACACAGTTTTACTTTTTGACTTATTTGATATCAGAAACAAAAAAAAACCCAAAAGCTATTTCACCTTTGACCTCCTTGTTTCCAATGAATGATGAATTAGAAAAAAAAAAAAAAAGAAAATTGGAGGTGACCTCACGAAAGAGGCTCACGGTTAGAGCAAGTAAATATAATATATATCATATTGTGATATAATCATCAAGACTCAATGAATCATCGATATATATATATATGGTAAATTTTTTGGGAGGTCACTGAACTTTACCTCAAATTTATAATTGGTCAATGAACTTTCATTTATTCATTTTTGGTCACTAAACTTAGATGTTTATCCAAATTTGGTCACTCCGTTAGTTTTTCCATCCAATTTAACGGAATAATTAATATGACCCTAATTTTAAACTTTTGAAATCAATTTTTTTTACATAAAAGTATACAACATCTGATAATGTAAGACCAATCATAATATTTTTATTTAATTTTCTTTCATAAATTTAATTTTTTTATAATTATTATTTTTTTATTTATTTTTCATATAAGTATATAATTTATAACATGTCTAAAAATTTGAAAGTTTTGTATGGTCATAAAAAAAAATGAATAAATAAATTTTTCTATATATTCTTATATTTTTTACATGAAAAAATATATGTCCAAATCATAAAATTATTGTTATGTCAACTATTCCGTTAAGTTGGATAGAAAAATTAATGGAGTGACCAAATTTGGATAAATATCAAAGTTTAGTAACCAAAAACGGATAAATGAAATTTCAGTAACCAATGGATTTGAGGTAAAGTTCAGTGACCTCCCAGAAAATTTACCCACATATATATATAGCTAAAATGAGTTATGATCCAAAAACATATCCAAAAAAACGGGTTGCTTCGTGAGTTATGATCCAAAAACATATCAAATCACCTCCAAATTTTGATTTATATGGCTCAATAAATTCTTCATATCAAAATCTTATAGCACGCAAAAATTTTTCATTTTTGGAGATTTTTAAGTATTTGTTCTAGATTTTTTAAAATGATACATAAAACATTGATTATTTTATTAATATTGTATAGTCACTTTTAAAAAATCTAGAACAAATACTTAAAAATCTCCAAAAATGAAAATTTTTTGCGTGCTATAAGATTTTGATATGAAGAATTTATTGAGCCGTATAAATCAAAATTTGGAGGTGATTTAATATGTTTTTGGATCGTGACTCACGAAGCAGCCCGTGAGTCATGACTCATTTTAGCAAAATTATATATATATATATATATATATATATAGAATATAATTACGTTGCTTTGCAAAGTTGGGCAATTTTTTGCTTTGCATTCAAATCTCATTCTCCAAAGCTCAAATGACCAATCTAATTTGCTAAACACAATCTATATATTGAAAACATACAAAATACCAAATTTTATAATTTTTCGAATTTTTTAGCTATTTTTTTGGATTTTTGAAAGATTGACACTTTTTGGCATCATTATTTTATTATTATTTCTGGGTCATCTTTCTAAAATTCAGAAAAAATAGTTAAAAAATTCTAAAAATAGTAAATTTTGGTATCCCATCATATTTCAATATTTATAATGTTTTGGTTCAATTAGATTTGTTGTTTGAGTTTTCGTTTGTGAGATTTTGAAAACGCAAAGCAAAAAAAGCCTCAACTTTGCAAAGCACCGTAACATGTCCCTATATATATATATAGATATAGAGTTAGGCTACAATAATATGCATATCACGGTTTTACCGTACTATGCGGTCCGTATCCCCGTTTTCGGTGTCCAAATAGTCGATTCGAACCGCTCAACTTAATCTTTATATCAAAATATACTAGCAAACCAAATTTTATAATTTTTAAAATTTTTTGCTATATATATATATATATGTTTTTTTCTTATAGAAGATGAGCATCGAATCATCGATCGTTACATATATTTGAATTTATATATTGCAGATGAATGTCTGGATCTCATATTTAATTTTGTTATCAATATGATTCTTGTAAGACATTAATTAATCACGTCATATTTTACATTTAGATTATTTAATTCGATAATTTTATTGTTCACAAATGTAATGATAATAATTGTTGTTAATGTCCTCCCAAACATTAATTCTTCCTAAATAAAATATTTTGCAGCAAAGCAACATGAAAGGAGTAAATTAAGGACCCATTTGTGATCGATTGAAAAGTCTTAGCGCAGCCTAGTAGAGTAGTAGTTAGATCTAGTAATAACATACTTAAGTAGTATTCATTCCAATATATATAACATTTTGACTTTCTAGAACTACAGCCCATATATGATCGAAATAGACCAATATATTATTATTCTTTACTTCACTTTTGTAAACTTTCCAAGTATATTATCACACAAGCCATCATAGTTTAATTTACTTAATTAATCAAGAATAATATTCTACACTACATTAATTACGCAAGCATTTTCTTTAATTTATTCTTGGTCGGTCTGCACTCCACTAGTACTTAGGGGTGTTCAAACGGATCGGTTTATTCGGATTTCAACCGAACCGTTAAACTTTAGACTATTCGGTTCGGATATTTCGGTTTAAAATTTTGGTTCGGATGAAAATTTTATTTTATTTGGTTATAGTTATTTGGTTCGGTTTGTGTTTTGGTAAATCGGATAAACCGAATAAACTGAATAGTCTAAAATATACTAAATAAATCTATTTTATTTTATATAAATGATGGTTATATATAAAAATTGTTCAATATTCTTTCTTTTGTAAGTTTTATTTGCTTGCTTGTTTTGTTTTTAAAAATTATATGTCTATTTTATCCTTAATTTGGTAATACAATATTTTTTGTTACCCATGAACAAGTGTTAGTTCGGTTTAATTGGATAAACTGAACAAAATTTTGGTTTATTCGGTTATCGGTTTATTCGGATGTCATTTTAAAAAGATTGGATCGGTTGGTACTTTGACAAACTTGGTTTAATTTGGGTGTATAAAATTATTTTGGTTTGAACCGAACTGACCGATTGAACACCCCTATAGTACTCCAGTCCTCTCTAAGAAAGAATAGAGCTGGTATACAATTGTAACTCCTGTGTTGATACTTGATATGGATGATTTAACCAGTCAAACCTACTCTGCACTCCCAAATTATATATGTAAATTTATTTATTATGCAGCGAAAGTTGTTGATTATGCATGTACAACCAACTCATCAAACTAAAAAAACATCAAACAACTTGATAGTACACATTTTTGTCTGCATAAAAAGAATTTGATACATGCATTCTGCAACAAATAAATTGCATACTAAATAAATTAATGTACATAAGAAGTAGTTTTACTTGCATTTAGCATTTGTAACATACATTCTACAACCAACAAATTACATATTAAAAAGTTACTAATAATAAATGCATTAGTTTACTACATTAAATGGCCGGTATGCTTGGTTATTGAAAGGTAACTTGGAAAATTAAACATGAGAGTTTGACAAGTCACACCACACCCTCCCAATTCCCCAATTCCCAATAGCGAAACAAACAAACATAAAAGACGAATTGAGAAACATAGAGAAAGGCATGAAGCCCCCCAGAAAGCAGAAACTCCAACCACACACAAGTGACAAACTGACAACGCATTCTAATTCTATAGTCAGCCACCAGGCCACCAGGCCACAACAAGGCGATGGGCCTTTGCATCTCCACGCACTCCTCCTCCTCCTCCTCCTCCTATGGCCGCTCAAGGACATCCAAACATAATAATAAGGCAAGCTGCGGCGGCGGCGTCGATTACTCGCTGGAGGCGGAGGATCCGGTGCCGAATCGGTGGGTGTCTAACGGGTGTGGCAGCGTGGCTTCCCTCTACACCCAACAGGGCAAGAAGGGCACCAACCAAGATGCCATGATTCTTTGGGAGGTGAGGTCATTCTGCTCATTCATTCTTTTCTTTTTCCTCTCTTTCTTCTATTTAATTTAATTTAATTTAGGTAACGTCTGTCTGTTACCACTTACCACTACCTAAACAATTGTAGAATTTTGCGTCAGAAACTGATTCTGTTTTCTGCGGGGTATTCGACGGTCATGGTCCATACGGCCATTTTGTCGCCACTAATGTCAGAAATTCTTTCCCCATCAAACTGTTGACAAGCATCATCAACAAAGACGAAGCAATTGAAGAAGAAGAACATTTACATAGTGATATTGATGGCGATGGCAATGACTATGACATGTTTCCGGAGGTCTATGTCCCCCTTAAGCGCGCTATTAGAAAAGCATGTAAATTGGTCGATAAAGAGCTGAGGCTTCACCCCACAATTGATTGCTTCTGTAGTGGTAGTACAGCTGTTACTTTACTCAAACAGGTACCCACCCTTTCCTCATTCCAAATTCTCCTACATAATTAAATATTTCAACTTTCTTGATTGCATGATGTCCTTAATGGTGGTGCTTTCCTACCTTTGTAATGTATTGGCCTAAATTCTGTACTGTAGTGTTGATAAAATATTAAGTTAAAAGACACTCTGGCACTGGTGCCATATTTACTGACAAAAATACAATACCTTCTGAAAACAACAATCTATACATACTGCTTCTTTTTTTGTATTGCAACCTTTCAAGTCAAATTTATTATACCATTTTTGGCCCAACTACTTTGGCCACCAATTCTAGCTGCCCGCTTTAAGAATATCGGTCCCTTCCATCTACCTATTATTACTTGCTATTTAAAGCTTCTTCAAATTGTAATCATATTAGGGACATGATCTTATAATTGGAAATATTGGAGATTCTAGAGCTGTTTTGGCCACCAGAGATGATGACAACAATTTGAATGCAGTGCAGTTAACTGTTGACTTGAAGCCTAATCTTCCTAGTATGATTCTCTTCACCAAGGATTACTATTCTGCATGATTCATGTAATGCTTGGTTGTGGTATGGTACCAACTAATGTGCTTTTTGGTTGCAATAAATTGTATGTCTTAATTAAGCCTGAACCCAATCTTTGTGCAGCTTTTTCAACAAATTAAGCTGCATTACCTTAATTTATTTTTGACGGGTAGGTTGGCATGAGCAGCAAGGAAAAATACATACTCCAACCATAATACAACAAAATAACTTAAATTAACATTTGAAATAAAAGGAGAGGGATAATTAGAGGTGGCAGAACCCGACCCGACCCAACCCGACCCGACCCGACCCGACCCGACTCGACTCGAACTCAAACCGACCCAGCATTTTCCAGAAAGTCAAACTGACCCGACCCCAGTGACCTGAGATCAAACAACATGCAATCCAACTCAAATCAACATATGATAAAAAAAAAGTTGATATTAAAATTGACTCGACCCGACCTGACTCGAGATCTTTAGAAGGTCAAACTGACCCGACCCGCCCGACCTGAACCTGAAACCGACCCACCCGCCCGATTTGCCACCTCTAGGGATAATATTTGTAGAAGGCTATCTTATTCAAGCATCTATGTTTCACTTTTGGAATTCTAGTTATCTAAAACTTTTTTTTTTCCTTTCAATACTTTAGGAGAGGCTGAAAGAATTCAGAAATGCAGAGGAAGAGTATTTGCACTTCAAGATGAGCCTGATGTGTCAAGGGTTTGGTTGCCCAATAATGACTCCCCTGGTCTGGCCATGGCTCGGGCATTTGGGGATTTTTGCCTGAAAGACTATGGTTTGATATCTGTGCCAGATGTATCATATCACAGACTGACAGAGAAGGATGCATTTGTGATTCTTGCTACTGATGGGGTAATTGTATATGTCTCTATTAAGGAACTAATTTGGTTGCATTAGTTTGAGAAGGTTTGGCTTGCAGCAGTGGTTATTATTTCTTTTCATGGTGATGCGCTTATGCTGGTTTTTGACATTTTGTTTGCCATACAATCGTATCATCAAATATGGCATGACAGTTTGTACCAGTAGATGAATGCAGTCTGCAACTGGCTTAATGGATCTTATTATGGTCGATTATCACCTTATGTAACAATGTCTTATACATAATTGGTTGCCCTAAATTTATTTTGTTTGTTAGTGTTGTTGATGGTCTCACCAACTTAAAAATGACCCAACAGTAACTTTATTATGTATTAAACAAGAACATGCTGGGGGAGAAACTTTCCCTTAATAAAAGTGATGTTGACATTAACATAATGAAGTACAGCAAGAAACTTGAAGGAAAGTTTTTATGGAATTTATGATATTAAATGTTTTATATATGCAGATCTGGGATGCTCTCTCCAACAAGGAGGCTGTACATATAGTTGCATCAGCTCCATCCCGCAGTACCGCTGCAAGAGCTCTTGTAGACTGTGCAGTACGATCATGGCGCTTGAAGTACCCCACTTCAAAAGTCGATGACTGTGCTGTTGTGTGCTTGTTTTTTGACTTTGCTTCATCAGAAAAACTGCAAACCTTGAAACAAGCTTCACCTGAAAAGCAAGAGCAAAACACAGAAGAAGAAGTTGTCAACTCTCTTACACAAGCAGAAGAACAAGTTATCAACTCTATAGCACAAGCAGAAGAACAAGTTATCAACTCCGTAACACAAGCAGAAGAACAAGTTATCAACCAAGTACAACAAGCACAAAGTCCCTCTGTAGCAAGATTTGATACGTTGTCAGGCAATTGCGGTGAGATTGAGATTGTACCGGTGATTGAAGAAGAAGGATTATCATGCAGGCCACCAGAGAAGAGCCAATCTACAAGGAGTTTGGCAGAGTGTATATTGATGCCAGACGAAGAGGAATGGTCGGCACTTGAAGGAATTACTAGAGTTAATTCGCTTTTGAGTCTGCCAAGGTTTTTACTGCGTGACAAAAAGTCGAGTAGCCAGAAGAGAAAGTTGTAGGCGCCATTGGTCTTTAAATTTGTTTTGATTTGTGTAAATTCAGCGTCTTGGTCGAAGAGAATAACTGTATATAGGGATAGTAATCATAAGTTATATTCATAATATCTACCTCTGTTTAAATGTTTTTATGTGACATTTTGTTAAGAGCGTACATTTTTTCCTTGTTGTTCAATGGTTCTTGTTTCTTTTTTTTCCCTGTTATTCTAGAAAATGAGTTTTATGGGATTATGATAATGATATATACTCCCCAGGCTTTATGAGCTGGTTTTTACAGTGCAATACTTTGTTAAAGTATAACAGCATGCAGGTGACTTACATTGAGACTGAAGCAGAAGAGTGGGAAGGTGCAACCATGAGCGAACCATCATCTAAAACTCTAGCTGTCTCACTACTTACACCATCTTCTTCTTCTGATGTATCATCGTCTTCTGTGTCATCTGCTTCTTCGTCATCGCTTGGTGTTTTGTGATTTCGTGGATGAAACAATTGATCTCCACATTCTTCTTCAATAACTTCAATATCCTCTTCATAGGGAATGCCAAGATCCTCACCCAGGGAACTAAGCAATTGTACCTTCAGAGTATGGTTGCAACCGCAGATATGCAGTTCTTCCAATGATGTTGGCAAGTTATTAAGTGATTTTATATTTCTTGCTTTGCATATCTGTAATCTCCAAAGTGATGCCAACGTTGGCATGCTTTTAGGTAGATAATGCAGAGAACTAGCATCATATATCTCTATTCTTTCGAGAGAAGAACTATTTTGGAGCAACCACTGCTCTGGAAGTTGGGCACAAGTGCGACCAACTTGAAGTGTCTCAACTGAGCTGAGGCTTCGCAAGGGATCCACGAGTAACAGTGAGTTGCAGTTGATTATAAGATCCGTGATCTTGCATGGACTATTGTTCTGCACTTCTAGTACTGACGAAGAACAAAGAACAAGCTTGTCACATCCTGATATTTTTCAACTCTCTCAGGGACTCAACTGCATCAATTCCACCCAATGACACTAAATTAATGCAGTTCAGGATAGCCGCAATTTCCAGAGATTTCAATTGAGAGAAGACTTCTCTGCCTGGAAGTGAAACTATGTTTGCACAACCTTCTAGAACCAAAATCATAAGGGAACTTAAATGCAACAATGAGCCAAGAAGTGGCACGTCAAGGGTGCCGCATGATCTTAAATTGAGAAATACCAATGTCGAAGGTAGTAAGCCATCACCTGTCTCTTCAGTTAACAACTCTGGACACTCCATGATATCAATGGATTTAGCCACTCGAAGATTTCTGAAGAAATCTGATGAAATTTGCTCGAGGTTTGTACAGTTTTTTATTCTTATTTTCTGCAGGGATAACTCAGACGGTTTCTCCCTCAAAATTTGAGCAGCACTTTGACTTGATGATGCAGATATGTTAATGAGGTTACCTGGTCTCTGACACCACCAAGAATTTCTTGGTAAAATTTTGGAAATTTGACTATTCCAATATCTTCAAAACACAATTCGGTGAGAGTAAAGGGCAAAGTTGGTATCGACTTCAGATCAGGACAATGTTCTATCGTCAGATATCTAAGTTGAGGAAATGCTTTCGAACTCTCTATTTCATCCCATTTCACCCATCTTTTCAAGTTCTTAAATTTCAAATCCTTTAGGGATGGAAAATGTGGCCCATTTCTTGCACCATAGAAAACATGGTCTATTTCCTTTATGGATGACATGTCCACGAGAAGAAGTTTTTCGAGAAAGGGGAGATGGCCAAGAGGTGGCAGTTGCTCCCAGTTGGGACAACCTAGAAATGAGATTGATGTCAAATTACAATAGTAATCTTTCACCATCCAAGATGGAGTCCTAGTTCCATTATAACCAATTATAGATAGTTCACTTAGTCCAATATTTGGTCGGAGTTTATCAATGAGCTCTTCATCCACTGCCGATTCTCTGGAGTGATCCTCTGACCAATTTAAGAGCAACCCTTTAAGATTTGTTTTCTTCATGAAATTGGCCTCTTTAGCTTCATATGGGTTTCTTATCTTTTCAACATTCCACAGAGAAAGTTCACAAATGCCCGAGAGATACTTTAGCTCATGTATCGTATAACCGTCCTTGTCTCCAATTTTAAAGATAAGTGAACTCTGAAGAGATGTGAGCTTGCCTATACAAGGAACCTTAACCATTATTTTACTCGGAATCAGCATATGCCGCAAATTAACCAAACTACTCATGCCATTAAGTTTAATTCCCTTCAAATTTACATGAGCTTGATCTGAAAACTTCATAATTCTCAAGTGGTAAAGTGAGTACACAGTTTCAGGGAACCAACATAATTCAAGCTTATCTATTGATTGCTCAAGTGAGAGGTATCGTAGATGTACTTGATTACTAATTTCATCAGGTAATTTATATGAAAAGTTGGCAATCATGCTGAACAGGCGAAGACTTTTTATGTTCTTAAGAATTTCATGGATAGTGGGTAATTGATTTTTCTTGGCATTTTCACCTCTGAACACTATTATTAAGGTTCTCAAGTTCTTCAAATGGGATAACTCTCTCAAAATCTTATAATTATTTATCTCATTTACATCTAAATGACGAACTGTTTTCGGAATACTCCCTCTGACATTATATTCAATTCCCAAACACTCATTTAGGGAAACATATCGTGCCAAGTCGTGCAGAAGATCATGCATTACATAAAGTTGTTCTTTCTTGAAATCCAGAAATGATTTTCGAACAAGTTCATTAAAATACCCCTCCGCAATATCCTCTGGTCTTTGTTGATCATAAGGTATTAATCCCGAACCCATCCACATAAGGACCAATTCTTTCTTTTGAAACTCATAATCTTGCGGAAATATACTACAATACCGGAAGCAGGATCTCAAGGTTGAGGGAAGATGGTTATAGCTTAATTGTAATATCCTTGAAATATCATCTGTGAAGGCGCGTACCTGGAAAATATATTCTGTTAGCATTTTCTCCCAGTAATTTTCATCCAAGTAGGAATTAAGCTGAGCACCCAAAACTTTTGCGATCAATGGACAACCTCCGAGCTTCTGTGCTATTTGTTGGCCAATCAATTGCAAGTTCTTATGGTCTTCAGGATTTACACCAGCAAAAGCATGCTTATAGAAAAGCAAAAGATAGTCGGCCTCTTCTAAACCCTTCAATTCAAGACACTCCTTTTCCCCTTTAGTTATATCTGCAATCAATTCTGCCACCGAGCCCATTCGACTTGTCACGACAATTTTGCTTCCCTTTTTCCCACATTTCAGGGGAGCAAACAATTTATCCCATTCAACCCTCATATTATCATCATCATCCCATACATCATCCAAAACAACAAAAAACCTTTTAGAATCTAGTTTATTTCTAAGGATAGTTTGCAACACTTCTAAATCGTCAGTTGAAGGGCACTGCTCATTTGCTGCCTCTAGGAATTTTCTTGTCACGACTCTCAAATCAAAATTGTTAGAGACACAGACCCACATCATAATGTCAAAGTTCTTTTTCGCTCTGACATCATCATAAGCAAGTTGAGCAAGGGTGGTCTTCCCGATTCCTCCAATGCCAATTATTGTTAGAGCAGACATATTGCTACCAGCTTCCTGATCAGCCGTTTCAGATTCGAGTGTAGTAAGCCAATCTACCAGATCATTCTTCTCTTTGTTTCGGCCAAATACCTTATTTTCAGTTAGCAAGGATCCAGTCTCGCGAGAGCTATTGAGTTTCCATGGTTGCTGGTGATTATTGGCATCATCACCATGCAGCCCAATTGCAAGTTGAAGAAAGAGATCCACATCACCAACTACTTTTTCTAACTCCTGCACTGCTTCCCTCAACTTCTCCAGTGAATCATCTTTACACGCCCGATTCAAAAACTTGATGAACTTT
Source organism: Cyperus esculentus (assembly GCA_030179965.1). Taxonomy (NCBI): domain Eukaryota; kingdom Viridiplantae; phylum Streptophyta; class Magnoliopsida; order Poales; family Cyperaceae; genus Cyperus; species Cyperus esculentus. The sequence goes on from JASGLE010000045.1 coordinate 3,412,735, forward strand.
CTTTTATAGGTATAGAGAGATCCACGGACCTTATCGTGGTGAGAATGAACTCTCTCTTCAATCTCATAGTACTTCAACTCATCAAGCACATCCTCGGCGGCATCAACAGCATTCCTGAATTGCCAGATCCATGCATCTAACGCCTCATTCTCGGCAACAATGTGGTTATTATTCTCAACAGCTTCCAAAACCTTTTTGACCTTTGGGAGGTTTTCTTGCAACCTTGAGATCTCAATTTTGGTCCGACTCGGTAACCGGCGTGCCTTCAAAAGAGGATCAGCATTGCAAATGAGGTTATCAATAATTTTTAGTGATACAGAAAAAACCAGAGACATGATGATACACTTTTGAGATTTTGAAATGGATTTCCTTTGTGGAAAAGAACTATTAGAGAAGAAAAAAACTATGTATGAAGTTTATGCAGATGGATAATGGACTGTCAATAAAATAATGTGAATCCAATTATATGCAGTTGCAGGGATTAGTGGCATTGACTTTTTAGGATCATTATTGCACATATTAAATTTCTAATTCAAAAGCTGTTTCAATCAAGAGATGAAGTTATACTCACACCAAGTACATAGATTCAATCAAGAGATGAAGTCATAGGCGTAAGGTTTACTCCAAAATTAATGCATCAACAAGGAAAAGGCAAACCTTTTCTTTTTTGGAGGTAAAAATACTAATTATTCAGATTAGTAGAAAAAATGGAGCGTTGATTGCCTTAGAGACTCGTGAATGATGGATTTATATACTAAAATACGTTGGCATGCACTTAGCACAATTAAATGCTAAATTGTTGCAATAATCAGTTCATTTGAGGCGTTTAAATGCAAAATATATCTGCTCTACGGCATTTTGTCAAACAGCTTGTAGGTGCTAGAAGAAACAGCCAACGAACATTAATTTTGTTGTCACCGCAGATAACTAGATAAGTGACAAAATGTCCACAACATGCATGCGTCATTAATTAGGAGGTATGACCATGCTTCAATGATGCTCCATGACAAGCGCCGTCGGATGGAGAAAGAAGGTTTCAGTCATTCTTTGTCCCCATTCAGAACCTTTTCTTCTTCAACAGAACAGATCTGTTATAAGATGTGGGGATGCTGTCATGCTGCCTTTGCGAACTTGTCACTAATAACAAGGTGAAAAATTATGATATGACTATCAGTGGCCATCTATGCTTGTCGTTCCATGGATTAAAAATCATGACAGCATGCAATAAATTGCAACAGATTGTGATTAAAATCTCAATGTTATGTGATTAAAATCGTGACAGCATGCAATAAATTGCGATTTATTAAGACTAAAAAAACTATGAAAATTGTTGAGGTTACAAAACAAAATGCATCAGTTACAAACAGAATTCTCCAAACTTGATATTTTTATATCACTGTACCATGCTTGTCATCACTAGACCAAATCTCTTCGATCAAATTCGAGAACACTCATAAACAACTGGTGATCTCTACATTGGTCTTGCTGAAAATCATCAGACCTGACAGTGGACGTGGCACCATTTTGGTGCTGGCGCAGAAGAGCAGTGCTGCAACCACATACGTGGAGAATCTGTAGTGAAGTTGGGAAATTTGGAAGGGAATTAACCTGATTTGCATTGCATATGTACAATCTCCGTAGAGAGCAATTGACCATTACCAGAGCCTGGAAAGTGCTCACATCTGAAGCATCTCCGATTTTAATTTCTTCCACTGCAATTAAATTCCTTAGAGGCTCTATAGATAGGAGAGATTCTTTATCAATTTGCAAAAATTCAAGCTTCATACTCGAGTTTGTGTTCCTTGCACCTCCATGGTCAGTAACAGAATTTGTCGAGGAATTGGGATGAGGCAAAGAAACCCCAATCAATTTATTACACCCAAAAATCGTTAAGGAACTTATTGAAGGAAGTGCTTCTAGTCCTCCCAATGATTCTAGAGCTATGCACTTCTTGATCATTAAGCTTGTCAGTGAGCTGAGCTTTGAAAAAACATATGAATTTGGAAGGGCAGTTATAGTTGCACAATTTTCCAAACTCAAGTTTTTCAGAGAGGCTAGATACTGGAATGAGGTCAGCAGTGGAATTTCAAGGTTTGTACACGAACCAATGGAGAGGTTCTCCAATGTTGTGGGTAAGAACTCAGTGTCACTTGTAGTCAGATTGGGGCACTCACCAATACACAGTGATTTGAGGGATTTTATGTTCTTAAACCCATTCGGTTGTAATTCTTTTAGTTCTGTACAATATTTTATCTCTAATTTCTCAAGAGATGGTGAGGTCATTGGAGATTCTGGGTTTAAACGGCTGGCCTCAAATATTTTGGGAAAAGTAACTAAACCAACATCTTTGATTTGAAGAATTTCGAGCAATGGTAGTTGCGTGAGATCAGGTAGCTCTTTCCAATTGCAACATTGAATTAAAGAAATGGATGTCAGGAAGTACTTTTTCACAGAAAACATTGTGACCCAACGTGGTGAAAATTTACCATTGTACCCTTTAATAGTTAGCTTTCTTAGTCTTGCAGGGATGCATAGTTCATCAGCTACACGCTTATCATTATCTGCATCTCTGTTAGAATTATTTGACCAGATTAACTTCAAAGATCTAAGATTTTCCTTATTGGATAAGTTTATTTCTTTGGCTTCTCGAGAACTCCCTACTTTCTCAAGATTGGATACGCAAAGTTCACTGATAACTGTTAAATTCTTTAGTTCGGTTATCTTGTAATCCTCATCTTCTCTAACATGGAAATTTACTGAACCACGGAGATGTTCTAGTCTACCAATACAAGGAATCCTGTCTTTTATGACTCCAGGAATTTCCAGGTGCTGCAAATTAATCAAGTTTGTCAGGCCCTTGATATTTACCCCTACATAGTCTCCACCTGAGCCACCTGTTAATCTCAATATTTGCAGGTTATAGAGCTTGTACACTATTTCAGGAAACCAATCCAGTTTTGAAGCATTTGTAGTTTGATGAAAAGATAAATGGCGAAGGTGTATTAAGCTGCCAACTATATCTGGCAACTTACAGGAGAAAGATGACATTATACTGAGCACCCGTAAACTGCCTAACTTAGCCAGGATCATACTGAGAAGATCCACATGATTTCCCTGAGGATCGTCACCCTTGAATGCTATAATAAGAGTCCGCAATTTCTGTAATTGTGTAATTCCATGGAACAGATTGTTATTTTTTGCTTCTGCAGATATGTACAAGTGGCGGATTGTTGGTGGGAAGTTTGCATTGAGTGGATAATCTTCAATGCTCAAGCATTCTTCGGCTGACACAGATCGTGCTACGTCATGCAAAACATCATGCATGACATAGGATGAAGTGGATGAACTTATTTTTTTAAAAAATGATCCTCTTTCAAGATCATTAATGTACTCACGGCCAATGTCTTCCAAAAATCCATTCTTTTCCAAAATTATGCCTGATCCAATCCACATATAGATTAATTCATCTGTTTGAAACATAAAACCTTTTGGAAATATGCTGCAAAAGCTGAGGCACTTTTGCAAGCTGATGTTCAGCTTTTGATAGCTTAATCTTAGAATTGCTTTTAGCCCATTTTCATTGCTGTCGGCATTTATTTTTATCTGCTCGTTTCTAACTCTATCCCAGTAATCCTCACGTAGATTTCTGTTTAGTTGCTCACCCAAAATCTTTGCCGCTAAAGGGCAGCCTCCTAATTGCTCTGCTATCTCTTCTCCGATTAACCTCAAATCCTTAAGGCGTTCTTCATCAGTGCCAGCAAAAGCATGGCAATTGAAAAGCTGAAGATAAAGCTTATCTTCTAAACCGTTCAATTTTAAAGTTTCCTCCTTTGTTTCAATTACATTAGCAATTGTTTTTGCCACAGACTTCATTCTGGTAGTGACCAAAATTTTACTTCCTTTTCTGGCAAATTTCAATGGGGCCATTAAGTTGTCCCATTGAAGCCTGTTATCCACATTCCAAACATCATCTAGTACCAGAATAAACCTTTTTGACAGCAACTGACCTTTAAGAGTTTCTTGAAGTGCATTCAGACTCTGCGGCAAATTTTGTTCTTTATTTATTTCTTGTATGATATCTTTCGTAATTCTGGAGACATCAAATCTGGTAGAAACACAAACCCACAAAACTAGATCAAACTGATTCCTTAATCCAGGATCATTTTTCACATACCGGACAAGGGCAGTCTTTCCCATTCCACCTTCTCCAACAATTGTAAATGCAGAAATGTTATTTTCAGCATCTATTTGGTCACTTCTCATAAGCCAATTAATTATCTGTTGTTTTTCATTTTCCCGCCCAATAACCTGCTCGCTTTGTAAGCCGGTAGCTTGACGGGTATGCAGAAAATTGTCATGCTCTCGGCACCTAGCATCTATGCTGGGCAATCCCAAATTAAGGAATGGTGTCATGTCTGTAATAACATTACCTAATTGGTCGACAACCTTTTTCAATCTCTCCTCAGTTTGGTCCTTTTGAGGTTTAGAATCACCCAAATAGACATCAAACTTTCTCTTTATACCAGAAAAGCTAGCGAAGCAATCAGTAACCTTGTTGCGACAAACAGCAAATGGGTTGTTGGCAGTAGCAGTAGTAGAAGTACTAGTTACGGAGACATGTTTGGGATGCAACTTGTTGTTGATCTGATTATATGCAATCTCACCGAGCACATCCTCTGCGGCCTCGATGGCATCTTTGAAGTGCCATGACCATTGCCTGAGATGATGGTCAGTCTCTCTGAGTCCAAGACCTCCGTTGTTGACTGCGTGCACGACTGCTTTGAGCTTTGGAAGTTGGTGATTGAGAGACATGAGCTTGTTGTTGAGAGAATCAAGCTGTTGAGCGTTGTGTTTGGAAAGACGATAGTCTTCGACCAAGGAAGTGGCTGTACCGTAGAGAGTGTCGATGACATTAGATGCAATGTTTTCGATGAGGAAATTGAAAGCAGAGTCCATGGATCGATCAGAGAAATTAAGGATCTGCTAATTTGTTGGTCAATGGTAAGGAGAGGAAGGAGAGGAAGGGAAGGAGGAAGAGAGTTGAGGTGAGTTGAGTTGAGTGGCAATGAAATGAATCAGATTGAGATGCAAGTCAAGTAACCTTACCCAGCTGGGCTGGGCTGGGCTGGGCTGGGCTGGGCTAATGGGCTAATGGTCTAATGGTCTTTGCTTTTCCCCTTCAAGCAAAGCAATTAATATTACATTTACATGTAGGATGTAGCATGCTTGCTGGTTGCTAGTATTATAACATGCGATCGAGCGGGCTGTTCGATGGGCCCAAAGCCCTCAGTCAACTTAATATTCCCTGTTAGTCAAAAAACCTAAGAAGTCCAAACTCCACCTGAGAAACAGGGGGAAAATGGACTGACCGACCCGACCTGACTGAGGGTGTGACCCAAGCAATCCGGAAGAGTCGGGCGGGACGGTCTTCGCAAGGAAAGGAATCCAATTCACAGAAACTCTTTTACAAACATATTCATTATATTTATTTATAATTGTATTTTAAATTTTATTTAATTTGAATGTCGTAATTCAAAACTTAACCGTGGTGTGTTTGTAAACAGTAAAACGCTTCGGTCTTTAATTTTTCTTTTCTTTTTGGCGCGAGGTAGATAGCTAGATAAGCACACAATACCTATCGTTCTATCCTTTCTTTTGCATTTTAGAGCCCCGCCCTTTTAATTTGGCATATTTTGCAAAATTAAAAAAAAAAATTTGTTGCACACAAAGACCATATATTGCCTGTATGTACTTATGATTTTCATTATAATGATGTTATTAAATGACACTTCCTAGTACATCTCTTAAAGCTCCCTTTAGAAAAAAAAAAAAAAAAAATCCCCTTTAAAAGTTAACAGCATTTGCAATCAATTGGTACAAATAAATGTTGTTGATTCTTGTATATAGAGGAGCTATACATGAAATCCTGAGATACAAAAAGAAAAATAAAAAAAAAAATATCCTTTTTAGTTTTTACAATATCCTATTTAGGAAATATCAAAAAAATAATTATGACTTGCTAAATTGTTAAAAGTTAGAAACATTCCTTCTTACAAGAAATGAAGGTACTTGATAGTTGATATTCAGTTTGTTATTTTATAAAGAACCATTGTGCTACTTGATTTTGTATCTTATATTTTCTTGTATAATAAATATAATTTTGTAATTAAATAATAAAAATTGATTCAATGATTTAATTTACACATGAAATATAGCAAACAATGTTAAATAGAAAAGAAACAGTCATTAATTTAATAATTTATAGCTTACATTTAAGATGATAAATTAAGTTTGAAACAGAAATTATTTAAAGAAATACAAATCTATTCATACGTAATCTCCTAGGTAGTATAAATTAGTTGTGTGTATAATATAATATATCTATCTATCTACAGGCGAGGCATTGAAGAGAAAAGGAAGCAAAGATTGGGGGTGGGCCAAAGGCAATTAGGCAAAGCACTTGTTATGATTTCCCTTCCATACGCAAAGCAAACAATAACTTCTTTCCTGATCTGATCTGATCTGATGACCTCTTCTCTTCTCTTCTCTTCCCTTCTTCTTATCCAGTATCAGTGTATCACTGTATCAGTATCACTGCCTCGGAAGTACTGCCACTCGTCATCTCATCTCATCACTCCATCTTCCCTTCCATTCCCATTCCCACAAGTAAAGTAAAAGTAAAAGTAATGTAATCAATCCCATTTAGAGTTCTAAAATCGTGCCGTTCCGTGCCGTACCGTGTCCAGAAACGCCGTGCCTTCGTGCCGTGCCGTGCCGTGTCTTTTTTTTATTAATATTTTTTTCGTACCGTGCCGTGCCGTACCAAAAATTGGAAGGAGAAGGCACGGCACGGATAACATACACCGTGTCTATCGTGCCGTGACTTAATCGTGCCGTGACTTATTCGTGTCGTGTCCAATCGGATACGTGACCTACCGTGTCGTATCTACGTGTCTTAACCGTGCTAAACGTGCCCACTCGTTTCGAACATAAAAATTTTAAATATTCCAAAAAACATTAAAAAAATAAAAAATAAAAATTTACCCCAAAAAATCATTAAATTAATTTTTTTTCAAAATTTAAAATGCATAAAAAATATTAAAAAGTATCAATATACTATGAAAATTGTCTTAATTAATAAATATAATGTTTTATAAATTACCCTTCCTCTTTTTTTCGGGTTTTGGGAGTCCTACCTGTAACCTATCCGTGTCTACCCGTGTCCTATCATTTCCTATCCGTGCCACCTATGTTATTTATACCGTGTCTGTCGTGTCCCGTTCCGTTACCGTGCCGTGTCTGACAACCGTTTCGTGTCGTGCCGTTTTTTCGTGTCGTTCCGTGCCGTTTCTGGAACACTATGCGTGCCGTTCCGTGCCGTTCCAAAATCTTCAAAACTCAGACACGGCACGGTTAAGACACGGCACGGTTAATGACCCGTGCCGTATCCGTGCCCGTGCCTTACCCGTGTCATTACCACCCGTGCCCGTGCCGTTCCGTGCCGGAATTGGTCACGCCGTGCCATTTTTTAGAACCCTAATCCCATTCCCAAGTCCCAACACATCTATGATCTTTAATCTATCCATCCATCCTTCCATATATCCCTCCCCACTTATCACTTCACTCTTCCCTAATTCCCTTCCTTTCCCATGGAGCTCTCTCAGCTGCGCATGCGCTCCTTCCTCTCCATCCCTATTCTCTCCTCCTCTCGCACTCACCGCCCAACATCCATATCCCTCTCCTCTGCCTCTGCCTCTTCCTCTTCTCTCTGGCCCCAGCTCCTCCTCCTCACCCGCAATTTCAGCATTCATTCTACCAGCGCTCTCCATCAGCTCCCTAACACTAAGGACGACTACTACTTTCCTGTTAGTGGCATTCGGGTCACTGAGTTTCACCAACCCAATTCTTCTGTCAGTGCGCTAGCTTCTCTACCTTTACCTTACCTTACCTTACCTTGCTTGCTTTCTTTCATTGCATATATATATACCAGCTGATATATCTTTCATTAATTTTACAGCTTAAATTGAATGTCGAGGTTTCTCCAAGAGTATGCTTAGAGTGCTATAATTCAGCTTTGGATGACATTTCCAAGCAACTCAAGGTGCATGCTAGCTCTTTTCATTTGCCCCTATATATGCCCCTTGGGCCTTGGCTAACACACACTTATATATATATATACACATATGCAACCATTTTTATGGTATAATAATTGACTGTTAATACGACAGCCTCTGCCAACCCCTTTTTTCGGTGTACATATGTTATTTACTGGTATGATTATGATCTTGTCAGGTCCATGGATTTCGACCGGGACAGCGGCTTCCAGAAAATCTCATAGTTAATTATGTTGGCAAAAAGAACTTGCAAAATGCTGCAATTGAGGCTATTCTAAACAAAACACTTCCTCAAGCCATGTCCTCGGTAAATGTTCTCTAATCGCTAAAGCAGAAAAATTGCTATACCTGCTGGTACATGTCAATGTCATACATATATGTGAAATGAAATTTTAAATGTTATATCCCAAAAATGAATGTGAAAGAAAATTTAAATGTTAACTTTATTTGATTAAGCACGTATTAGGAGGTATCTCTGTTTTTGTCTGTTATTTTGGTTAATTATTAAGTATTAAGAATGTGATTGTATTGTTTAGGTAGAAGGGCGTGCTTTACAAGATTCTCTTCGCATAACAAGCAAGTTTGAAGATTTGAGTGATTCTTTCTCCCTTGAGAATGTATTTAAGTATGCAACTCAAGCCTGACCTCATACTAATTAAACAATGGAAAAAAAAACATAAGATGATAACCTCTGAAAATAAATCTATTATTATTGTTTTGGTTTACATGATTACATCCAAATTGCATAACATCTGTGGTCTCATGTATAATTTAACTTTACCCAGGTATGATGTTGTTGTTGATGTTTCACCAACAGTGACATGGTTACTTGATACCAAGTACAAGGATCTCAAGATTATTGTGGAGATAGATGACATAATCGATGCTGAAAAGGCATCTGAGATAGAATTTAACCGCCGGCATAAAGCACTGGGCACACTCCGAATTGTGACTGACAGAGGATTGCAGGTTGCATTATCAATCTTTAAGTTTATACTCCGCTCTTTTTCTATTCTCTTGGATGGCCTAGTTTCATATACCAATCCAAAATTTTGTTATTGATAATATTATGTAGTTAGGTGATCTTGTTGTGCTTGATATATGTGGAGAGAGCATTGCGGATGGGGAGACCAAAAGTGAGAAAATTCCAAATTCTGAGAGAAAAGGTCAGCAATTCATACTAAGTGCATTGGGTCTCTCATATTTTCCACAACTGATATGATATTGTATGATTTTGATTGTTGGTTTGGGCCTCTATGTTTTTCACTTGTCATGACTTGGTTTCACGACCCTCATTTTTTGATAAATTGTGGGCACATTGGGTTGACTAATTATGTAAAAGTGTTTAATTTCGGTTTTGTGCTCCTGACTTTGGTTGAATCCTGATAATACAGCAAAGGGCATATTGAATGGCCGATAATTACTATTGTTTAATCCAGATCATCTCTTTTCCTTACCAGTACAACTTGTTACTTCGTTGTGGAAGTTTTTGACAACTATTAAATGTATTTATCAGCCTGAATGCTTTTGTTAGTTAGTAATCAGATGGAGAACGGGTAAGATACAGTAAGAGAGTAGAGGAGAACAATGTGAACTGAAATAGGTTAACTGTATTTTGTTACTTCTTATCTCTTAGGATTCCACTTGGACACAGAAGAGTCAAGTAGCCTTCTTCCCGGGTTCTTGGATTCAATAATTGGGATCCGGCAAGGTGAAACAAGATCATTTTCTCTTGAATTTCCTCAAACTTGGGAGCAAGAGAGCCTCAGAGGCATTGGTGTGAAATACACAGTTAGTGCCCTTGCTATCTCTCACATAATTATCTGGACTTAATTCAACAGGCTATACTGCGGGAAAGAAAAGGAAGAAGAGAGTACATCAAAATCATAACTGAAGCCTCTTGTTATTTATTGGTATAATGTAGGTTGAGTGTAAAGAGCTCTTTTACAGAGAATTGCCTCCCCTGGATGACTCCATTGCTGGACAGCTGCTACCTGGATGTACCACATTGGACCAGGTTTCTCTCTCTTCCTCTCCTTTTACTTTGATGTGCAGACTATTTTTATTTTTAATCTTTGGTCTTCTTCTCATAATCGGAACATAGGTCAAGGAAGTAATTTTGGAAAGATGTAAAGAGGTGGAGAAGACAGCCATTGATCAAGCAATAGACAATGCTATTTTGGATAGGTTGGGAAAGGTTAGCTTGATAATGTGAATATTATATATAATCAGTACACCATATATCATTTTTCACCTTTTTGGTCAGTTCTGTACTATAATTGGAACAACGGATGCATAAACTAAAAAATTCAGGGTTGAGGCATGAGTGCATGATAGAGTTGCAGTGAGATTTAATTGAGATTCAATTTGTGTTTCCTTGTGTAATTTTAATTTTTTTTTTTTTCCCATGTCGCTAACTATACTAATCCAGTCCTGTACAGATCATGTATGATAATATATTAAAGTTCACATGATTATATATTTTTCGTTATTCTATCAAAACTATATGTGGTGCTTTTGTGCAATATGTAACTTCTAATAAATAATATTGTGTATTTTTGGTCTATTTAACTATGTTAATACCTCTTTCTGTAGATAGTAGAGATTGATATTCCTCAATCAGTATTTGAAGAACAAGGCAGACAATTATACGCTGATAAGCTTTTGCAGTTACAGGTGAATTTGTTACCATACAGAAACAAAAATATAGAGGAAAGAAAAAAAAAATTGCAAAAATCGTATTCTAACTTCATATTGTCATCAATTATTTGAACAGGCAGAAAGGAGGCTAGATGAGAGCCAAGTGAAATCCCTCTCAAGTGAAGAATCAGTAAGAGAATACTTAGAGAAGGAAAGAGAGAACATTTCAGCCATAACAAGACAAATGTTAGCAGTTGGAGAGATTTTCAAGTGTGAAAATATGCAGGTAATGCCAAATTGCTATTTATTTGTATGATCCAGGATAGGTTGTGCTGTCAGACACATGCATATTCATGGTCTGCATACTTTCTAACTGTTATAAGTTATAGTAGGCTGGGTTTGATAACACTGGTATTACTAATGGTAGTGACAAGCATAACCTGCAATTTCCACATAATGTTACAATCCTTGAATGGTAAACCGCATTATGCTATTTTCTCGGAACTGTTCCCATACCATTCTGGTACGGTAACTTGGATCAAACTTTTGATATTAACTATATTAGTTTTTGCCATACTCTGACAGCTCTCATCAGAAGAGCTTGTAAATGAAGTTGGGCATGCATTGGCAGAGTTTAAGAAGCACAACCAAGACTATGATGAAGATAGGATCAAACAACAGGTCTGAACTCTGAAGATGAACTTTATCAAACTTAAATTATCTCTTCATATCTAATGAAGTAAACATTCCAATGGGAGGTTATTTTTGGAATTAATATCTGTCTAATATTGGTACGGTCTGCCTTGTCAAACCATAAATCGATGGGAGACGTACTTTTGTGCACCAAATCCAATCAAAAGCCTTTTCAGATCTGTTGCGTTGTTAATCTAAACCCTTATCTAATACTGGCATAATTGTTACTATTTTGTGCATTGAAATTCAGGTTCAGGATGTATTAGAGGGCGCCAAGGTTCTAGAATGGCTACGAGAGAATTCCCGTATTGAATATATAAAAAAGTGAGGTTTATACTTGAGACTTCTATAGCCTGCTTATAGTTCCAATATAGTTGAGAATATTGTATTTATTTTCTTTAACTTTGAAAGGTTGATAACTTGATTGTTAAGAGAATAAGAGATGTCGCTGGAATTATGAGTCTGTATCCGCTGCGATCCCGATCCGATGACTCTGGATTTTTAGGGGGGGTGGGGGTTTGAATTAATTTGAGCCGTTGGATTGGGATCGCAGGTTCGGATTTGGATCTCAGCTGATTCTGGCGCCTGGAATTATTATGCATTGTTGAATAGGCATAACATTTCTCGCATTTATGTGACCTGGTTCTGTAAGAAACTTTTTAAACAAAAATATGGAAGAATTTGTAATAATAAAATGAAAGACCTTGAAATTTGAAAAACACCAAGCCAACATCATGGATCCCAGAACTTTGCACACTTGCACTTGCATCTAGGTAGCGATAGCTCTCAACTATCAAACTTTTTGTGAATTTTTTCAGTGATGAGATTTAATAAGCAAACAATATCTCAACCAAAATAAGGTGTTTCTGAACTGATGCACGAATCTTCAACCAAATGGATTTTGTTTTTTCTTTTTTTCTTTTTTAAAGAGAAAGATGAGGGTCAAGTCACTCAAATTTAAATGTTATATAAAAATTTAAATGTTATACAAGATCCCTTATCCGAGTTTATAAACTTGCTCATGAAATATGATATTAGAGAAATTATTGTCACACCCCTTAACCACACCCCTTAACCACACCCCAATCTTAAGACTCCCTCCTTAATGACAGTTAGCATTTAATAGCCAACTCACATTCTCTCTCCGATGTTCCCTGCAATATTTTCCTTCTTCTTTTCGTCCGTGCAATTCGGCAGAGGCGATATCTCCGCAGAGACGATTCAGCGGCGATATCTCGGCTCGATTTTCTTCTTCTCCTCCATGCGATATCCCGTTCGTTTCCTCCACTTTCACCGGCGAGTCGCTGTTCGTCGATTGTTCTCCTCCGTGCGATATCTCGGTTTGTCTCTCTGATTTTTGTACTGACTTTACTGTTTGTAGTTTGTATAATCATTTCAAATGTTGTCAGTCAAGTATTATTTGTCTTTTACAGTTTTGAGTTGGATGCTAACAGCTTGAGTTTGTATAAGGAGCGGAGCCAGGATTTGAAGTTAGGGGGTGGGGGTTGAGACTCCGAGGTACAAAAAAAAAAAAACAACCATAGAGATAAAAATAATTGCAAGTATCAATTTTTTTTTTTTTTTGAAACACACTCTCTGTACATGAAATGCGTATCAGTTGCTTAGTATTGCAACTATTTTAATTCATACCCCAAAAAGAGGTGTGGGTTTCCTCTCTTTCTAACTATGCCACGTCAGAAAACTTTTAATCATATTATCTAATTAATTTTTCGTAATTTTTTTACTCTGGATGTAAACCACGTCGTAATTAATAGAGGCATTTATCATCGTCCGTTTCAGTCTTTCCATTTCTCTCAACAGCTGCTGCTTCATTTTGAATATGGAAGGACATTCTTTACGTTTAAATATTTATATTGCACCTCATTTATCTCTGTGTCTTTCACTATTTCTATCGCAACATGTTTTGTGCTATCAAGCTCATTCCTAAATCCCAATCAGGTATGTACATAGTATCCGCAGCTTTTATTGTTAAAATTATTTTATATTATTTTAGGCATAATCACGCAGGCAATCACATATGTTATATTGTGATTTTATACTATTTTAATTTTAGTATTCCTAAGTTCAGCATCTTCCTTTTTACAATTACAATCATTTCGTAAAAGCAGTACCTTTCCGAATTTTTTTATTTAGGCGTATACATATTAAGTGGTCAACTTGATAGTATGTAATAAAATAATTTAATTGAAGATGATAACAAAACGAAAATTATTTGTCTTTGTTGATAAGGATAAATATAAACTTTCCATTAATTTGTTAATAATTGTTCTGAATTTTGTGTCCATATTAGGGGTGAAAACGGATCGGATAATATCCGTCCGTATCCGGATTCGTATTCGGATTTTTGCGGATACGGATACGGATACGGATAAAATTTATGCGGATACGGATACGGATACGATTTTGAATATGGAAACGGATACGGATACGGTTTTGAATATGGAAACGGATACAAATACGGATACGGATAATTATCCGAATCCGGATATTATGGTAATTCGGATATCCGTTTCAAAGGCTTATTATATGTCTTTCAATTGGATTTTTTATGTAGATTTCAAATTTAATGAAGTTTATATCTAATTAGACTTTGAATTCATCTCTTTTATAATTATTTATAACTTGTAATTAATAATATAATGAATATTATGGATTTTTTCTTAACTAACATGTAATTATTTATGATAATAATGATCCACGATGAACTAATAACATATTTATGATAGTGATTAATTTTTATAGTAATTTAACCATTTTAGTTAGTGATTTATCATGAAAAAGTTATTTAAAATATATTTTTTAATAATAAGTCTAATATCCGAAGTATATTCGTATCCGCATCCGTATCCGTTTAATATCCGATCTGTATTCGTATCCGCTTAATATCCGATCTGTATTCGTATCCGGAACTATCCGTATCCAAAAAACTAAAGCGAATACAGATATAATTTTGCCCACTATCCGCTGATATCCGATCCGTTTTCACCCCTAGTCCATATCCATATCCATATGCATTTTGTATTACTTTGTTATTTGTTCAAGCCATAATTCGGCGTTATCTTAATTTTGATTCCACTTCTCTGATTTTCTCTCTCATATGCAGGTTTATTCATTTTTTTAGGTTCATGAGGTTCTCTTTGCTGAAAGATATTTCGTCTTATATATAAATAGATTATCTTGGACAAGATAAAAACTAAGTTGCATCGGTTTTTTTTTTTAACAAAAATTTAAAATAATTATTTTATTGTACATTTGATCCGTGCTCTTATATATTGGTTATATATTGGTTAATAGTTAAGATATTTTCATTTAATTTTATTGCTGCTTTCAAATATTTATTATTATCCCCGGGGCGAAGCCCGGGTTACAACCCTAGTTATTAATAATCAGTGCTACAAAGGTTCACAATTCAGAGGTCCAACTTTCAGAAAAATGGCAAGACAACAAAAAATTGATTGATCCGGATTGTCATACATGCCTTCCGTCTAAAACAACAATAAAAATTTTATATTTGTTCCTACACAATCCATTGCTACTCACATTTTTTTTGGAATTGCATCACGGATTTTGATTGGAATTTAATATAAGTAAATACTGCTTGGTGAGGCCAAAGATTATCAATACAAAAGAAATTTACTAGTACGACAGTAAGGTTAGATTCCTTCCATCCTTCGGCAGCCGCAAGTTGGCCTTGCGCCCTTGCCGGTTATCCAAGTCGAGAAAGAGGAAAAACGATTGAGAGGGAATTAGAAGTAAATCAAGAATGTGCAGAAGCAAGGGATCGTTTCATTTACTTCCATGATTGTCGGATGATTGAAGCAAATTAGCGGGAAGAGGCAGTTATTGAACTTTAGTATGTTGTGACCCATAAGGGAATAAAATTTATTTTGTGGGGGGGGGGGGGGGGGGGGGGGGGGGTGGGGGTGGGGGGAATTATAAAATCTGAACACAATTCGCTGCATATAAGCATTTCAGTATACAAATTCGGAAATGTTGGAGGGCTTCTGACCCCCCCGGCCCCCCTTTGAATCCGCCCCTAGTTTGTATAATCACTTTTGTGCATTTGTGAAGACCTAATTCGGACTTCAATATAAGTTTTCAGTACAGTAGTTGGGATTTTGTCTTGTTAAAGTTCAAGATTAATAACACTCAATCACATAATATAAATTCTTTATTTATTTTATATAATCAATTACAGCAGCCCTTTCACATAATTAAACACAGAATGTAGTTTATATAATCACTTACACCAGCCCTTTCACATAATTTTAATGATCAAATATATTAACCTTTAAATAGCTTATAAAGCAAGTATAATTACTTTTTAATATTAAGTATAATCACTTCTGGACAGTTAATACAGTCACTTTTAAGTGCTGATTTGGCATACTAAGTTCTCTAAATATAGTCACCTTTAAATAGCTTATAAAGTAAGTATAATTACTTTTTAATATTAAGCTAAGTATAATCACTTCTGGATAGTTAGTACAATCACTTTTAATTGCTGATTTGGCATACTAAGTTCTCTAAATGTAGTTACCTTTAAATAGCTTATAAAGTAAGTATAATTACTTTTTAATATTAAGTATAATCACTTTTTATATAAGGATAACAACTTTCTATAATAAGTATAATCATTTTTTTGCACTCAAGCGCGCAGCGTTTGAACACTTCTCGTGGAACCCACGCAGGCTGGGATGGGATGCGCGAGTGAAAATTGTTTCGGGGTGCAGTTAAGGAGTGCAGTTTACGGGGGCAGTTATCAGCTTTGATAATATTAATATATATGATATGGTATGATATTGGGTTACATGTGGGCCATCCATTCCCCGTCTGATTTGACAACTGCCACGTCCGTAATCATAACTTAGGGAGTTGTCAGTTGTGACCTGTGTTACCCGGATACGGGTATATCCCAGAAAAATCCGTATTAGGTGCGTATCGGGTGCTGGTGCGTCTTCGGTGCGGTGCGGGTGCGTACCGGGTGCGCCACGTGGCGAACTGGATTATTTTAATGAGTTTGACCAGCCGATTCGGTCAGGGTGCGGCGTGGGTGCGTTTTGGGTGCGGCGTTTTGGCAGCAAAATACCTTCTAAAATTGCTTGAAGGGGGATTCAAACCCAGCTCCCCTCCTTTCCCACAACACAGCATTACCACTAGGCCAAAGGCCCCTTCGTGATAATATTTGTTTTCAACTAAATATATTACCGATCGATGTAAATTTATTATTTATATAATTTCTCTTATTATATTTATTATTTTTATTAAATAAATATTATATATAGCCGCACCGTATCGGACTTTTTTGAGAATTTCCGTATCGCCGCACCCGCACCGCACCGGTTACGATACCCGCACCCGCACTCAGATAACATAGGTTGTGACATTTTTTCACAAATTATATTTGTTTGTTTCTAGTTATACTATTTTTATCATCGTATAAATTATATTTGTTTCTAAGTTATACTATTTTTTGATCATCATCATATAAAAGGGAGGGGGATCGGTTGACAATTTGTGCATTTTGACAATTTTGATAAGGAGACATTTCAAAAAATTGTAAAAGATAATAAAAATATTGAAAATGAAAAAAAAATTATGAATATATTAATTAACTTGTAGATTGATTGTGCTTCAAATTTCAACCAATTTGAAGATTGTTTGATGGCTTATCAAAATTTTATATACTTTTTAACGGTTAAAGTTTAACGGATCTTTGAAAAACTATCAAATGTCGCTGAAATTGTATATTATCGGAAACATAATCAATCTATAAGTTAAGCAATAGTTACTTGTACCTTTCTATATTTTTAAGAACTTGTAATAATGTATTTCAAAATTTTGAGCAACACATATATAGCTAGCAAGAGCTCTGACGTTATGAATTGATGGATGATCATGATGGATTGGGAACTCTCAGCTCATAACGTCACAGCTAGGCCTCTGTGTGATTCTGTGTGTCGAATCTCTGCTGCAACGGTTGGAATTTTTTTTTGTCTATCCTAAAAAAAAGAATTAATATGACTATCCTCGATTCAAAACATTTTTTCCGGCTATCTCTACTTTCTGAACGCCGGCGGTCACAAGCACAAATTGGACGCCGGCGTTCAGACATATGCACATCCAACTTATATCCGGCGACCTGGCCGCTGGCGGTCACACCTTTAAAAAACAATGCAGCTTAGTATGAAAGTAATAAATGTCTGTGATGTCCTAAAACGTATAGGCTTTTAAATTTGTAACTCGAAGCAAAACACTCGATCGCAAGCGTACGATCTCGTGTAGTACAGTCGAGGTCGAACCACAAGGACGGGAATTAACTCTAAACCGGACTCTACTCACAATTCAAATCCCGAGTGAACAAAAGTGGGGGGGTTTCTGAAAGATCAGTTTCAACAGTTCAAAGTGCAAAAAGCAGTAAACAGCAAGTAAGTTTTCGGAAACAAGTAAATAAAAGGCATCCTCAGGATTTTCTGAATCTGTTTGGTCTCTGGATTAACTTCTTGCGGCTCGCAGGAAAGTCTCTTGCGGGTCGCAGGGGTTGGTTAGAGATTCCAAAACTACCTGTTACCCACAGAATAACTCCTGTGAATTATAAACAGTTTTGTAATCTCTGTCTTACACTCTCTGCATATGCTTGCGGGCCGCAGGATGTCTCTTGCGGTCCGCAGGAAATCTGACAGAGAGCAGTTCTGGTTCTGGTTCAATGTTCGACTCACGTTATCAATTCTGAATCAAACCAGCGACGGTACAAGTCCTCAACTTTCGTATTTTGGTTCTTCTAACAATACCGGTTCAACAGAAATTCGTGGATCTATTTCTAAATCTACGTTCAAGTTACTTTTATATCTAGGATTCGGTTCAACTCTCGTAAGAACCGCAATTTAACCGTTCGGTTACTCTTGGACAACAAGTTATCAATCCAAATAGTGTAAATAACAATTCTTGTAAATATGATACTCTATTGACCAACTAAACTTTGTGCCTAATCTACAGGTTTACCATACAACAAGCATGATATTCTATTAACCAACTAGATTTTGCTAGCAATCTACAGGTCTACCACATCAACAAGTCAAGTCAAACACACATAATCATGAAAATCACAAGTAACATGAAAATAACATAAGTCTCACAATAAGAAGTCAATCCATTAATACAAACTTCATCATCTACCCTAAGAACTAAAAGACTACTCGCTCATGGCGAGGGAAAACAAAACAAACAACAAAAGAGAAGAAGTCATGATAAGAAAAACCGAAGAAGGAACTCGTATGAACTCGATCGTCGTTTCCTCGGAAGAATCCTTTCGAAAACGTCCAAGGAAGTGCTCCAATCTCGTCCCTACTCGTGCTCCTCTAGTCTCCTTCAATACTTCTGGCGGCTAGGGTGGAAAGGTAGATAGTAAGATGCCAAAACCGTCCAAAAGGATGGTTTAAATAGCCAAAAAGGCGGTAGAAATAGAAGCAGCGCTGCCGCGGGTCTTGCGGCCCGCAGGAAGTGAGTTCCAGTGCAGACTTGCTCTCCAAGGCTTCAAATTGCGTCCAAGTGACTCCAAAAGCCCAATTTACTTGAAACATGGACAGAATTGAACAAGTAACTGGAATCTAAGAATTCTAACACTAAAATGCAATTAAACTCGGGATTTTAGGTCGAAAACAAGGTACAAGTCTGGTAAAATGCATATATGAATGCGGTGCATCAGTCTGAACGCCCCGCTCTGGACGCCGGCGGTCACTAGTAATAAATGCGGTGGTTGCAACTTAATAATCCGGTCTGTCTTCTCTCTTTCCTTCGTTCACATTTCTCCTCTACTCCGTTTTTTTGTTTTTCACCGGAAAAAACACAGTTTTATACCAAAAAAAAGTTCTCTTCCATTTTCTTTTGAAATATACTCACAAAATTGAATACTCATTGGAAAGCGTCAACCTTGTGACCAAACGGTACGTTTTTATTCAAACTTATAGTTGATTTGTTGCTCTTGATAGATCTAGGGTTTAGGGTTGAAAGACCAAACTTTTTGTTCTTAGTTGTTTTATTTTGTTTAATTAAGATATTAAGGCCACAAGGTTGATTTGTTGCTCTTGATACTGATGCACCGCATTTATATATGCATTTTACCATACTTGCACTAGTATTTTGGCCTAAAATTCATAAGTTTAATTGCATTTAGGTAGTAAGATGTCTAGATTCCAGTTACTTCTTTAGTTTTGTCCAAATTTCAGATCAATTGGGCTTTTGGAGCTAATTGGACGCGATTCGGAGCCTTAGACGACAAGTCGGAACTGGAATGAACATCCTGCTGTCCGTAGGACTCTTTCTGCGTGCAGCAGATGGTGGTTACAGCACGTTCAGATGTTTCCCTGGCGCTGGAAACTTCCTTTGAAGTGAAAAGCCGTCATTTCCTTCTTCCTGCGGTCCGCAAGGAGGTTACTGCACTGCAGTTTTCTATT
Source organism: Cyperus esculentus (assembly GCA_030179965.1). NCBI lineage: Eukaryota > Viridiplantae > Streptophyta > Magnoliopsida > Poales > Cyperaceae > Cyperus > Cyperus esculentus. Next base: position 3,432,656 of record JASGLE010000045.1, read on the forward strand.
TCTGGCGTCCTGCCTATATAAGGCGGTCATTGGGGACGGTTCCAGGGGAGCTTCTCACGCCTTTTCATTCCATTTTCATATCCAGAGACCAGAGAAGACAGGAGAGAAGGCCTGATCCACTATTCGTTGAAGGAGAGTCAAGAGATTGCCTCCTCCACGTGAAGATCAAGACGACTCGATTTCCTCTTCGGTTCTTTTGCACCATGAACACTTTTCTTTCTTTGCTTTCTTTGTTTTCTTGTGTCATGAGTGAGTAGATCTGTTAGTTCTTAGGGTTGAATGATGAAGTTTGTGTTGTTGGATTAGTTCTATGTGTAGACTTCCGTTGTTTTCATGATCAATTGCAATTTTCATTATAACGTGTTTGCGATTTGCTTGTTCATTTGGTAAACCTTTAGGTTGTGGCCAGACCTAGTTGGCTCATAGAGTATCATTTGACCAAAACTTGTTGTTTGCACAATTTGGGTTGATTTGTATCCGAAAGTACCCGAAAGGCGAAACTGCGGTTTCGACGAGACTCGAACCGGACCCTAGAGTAAAAAGTGACATGATCGTAGTTTAGAACTTATTCTACGAATTTCGAATTGATTTAGACTTGTTAGGAGGACCAAAAAGTGAAAACTGAGGACTTGTACCAACTCTGAATTGAATAGGAATTGACGACGTTAGTCAGAACACCAAACCAGAACTGAAAACTGCTCTCTGTCAAGTGCCTGCGGTCCGCAAGAGTCATCCTGCGGTCCACAGACACCTGCAGAGAGTGTAAGACAGGAGTTACGATATTGTCTGCTGCTTACAAGAGACATTTGCGGCTAGCAGACGGTGTCATAACCCCTAACCAACCACTTGCGGTCCGCAAGAGACATCTTGCGGAGCCGCAGACAATTGATCTAGAAACCAAACAAATTCAGAAAACCCTGAGAACGCCTTTTTATTAATTGTCTTTGAGTATCTACCTGTTTAGTTTACTGTTGCTGTTTGATTGACCGACCTTTCAGAATCCCCCCCATTTTAACTCTGTCCCTGTGGTTCGACCCCGAACGTACTACACGAGATCGTGCGCTTGCGATCGAGTGAATACCTAGGGTAATTTAAGCGTACACACATTTCTGTGGTCAGATACATCTTTATAATTGCTCTATATTTACATTCTCTTATAATTTATTTACATTATTGCTCTAATTTATTTAGCTCAAATAAAATCTAATGAAAAAATTCAATTTAGGTTATGGAATCCCATACCCATTTGTTTGTACTATGGCGGAACCATAATTCAAGATTCCAACGGGTGCAACTATAATGGTGAAAGTCCTTTGGTGTTTCATGCAAATCCAAAAATTTCCTATGTGCAACTGAAAAGAAAAATCCACTCCAAAATTGGATGGCCAGAGCACCTATATGACCTCTCTATAAAAGCTAGATGGCAAGCGGGTAGGGGTGGAAAGTTGATGTTTGTACTTATTCCCATCATGGATGATGTTGACGAGTTTAATTAGAAATACTCAAGGAGGGAAAATTGATTGGTCACTGGTGGAGTTGTATGTTTAGAAATTGTCTAAAGGTGCTATTGGTAGTTGTTGTGTAGAGGAGGATGTTGTTGACACAACTACACCGAACCCTGTAATTCCAATTACGGAGGAGAGACTTGATCCTGAGATGCCCAATACACATGAACCTTCTCCCCCCGAAGGTAAGGTGCGGTTGGATGATGACGGCCCGCAATGTACGGTCATAGGAGAGGTTCAACGAATAGTTCTTCAAGAGAATAATACATTTGAGGGATCTCGCATTAACAATGACTTAGCTAACAATGATGAAGGAGATGAAGCATATCCCGAAGAAGAAGATGAGGATGAAGATAACGGAGATGTTCCCATGTTTGGAGCAGTCGAAGGTGTCAATCATTATTGTCGGCCCGCGCCTAGTTATTTTCTAAATGTGGATGAAGCTGTTGCTATGTACGAGGTGGCTATGGGTCTAGTATGCCAAGGGGTGACTTCTATGTTGGACAAGAGTTTGAAAGTAAGGATCATCTCAAAGACTCTATCACTGATTGGCATCACCGTGATTATATCACTCCTAAATCGGGTCCTGGGATATACACTGTAAAGTGCAAACAACATCCTAAGTACCCCTGGCGATTGCATGCATCATTCTCTAAGAGGAAGAGAAAATTCTTGGTAAAAACCTTAGTTTCACCGCACACTTGTGTGAATCCTAATCTCACTCGGGATCATCGACAATTGAGTAGTAAATTTATATCCAAGTACATATTAGGATTGGTTAGCCGTGATTTGACGACCACTCCCGGAGGTATTGTGGAGGTAATAAAGGAGAAGTTTCATTATAACATATCATATGGTAAGGCATGGCATGCTAAAGTCAAGGCCTTGAAGCATCTTTTTGGTGGGTGGAGGGAAGCATATGCAACGTTGCCCTGTTTGATTAGAGCAATTGAATCAACTAATCAGGGAACAGTGTATAAAGAATGGTCGGATCCAACTAATGTGGAAGGTACGCACATTCTCCGTAGATTTTTCTAGGCATTTAGACCGGCTATTAGAGCATTCAACTCTTGTAGGCCGTTACTAAGTATCGATGGTACATTCCTATATGGAAAGTATAGAGGGACACTTTTAATTGCAATGGCTGTTGATGCTAATGGCCAACTAATGCCAGTGGCATATGCATTGGTGGAAAGTGAAAGTATCGCCACTTGGACTTGGTTCATGAATACCATTCGGGAACTTGTCACTCAAAGGGAAGGTCGAGGATAGTCATATTAAATTTTTTTTTTTTTAGGGATAGACAAAAAAAAAAAAAAAATTCCAACGGTTGCCTCTTGCATGCTAGGCCTAGGCGGGTGGTCCAATTGACTGCAAGTCCAAAATGTGCTATATAGATCCGTCATCCGAGTATCCGACTGATTACAAGAAACAGACAAGGCCATCTAATCTTTAATGATACAAAGTAGCTGGCACTTAATAATTTCTTGTGGTAAAATTAATATTGTGATTCGATAATAGGCATGATGCATATATGGTTATGACTCCTCCTAAGAACTGAAACTCTATTAATTATGTGAAATTAAAAAAACATGTACACTTGGCTCTTCTTCATATCATTGTTTTATATGTTTGGCCGGCCGTTATGGTAGAATAAGGCGCTAGCTGCATTCGATCGATGGGCCAGGTCCAGGTACATTAATTTCATCTCCATCGAATCGATCATGTCAGATCATCATTATTCATCAATCAGTTTCAGTTTCAGTTTCAGTTGTAGTTGTGCGTGTGCCTGGCTTTGGGCCTTTGACTTAACCAACGAATCCAGTAACTATATATACATGAAGGGAACAGTAGTCCTTAGTAGTTCCTGTTAAGTTTTAATCCTTCTCACTCACTAATTACTTCCCCGGCCCTTAGTCTAGTCTAGCTTGTCTCCGGAGTCAGTCCAGTTGACGTACGGTACGTAGCATTTCATTTCATTTGCACTCTTGTACACCGTCGATCTCTAGCTCCTAATTAACTGTCTTCGATTGATTATTCTACACCCAGGTCCCAGACAGAGCTAGAGGAGATCGATCAGGAAAGAGATCGAAGCGCTATGGGAGGTAAAGGAAGGGTCCGCAAAGAGAAGGCCGATGCCGAAGAACACAAACAGCTCCGGGTACGTACGTACTGCATGTACATGTGATTTTCTCTCTTAATTTCGATGCATGTGCTTATCTTGCGTGCGATGCATGTGCTGATCATCGCACGACCCATCTAATTGAATCGGCGATCGAATTAAAACATATACGATGAATGATCAATCTTGCTTAATTGCTTATCTCAGCTAGCTTTTTTCGTTTCTTACTTTTAATATTGCATCGATATGGAACGGAATGGAATGAAATATATAATACTAATTATAATGCAACAATGGTTTTCTTGCTGTTTCTTGATAACATACATATATATATATATATATATATATATATAACAGTAGTAGTAGTAGTAGTTCATGATTTCAATTTCGATCGATCGATGTCTTCTATCTATCCTGTATTAATTGTATTTGTATAATTAATAAGCTGATCATGAGCTAGCTATGTTTTCAAGATCACCCTTGGTCAAGATCAAGAATCAAGAATCAAGATAATATAATAATAATAATAATAATAGTCAGCTGGCTAGCTTTTTAATTTATATTTCTTAATGATTTTGATTCGTTTCGTCCTATAATTAAATTAAAGATACTAGCTAGCTACTAGTACTAGTAGTAATGAAACACAGAGACAGAGACAGGTGATGTGAGTACAGTTCTGTTCATATATATGTAGTCCACTCCCTTCATACAGACTACAGACTACAGAGTACAGATCGAGTAGCTAGGGGAGGGGTATTAATTATTAGTAATGTTTTATTTGTACTTGTAATGTTTAATTGTTTGCAATTTGCAATTTGCATGCATGATCTCCTCTCTCTGCATGCGTTTCATATCGTCAATTATATATCTTGTTATTAGTATCAATCTTGGCTTGATAATTAATTAAGTGATAACAGAGGTAGGTGAATTAATTAATTAATTAATTTCTTTGATAAATTAAATTAGGTCTTAATTGTGTTGAGTTGAATTCAGTTCATAAATTAGATTAATTATATATTTACGTACGTACGTGTTTTATCTTGAAATATGCTCGTGCAGAAGGCCTGGACACTGTCGGGCATCGACCCAACTGAGATAATCGTATGCTCTGATGCGAAAAAGCAGAAGCACAACGCTCTGCTCAAAGGGTTCCTTGAGAGGCACTGCCTCACCTGCGAGATGGGTTTTGATTCTGAGGACCTCAAAAGGCATAACGACGACACCCACGGGCGTTGCAAGAACAAGACCCAGGCCGGTATTTGCTCATCGTGCCACCAATTGGTGGCCAACCTCAATTCCCACGAGTTATCGGTATATATAATACTTCTTTCTTTTTTTCTTAATCTTAATTAATTTAATTTAATTAGAACAATTAATTATTTAATTATTTAATTTTGGACTCCAACATTTAATTATATATTGGTTTATTTTTCTTTGAATTTGCAGATTCCCAAGCAATACCATAAAATGTTTGTGTCGGCCGATCTTGCTAGCACCAGCACCAGCACCAGCAATACTGGAACTTAAATAAATAGATGAATTAGACAAGTGATCAATTTAATTTTACTGCATTTTTTTGTTTTGTCATATATTTTTTTTAAATGGCAATTAAGGATCATCCTCAGACGTAGTTATCAATTGTATATCATGCTTGCAGTTGCAGTACGAGGTCGTACGTGTTCATGATCTGTTTGTTTTTTTTATGGTTAAGTACTGTACTGTAATAGCGGATATATATGTTGAATGTTGGTTGTTTCGTGTATATATAGAGGATATAGAGGAATATTTTTGAATGATTGAAATCAAGGAAGGACATGAATCTTTGGTAGTTAATAATCTTGTCTGTCTGTCTGTATGTATCGGATTGATACTATGATACCCTTCCCTTCTGTGTGTGTACAGTGAAATCATTTTACAGTACTATTTTTATTTATAAATTTATCAATTAATTCTGAAATGAAACAATTAATTAATTAATTCTGAAATTAAAATAGCTAGCGCATGCATGCATCGTTCTATATATATATTATTGTATTTTTTTTTTATGATAATTTGATTAACATAGTGGCTGAGTAATAAATTTGTCAAAGGATGATCAATTAAAGGAAGTAATTTTCTATATTAATAATAATTAATTTCAATGGAAGTTTAGAATGAAATTAAATTGATTGAGTAGTGTCATAAATATTTGCGCAGCGGCAGCGCAGCGCACCCGGCCGGCCAATATAACAAATTAATTAAAATATTATGAGGCGGATCGGATCAAAAGTCAAGTCAAAACTGACTAAACCCTCCCCTCCCTAGCTAGCTAGCTAGCTAACCCATTTCTTCCTTCCTTCCTTCCGCCGCTCTCTTTCTCTCATCTCATCTCATCTCATCTCGACGGCACGGCACGTGAATGAATGCCTCTCCCTCTCCCTCTCCCTCTCCCTCTCCGGCCGAGCAAACAGCAGCTAGCATGGCGGCACGGCACGGCACGGCAAGCACACCTCCGGCACCTAGCTCATGAAGATCGAACCTCCCTCCTCCATCAAATCAATTCATGAACAAATTAATTAAGCATCCCATCCCATCCCATCCCGTCTATCTTCAGACCTTCGACTTCGGGATCCAGAGGTGTCCTTTTTCAGAAACAGTACAGTAGGGAGGGAGGGTTTGCTGGTAACCCTCAATTTAATTTTCTCAGATTCTGATAACTACTTAATTAATTAAGCACGGTTGGTTGGTTGGTTCCTGTTAAGAGGTACTGTACTGTACTGTACTGATGATAGAGCAAGCAAGCAAGATACATACCCAATTCATAACTTAACTGGATATATCATATATCATATATATATGCTGAAGCAGAGCTCACAACATGCATTAGCCCCAATTTTATGATGCAGCCTCAGTCATGAGCTGATATGACTGTCAATTATAAACTCTAATTAGCTGCTACCAAAAACAATTCACCATGGTAATAAAAGTAGTTAACGGTTAATTACTTTAATTAATTGTAATGTCATTATTGGTACCATACATAATAATTACATCGGTACACAAGACTCAATTGAGTGAAGGCTTTTCCAATCCAACATTTAACCCCTCCATGTATCATTTGAAGCAACTGTTGGTTATTTAAATATATTATTACATTATCGTTTTGGATAATTCTTTCACAACTTCAGTTCAGACCATCTTAGGGTGTAAATAAACTACAATAAATAGTGCATTAAGAAACTTAAATAAAAATTTGACAACTGATATTCTATTCTTAATTCGCAGGTGCTATATAGGATAGTTGGACTGCACATATATGGCATAGTTGGACTGCACAAGCAATCAAGATTGCCAAGTCCTTTTGTATTAAAAAAAATATTGTGAAGTATTTATTAACCTCCCGTGAGATACTGTTATAAGAACTGCAAGAGATTAGTGAAGCAGTTGGTGATTAGTTACGTAACAGTATGTCACTTCACGAGCTTCACGAGCTTGGGTACCATTGTATAACATCGGTACGTCCCAGAACAATGTGGGGTGATTCTTTCATTGTTCTCTTTATTGTTTGTTTGGGATGGTTGGACTTGGATGTGAAAATCATCTATAGTGGTGTATTGGATCTGAGTTTGTTGTCATTAGGTGCAAGGGAAGGACAGGCTCTTGCAGTCTTGCCTGTGTACTGAAGAAATTCAACTCAATTTAAAAGCCTCAGAAGAACAATGGAAACGGGTGTTGTTCATAAGAAACTGCTGCTAACAACGGAAGAGCAACGTATCAGCCCCTTTCACAAGGTAATATTTTAATTCAGCCTTTGCTTGGAGTAAATATCATCTTTATTTTAATGCAAAGTGGTCCTTTGCCAAATTGGTAGTAATTTTTGCAAACTTTTTTTGGAGTACGAGATGGGCCTTTTGTGTCTTCCTTCAAAATTTTGAAAATCAGAGTCTTATTAAGATTTGCTGTTTCACAAAAGTTTGCTTACATATTTATGTTATGGTCTTAGACCTAATTGTTGAATACAGAGGTCAATTTGCGGGATTTCATCCTCTCTTCATGGTAGATAATTTGTATTACACTTCACACAGATGATTTTGAGAAGGATCTGCAATTCAATCAAGTAAAATCAAATTTGTTAGGCAATGAAAGTGGTAACTTGTATTAACTTAAATTCACTCTTTCCTAAATCATCAGATAACTGAAGTCGGTGAAGATCATCACATAAAGAGAGAAATAAAAGAACTATTGGAAGCTTATGCATTTCAATTTGAACTTCTTCTTTTTACACTCAATGAGTAAGTCGTTTCCTGTAAATAAATACTTAAACCTTTTTTTAAATTCATATATTTAAGACAATTTGTTGACAATCCCACATTTTTGTATTTGAAGGAAGAGTTTTCAGATTCTGCATCCTCACATATTTGTTTATTTCATATTGCTAATTTTACACAAGAATACATAATGACTTCAAGGAATCTGGAACTCAAATTGAACAGATGGAAGAGAGACACTGTAAAGATATAGCTTTTGTTTGTTTTGTATGGTTATAATTAACCTCACACAGGGGTACAGGGATGGAGGTTCATTACACTTTGGGCATGATAAAAAAGCAACAAGCAGAATAACTTAATAATGCCGGCCTTACAGCTTATAACCATAATCTTGATGCATCAATAGAATACTACCCTAATATAATTACCACCAGAAAGTATGATGAGAGCCTACAAGCTCTCGAGTATGTTTGAAAAGCTGGAATGAATGTCTGCTCGGGTAATTACTGTTTATTGCTTTCTTTTTATTGATCTTAGATTAGTGTATAAACCTACAAGCTTACTGTTCATGGTTTATATTAAGGAATTCCCCTATTATAGTCAGTATTTTATTATATTGCTGAGTGAGATCTTATTTTCTCATTTTTGTGGAGCCGACTACAATATAGGATTGGTTGGTGTTCAATTACTGCTCCTTTTTTGTTTGCAAAATTTAATCAGACTAAAGAGATGATTCTATCATTCTATGTTTGTAAATTGTCATGTTGTTAGATGGTGCTTATGTTTTTTTAGCATATCCAATTAGAACCTGGAACCTGGCATGCTTTTTATTAATGATATTTCTGATTCTATACAGGAGGTATTATACTTGGAGGAACCGAAAAGGATGTAGTGGGGTTATTACATACTCTAGCAACTCTATCATCACACCTGAGAGTGTCCCGATCAATACAGTGGTAGCTGTAAAAAGGTGTTCCTCTTGAGGATTGTAAGGTATAATCTAAAGTTGATACCAACCATTATGTTTCCTAGAGATGGTGTAACTGAGTCAATTTGGAAGCGTTCTTGGTATATGTACTTAAAATGTAACAATAGGCCGCAAAAGTGAGGTTCAGAAAGTGGTAGCAGACCTTATATTCAAACTTGCTTAAGCAAATTTGCATTCTGATTAAGCTGGTTCCTAAACTAGACTAATATAATGCTTCTAAATTTTCAGGAATTGGTACTAATTTATATTGTTGTTGCATCAGCCTGCAGAGATCTGGAGATGATTCGTATGATTTATTTTAATCGTTGCTTCACTTCTTTGTACTGTTTGTTTTTTTAAATAATATTTTTTATGGTTTGTGAGTGTGATTTGATTGTAGGATATGTGTCGTAATATTCACAGAATCACTGATTTGTCACTTTGGATGTTCATGCACTATCTTTCAGAAAGGTCCAAGCAATGATTTCAAACTAAGTCGGAATTCAGACCTGTAATGCACTTGCCCAAAACTAAGTCTGTATAATCTTCTTCTTCTTCTTTTTTTCTTTTTTCTTTTTTCTTTTTTCTTTTGTTTTGTTTTGTTTTTTGTTTTTGTTTTTTGTTTTTGTTTTTTTTTTTTTTTTTTTTGTAATTTGATAAATCAGATCATGAATGTGTGATGGTTTGAATGATATTTTGTAATTTTTGATTCGTTATTCCATATGGTTTTATCTGATTCAAGTAAGAGCTAATTATTCATTGATGTTTGGATAATAATCCACTGATGTTTGAAGACTAATCTCCTCTGACATTTATGACACTGAACTGAAGCTCCTATTGATTTTTCGTGCTTGATAGTTGATACTTGTATATTCTTATACGTAGAGAAGTGTTCAATAATATTTTATAAACGATATGGGATTAGTTAAAGTTTCCCTTATTTACGGAAAAACCAATGGATGTTCAGTGATAAATATGCAAATGTTGCTGATTTTGCTACCGATTATGTACTGGTGTCATTGAATGAATTAGAAAGAATTTTTTGTCTATCCTAATAATAAAAGGAGTTGATTTGGACATTAAAATGGCTATATGTCCAAACCAATTTTCAACCGTCGGATACATCAATCTACTTTAACCAGTACCGTTGATCTATATATTTAGTGATTCATTTCCTTCCGTCTAATTAACTCAGCACGCGTAACGTGTTTAATTTGATGCACGCACTCAACTCGATCCCACAGCATGCACGCGTCATCCAACGACAGCCGTTGGATCGCCTCGGGATCTGTGTTGGCACAAATCTTGGGAAAATCCAATGGTTGTGGTTGTCAACAACACAATGCAGTAGAGCAGGGGATATGGACTCCGATTTCCGCGTAATGCGTCAGCGCAAGCACGCACTCACGCGCCAATCCGATCCCACAGCACGCACGCGCCATCCAACAAAAGCCGTTCGATCGCCTCGATATCTGCGCTAACACACATCTTGGGAAAATCCAATGGTTGTGGTTGTGAACAACACAATGCAGTAGAGCAGGGGATATGGACTCCGATTTCCGTGTAACGCGTCAGCGCAAGCACGCCAAATTTTTTTATAAATCGAAAATAAAAAGATTTTTTTTATGGAAATAGTAAGATGACACCCAAAATTACACATAGTAGATAGAGCCGATTTTCAAAATCGGTTCCTTCCATTGGAACCGATTTTCAAAATCGGTATCTTTTTTTTTTTTTCGCAGATCTAACTGTGGCCAATCTCAGATTAAAAAAAAAAAAGTAGTTACCGATTTTGAAAATCGGTTCCTTCAATTGGAACCGATTTTCAAAATCGGTTCCTTCAACTGGAACCGATTTTCAAAATCGGTATCTTTTTTTTTTTTTTTTTTCGGATCTAACTGTGGCAATCTCAGATTTAAAAAAAAAAGGAAGATACCGATTTTCAAAATCGGTTCCAATGGAAGGAACCGATTTTGAAAATCGGCTCTTTCTACTATGTGTAATTTTGGGTGTCATCTTACTATTTCCATAAAAAAAATCTTTTTATTTTCGATTTATAAAAAAATTTGAGCACGCACGCACGCGCCATCCAACGCCAGCCGTTGGATCGCTAGGAGATCTGCGCCGTCACTAATCTTAAGAATATCCAACGGTCGTGATTATGATCTGCACAATGCAGTAGAGCAGGGATATGGATTCGGAATTGATGTTCCGAGTATAATTTTTGCTTTTTATTATTTTAATAAGAATTGATAAATGCACCCCTTAAAAAACCCCCTTAACCGCACCCAATACATTTTTAGTTATAAATTCTTTTTCAAATACAACAAATCACTTTTACCGGTTGCAATTCACATCCTCAATCGAACAAAATACTTATGTATATACAATTGAAAGATCAAGAATAAAAAAAATTCACTTAAAATTTATGAGAATATGAGAAAGAAAGATAAAATATTACAATTTAGTTTGAGAGATAGATAAATGGTGTAGTTAAGAGGCAAAGATAATTTCTCTATTTTTATATCTAACGTGGCATCAACCTATCCGGTGCTATTATATTTTTTATGTTATATCATTTTTTATTATTAATATTAATAATAATAATAATAATATTATTATTATGATCATGATCATGATCATTATTGTTATTGTTATTATTATTGTTATTGTTATTATTATTATTATTGCGAGTCCAGCTACGGTGCTTTCGTAAGCATTTCAGATCAAAATACTTACGATCCAAGTTCAAAAATTCGTCATACGAAATTTTAATGCATATAGCTCATAATAATCTTGATATCATAAAGTTGGAGCATCTTACCATTTTAGGAATTTTATTACTATTTTTAATGATTTTTTTAGATATTGCTTTTAAATAATTAAAAAATAAATCAATTTTGTATGCCAATCTTTGAAAAATCATTAAAAAATGGCTAATTTTTTTTTTAAAATGAAAAATTTTGGGATTCTACAAGTTAGTTATGTTAAGATTTATATGCTATTTGGATTAAAGTTTTCGGACGACGGATTTTTGATTTCAGACTGTAAGCGTTACGATTTGAAATGCTTATGAAAGCACCATAGCCGAACTCTTACTACTACTGCTGCTCCTACTACTACTACTACTACTACTACTACTACTACTACTACTACTACTACTACTGCTGCTGCTGCTACTACTGCTACTGCTACTACTGCTACTGCTACTGCTACTGCTACTGCTACTGCTACTGCTCCTACTGCTACTGCTACTACTACTGCTACTGCTACTACTGCTACTACTACTACTCTTCCTCCTCCTGTTACTCCTACTGCTACTACTGCTACTACTGCTACTACTGCTACTACTGCTACTACTGCTACTGCTACTGCTACTGCTACTGCTACTACTGCTACTGCTACTACTGCTACTACTACTACTGCTGCTACTCCTCCTCCTGCTACTCCTACTGCTACTACTGCTACTACTGCTACTACTACTGCTACTGCTACCACTGCTACTACTGCTACTGCTGCTACTACTCCTCCTGCTGCTGCTGCTGCTGGATTAAAGTTTTCGGACGACGGATTTTTGATTTCAGACTGTAAGCGTTACGATTTGAAATGCTTATGAAAGCACCATAGCCGAACTCTTACTACTACTGCTGCTCCTACTCCTACTACTACTGCTACTGCTACTGCTACTGCTACTGCTACTGCTACTGCTACTGCTACTGCTACTGCTACTGCTCCTACTGCTACTGCTACTACTACTGCTACTGCTACTGCTACTGCTCCTCCTGCTACTACTACTACTACTCCTCCTCCTGCTACTCCTACTGCTACTACTGCTACTACTGCTACTACTGCTACTACTGCTACTACTGCTACTGCTACTGCTACTGCTACTACTGCTACTGCTACTACTGCTACTACTACTACTGCTGCTACTCCTCCTCCTGCTACTCCTACTGCTACTACTGCTACTACTGCTACTACTGCTACTACTACTGCTACTGCTACTACTGCTGCTACTGCTACTGCTGCTGCTCCCCTACCGCTACCCCTACCGCTACCCCTACCGCTACCGCTACCGCTACCGCTACCGCTCCCGCTACCGCTACTCCCGCTACTCCCGCTACTCCCGCTACTACCGCTACTACCGCTACTACCGCTACTACCGCTACTCCTGCTGCTGCTGCTACTGCTGCTGCTACTGCTGCGACTACGGCTACCGCTACCCCTACCGCTACCCCTACCGCTACCGCTACCGCTACCGCTACCGCTACCGCTACCGCTACTACCGCTACTACCGCTACTACCGCTACTACCGCTACTACCACTCCTGCTGCTGCTGCTGCTGCCGCTGCTGCTCCTGCTGCTGCTCCTGCTGCTGCTCCTGCTGCTGCTGCTGCTGCTGCTGCTCCTACTGCTGCTGCTGCTACTGCTGCTGCTGCTACTACTACTAGTACTACTACTACTACTACTACGACCACCACCACCACCACCACCACCACCACCACCACCACCACTACTACCACTACTACCACTACTACTACTACTGTTGTTGTTCTCTATATCTTGAAAACTTGAAGTATGAGATGCCTTTTTATTATTGTTCTCTATATCTTGAAGAATTGATATTTAAGTAAGTTTAGTTCTTGAATATGTCATTATGATATATTTGGAGGTTAGATGTTATTTTAATTTTTTTATTCAATAATTTAAATAAATAAAAAAAGTATCGATACCCCGCTACAACGTATGGGCACTATACTAGTCCCTAAAAAGAATAAAAATCTTAATACTATCCCTCTTTTAAAAGAAATCTCAAAACTATGCCTATTTTAAAAGAAATCTCAAAACTATCCCTATTTTATCTGCGTTCACAGTCACAATTCAAATTGACCGCAGCGGTCAGAAGCATCGGGTGAATGACATCTAACCAATTTTTACACAATTATTCCGAGCGAACGCGACTGGAGTGTGGAGCAGATCGGGAATTAAGTCAGATAGTGCGTTCACAGTCACAATTCAAAGTGACTGCAGCGTTCAGAAGCATCGGGTGAATGACGTCTAACCAATTTTTACACAATTATTCCGAGCGAACGCGACTGGAGCGTGGAGCAGATGGGGAATTAAGTCAGATGGTGGGGGAAAGCTCGGCCGCTGTCTACTCCCTTCAGTGCCCCCTCGTCCAAGCTAGCGTCCTCCTCCCTTCAATACCAGACTGAGCCACACTTTCAAACTCCGTCGGGTTGCAATGGCGGGTAGAGCATGAGGCAACAGGTGAGCAGAGCGTGAGCAAATTAGGGAGTCCCAAAGTGGAGGCGCCTCAATCACGGCCACTACTCCTTTAGCGCGCTCCCTCAACGGCGAATGGTGCGGGAAGCAAATTAGCGAGTCCAAAGGTCAGATGATCCATCAAAGGTGAGCAAAATATCTAAACTCAAATTTATTAAATTAAATATATTAAATCAACTAATATGAACATGATATTGTGCACTTAAGTACTATTTTCCTTAAATTTGGGCAAATGGAATTAATAATCTTTCTGGAGAAGGCAAAAAAAATGGAAGTTCACTGATTTTAATGTTTAGTTTGGTTAGAGCTACATATTTGTGATTTGATTGGGTTTTCTTTTTAACTTCTACGACAGGTGATTAGGTGAAGATGATAAGTTCGGTTCATCCATCTAGACAGCATTATATATGGACAGCAGATGCCTCTCTCTTCTCATAAGTCTCCATAGATTGCATTCAATATAGTCCTTCTTTGCACTCTCCATCATCTCTCAACAGGAGCAGTAGTAATCAGATTTATGTGTTATTCTCTATTTGACTTAATTTGTGTAATATACTTTGATTATTCATTACCAAGTGACTATATGTATATTTCTATCTTGCTTTAATTATATATGTCGGTCTTTCCACATCTAACAACTTGGGGATTCTGGTCACAAATCAATTGTATTAGAGGCAAGATCTATTTTGTGCCAAGGTAAATCTTTCTCATCCTTTCTTGATATTACAATGACATGGCCGGAGGTAAAATAAACCAGCACCAACTCATATATTTTTTTTTTGTCATAGCTACTAATTCAAAGCAGTTGCTTTTAGTTTAGGGTATATAAGAATGGCATGAAAAATATATAATAACTATTAAGCCATGGCTATACTAGTATAACAGCAATAGTAATAGATGTCTTTTAAGTTTGTCTGAGCAATCTACCTCAAGAGCTGCTATTTCTCTCTCTCTAGCAGAGTTAAAACTTCCATTTGTGACAAAGCAAAGAATTTTTTCATTAGTAATTAACTAACTTATATTTGCTGCATATTTGAGCTTCCATTTGATTCAAGTACTAGAGTTCAAGAGACAACTTAATTGTGAGATCACAAAGAAAGAAAGCTGAGAATGACCTTACCAAACCAGAGGAGATTGTGATTGTTTCAGAATAAATAATTGTTGGTATCTTCTTACTTTTCTCAGCTTCTATATTCATCAGTGTCAGGCTTTTAATCTTTGTGACCGAAGTATCAACACATATACTGCCATAGATTTATCGGATACTGATCTCACAGGTTGATACATAGAGAAAGAAGAGGTGAATTGCTTATTTAGCCCATAATCATAGCTTAAAATTTCTTGAATGAGTTTATGAAATGTCTTGCATAAAATAGACGAGATAAAAAGTGAATTAGCCATTTAATTTTATTTATTGATGCTTCCAACTAACTAGGAAATGGGTTGAGAGGGTTGGTACTATAATAGAATGAAATAAAGTAGAAAGTGGAGTGAGGGGCTTCAATTAATCATTAAGGGGACTGCCCAAACATAATTCTACTAAGCCTTAGCAATTTACTTTTTGTAACGTAAGTTCTGCATTGTGAAATAAAAGGAAAAGAATCTAAATGCAACAATTTTTTTTTGGTAAGCTAAAGAATATACAGAACTTTCTCATATCATTCAAATTTAGTACTTGATCTTAGCTACCTTCTTGACTGCCATTTTGAATATTGTCTTGAATATTTCAAACAGATCAACTTTAGTTTTGATGTAAGTAACAGAAAGGATGGAGGGAATTATTTTTTAGGTTAATTGTTTAGGAATGGTTTTTGTATTTCCTTATTAATGAATTTGTATTTGTTATTACTTTTGTGGGCAGTAGGAAGAGGATTGGACAAGAGATGATGCGAACATCAAAGAGGAAAATGATCTTTCTAACTTGGTTGTAATTACAATAGTACCTTTTCTTAGGAAACTTATGTGTGATTTTATAATCTATCAAACATTTTATTGTTGTAAGGGAAATACATGTGCATAGTAGAAAATAAGTGTGTTTAAAGATATGCAAGTTATGTGTTATCAAGCATTATATGGTTGTGTAAAGAAAAAGTCCTCGTGGATGTTTCTTTCAATTTATCTCGGACACTCCTCAAACGGCTTCCCTGTCACATAATTAAATAGTATTCATGATATATCTTGGCCAAAAGTTGCGCCAAAGGCGCAACCAGGTAATCTAGTGGTCATTAAATTTAATCCAACCAATTCAAATGTATAGTTAAATGATACCTTTAAACTAAGAGGAGGGATCCCTTGACAATGCTAACTTTGACAATCTTAACAATTGAACATTTAAAAAATTTATAAAAATTCATAAAAAATCTTAAAATTGAAAAAAGATTTATGGATAATTTGTTTACTTGTAGATCGATAGTGTTCCAAATTTCAATCAATTTGAACATCGTTTGATGGCTTATCAAAATTTTGTGTATTTTTTAACGGTTGTAATTTAACAGAGTTTTGAAAGGCTATCAAATGTATCTTAAATTGAATATAATCAGAAACATAATCAATCTATAAGTCAAGAAATAATCCGTGAACTTTTTTCTATTTTTGAGAATTTATATGATTTTTTACAATTTTTTGAAATATCAAATTGTCAAGATTGTCAAGTTAAGAATTGTCAATGGATCCCGCCTCTTAAACTAAATAGGAGGGATACATTGACAATCCTTATTATGATAATATTGACAATGGTTGTTTTTTAAAATTTGTAAAAGTTCATAAAAAATTTTAAAAATGAAAAAAAATTTTATGAATGCAATATTTAACTTATAGATTGATAGTGTTTCAAATTTCAACAAATGTGAACATTATTTGATGCCTTATCAAAATTTTGTACATTAATTTTTTAACAGTTGTAATTTAACGGATATTTAAAGAGCTATCAAATGTCGCTTAAATTGAATATAATTGAAAATATAACCAATATATAAGTTAAACAATACTTCTGTAAACTTTTTTCTATTTTTAAGATTTTTTATGAATTTTTATGAATTTTCGAAAAATAGTATTGTCAAGATTGTCAAAATAACCATTGTCAATAGATCCCTCCTCTAAACTAAATCAAATATATATATACTTTTTTTTCCAATGTTTTTAACAATTAAATATTTATACTATTTTATTTTATTTATTATTTTTTTTGGTGCAGGGTTTCACACATCCAATCCAGGGAGGGATTGTGATAACTGATAAGCGAGGGAGGGTCGAGTAGCACGAGTACGAGTGCTACGCAGCAGCTTGGATTGGCGGGTGGGGGCGGGTTCAGTGCTTCTGGTATGTACAAGTTTTAATTAAGAAAATTTCAATTGCATCTCTTTTACTCTTACACAGATCATAAATTCACTTGGGGCAAATTTTTTTTTTTTTTTTTTTTTGAAGTAAGTAGGTTGAAAGCCTACTTAGATTTTCCATTAAACCAAAAAAAGAAGTTACAAAATGAGAAAAAATAAAATACAAACTGATGCATCGCATTTATATCTGCATTTTTATCAGATTTACACCTTTATTTTGACCTAAAATTTTTAAGTTCATGTGCATTTAGGTAGTAGAACGTCTAGATTCCGGTTACTGCTTTGCTTTGGTCCAATTTGCAGAAAAATAGAGCTTTTGGAGCTATTTGGATGGAACTTGAAGCATGGAGCAACGTTTGGGCACTGGAGCACATTCCTTGCGGGCCGCAACCCTCACTTGCAGGCCCGCAAGCACTGGCAAAACTGCTATTTCTATCCCTTGCTTGCGTTTGCAACTGCCAAGTACCGGATCAAGCATCTTGCGGGCCGCAAGACGGTTAAATCTACAGTTCTGCCTATTTTCTGGTGCCCTAGCCTATTTAAAGCAGAATTTTTAGGTCTGTCTTCATCATGAGAGCGATGTCCAGAGACCAAAGACCAGTTAGGATTGCTTGTTTCACCATTCTTTGAAGGAGATTTGAGAGAATTCTTCCTTCAAAAGTAGAGATCAAGTGGATTCTAGTCATTCTTCGGTTATATCATCATGAACTCTTTTTTTTACTTATTTTCCTTGTTTTCTTTATTCATGATTGAGTAGTTCTTTAGTTCTTAGGGTTTAGGATGATGTTTGTTTGTATGGATTGACTGTATGCTTGTTTGACTTTAGTTGTTTTTAATTTACTTAGCGTTTTCATGAAATTGTGCTTGTATCTTTGCTTGTTTGTATGGTAAAACCTGCAGATTAGGCCAAATCCGGTGTGGTTAAGTATATCATCTGACCAAGAACTGTTATTTGCACTAATTTGGTTGATAGTTTTCTGTCCTAGAGTATCCGAGAGGAGAAATTGCGGTTTGATGAAAGTTGAATCGAATCCTAGAACAAAAGTGAATGGAATATAGGTTTAGAGATAATCCTATAAATTTCTATTGAACTAAAAGCGTTAAAAGTACTAAAACATGACAATTGAGGGACTTGTAATATCTCTGGTTTAATTAGAAATTGATAACTCGAGTTAAAACACCGAACCAGAACAGAAATTGCTGTCTGTCAGTAGCTTGCGGACCGCAAGTACACCTTGCGAGCCCACAAGCATCAGCAGACAGTTGCAAAACAGAGGTGCAGCGCTGATTGCAACACAGAAGACATCTTGCGGCCTAGCAACCAGTGTTGAACCACTGACCACTACCCCCTTGCGACCCCGCAAGAGACATCTTGTGGGCCGCAGGCAGTTAATCCAGACAGCAAATTGATTCTGAAAGCCATGGGAACGCCTTTTCATAATCTGCTTTAAGTGTTATTTACTTAATTAGTGTCTTTAATTGCTTAGGATACCAATCTTCAACACCCCCCCCCCCCCCCCCCATTTTTATACCAAAACACCAAAAATATTCTCTTTTAGGATTTAGAATTGAATTTAGAGTCTTGTTTAGATTTAATTTCCGTCCCTGTGGATTCGACCCCGACTATACTGCACGAAGATCGTACGCTTGCTATCGAGTGCATATTTAGGATATTAAAAGCCTATACCAATTTCCGTGTGTCACAAACACATCCCAAAAGTAAAATTAAAAGAAAACAAAAGAAAAATAATAGTCATCTAGGTATAAGAAAATGGAAAAAGATGGTTGTCATAAAAGAGAAGCGGCTACAGGGAGAAACCGACATCGGTTACTCTCTCCTCTCTTCAATTAAGAATCCATCTATTTCCTTCTTGTTACCATGGTCTCGACCATCCCAACTACCCGACCATCGGTTCAATCGCATGCATGCTAAATCTACCGACCGCCATTGTTGTCTCTTAAGACAACATACCCAATTATATATCCCTAAATAACTAGTAAAAACCGTCATATGTTGACAACCCGCATACCAAAATCATCCCCCACCACCAACTCGTCAAATGAAATCCTTTGACAATTCCCCAAACATGATCTTGCTTTGTTCCCAAGGCAAATAAGCTATGTTACCCGGACACGTCCCCCAACCTGCCATACACGTATCGGGTGTGTGTCCGACACAGGTGCGCGTCCGATACAGTACGGGTGCGTACCCAATACGCCACGTGGCGTATCGGATTAATTTACTCAGTCAAACTTGCGGATTCGGTCTCCGATACGTCAGGATACTGCCCCGATACGGCAAGCTGTGCGTTTGCAGTATATCTGATACCCAAAGCGCAGGCAACACGCGCTGCTGCATGGTTTCGAGCTGCAGCGGATCCCTCAAAGTCGCCCAAAATCCCTTTAAAGTTTACGTGCTATGGGGTTCGAACTTGGGTATGAAGGCTTTGTGTCTCCAAGTGCTACCACTGAGCCAAACATAAACTTCTAATATGTTAGGTTTTCTATTCTATATAATTATTCTAAATGCACCTTTTAATTTTTTTTTCCTTTTACACTTAGGTTATGTTTAATATATTTATTATATAATATTTTATATATAAATTTATTATATATTGCCGCAAGATGCGGTCAATCATTCAAAGTCACCTTTAGATACTTCCCAGCATTAATGCTAATTTTGATCTGGTAGAAGTCATGAGGATCCTTAACTGGTACAAGTCAAATACAAGTACAGAAAAAAAGAAAATGAGCGAGAATGCAGGTACTCTTTTGTTGAGGGAGTGTCATGGAAGGTTAAAATCAAGTAAAGATGTCAGTATAAAAAGCTAAAATTGTTGATGCTCTTAGTCTTTTTTTGTTTTGAAAAGTTGGTAGCAGCTGCCAACGGGAAAAAGAAAAAATTTCATAAGCAGTACAACATTAAAGATAAAACCAAATGATAGAAAAACCTAACAATCCTCTGAAACCCTCAGTAAATAAAAATCCTAAGCAGTAACACTAAACCCATAATCTTCAAAATCTATTAGCAGTATCTCCCAAATAGCTTGATGTCCTGTAGGATGTGGTCCGCCATAACAAAAGCAGGCAACATTTCATTTCTGAAAATCCTGTTATTCCTCTCTCTCTCCAAATGGACCAAAGTACAGTGATAAAACATATTAACTATGTAGTTACCAGGGGTGCGTTGATGCTCTTAGTCTTAGATGATTTTGGACTGGAGGACTGGCCTCAAATCAGCAAGCACATTAGCACCTAAAAAGCATGCGCATCTTCCTGTATGATCTGATTTATTAATATTTCATATTGTGATATGTATATAGTTATAACAAATTAAAATTCATTTAGGCATCATGCCAATGTTGCAAATAATGTTTTAATTTTATTTTATCAAAAAATAAAAATAAAAATAAACAAAAACAAAAATGTATATATACATACATATTATAAAAAAATAAAAAATTTGATGTGTATAATAAAATGTTAAAACTACCCACTGCAATGCGTGGGCACTCAGCTAGTAATACATAAAATAAAGTTTCTTTTTTCCATTTCAAAGAGAGATTTTTTCAAAATTATCAAAAGTACCCTGTCGTCAAATCTGCGATCTCTGTTACTATACAATTAGGGAAGAGCTAGACTAATATGAAAATGTTTGCGTTTCGTTCCGAAATGCTAACGATCCAAATTATATATTGTCAAGTCTGAAATTTTGATTTATTGTTTCTATTAAATTTATCGTATGAAAATAGAGGAGGATTCCAATGCCTCCATTTTTTGTACCTCAATCATGCCTCCACTTTTTAATTTTCAAATAACTCAAAATTTAAAACTAATTTTTCAAAACAAAACCGTTAGATTTAATCTATATCAATTCAATTATGTATATGTAAAAAAACAATAAAATTTAATATTATTTTGTTTGACATCAAGGACTTCAAAAAAATATACTAATTTGAACAGTTTCTAGCCGTTGATTTTTATACCTCATTGATTTATATAAAATAAAATATAGAAGTGAAAAAAATTGTTATGTGCACATCGAAAATATCATATTGATTAAATCTAATGATTTTATTATGAAAGTTTATTTTTAAATTTTGAGTTATTTAAAATTTAAAAAGTGGAGGCATGATTAGGAGATAAAAATATTTTCCATTTTTTGAGTTTTTTAAGTATGTGTTTTGGATTTTCCAAAATGACTCTAAAATATTAATAAAATAGTGCTCGTTTGTACATGCATTTTAAAAAATTCGGAATAAATACTTAAAAAACTCCAAAAATGGATAATTTTTTTATTCCTAAGTATTTTCATATGATCAATTTAACATGAACCATAAATCGAAATTTCAGACGTGACAAGGCATGATTTGAACCGTTAATATTTCGGAGCGAAATGCAAACGTTTTCACAGCAGTTCTACTCAATAGGGAAGAAAAACATTGCAAATCTAGGCTGCCACATCATCATTCAGATTGAATCGCTGGAAGGCTATTTAACGGAACAAAAATATAACGCGATAAAATGAAAAGTGAAAACCGTCTTCTTATTTTCGCTTTCGCATCCTGCAACTCAATATCCCATCCGAGTACACCTCTAATACAGCCATCACTTTCAAAGGTCTTGTGAAGAGTTCGTGCATCAGAGTAAGTTGTCAAAATTAAAAGTTACAATTGGTTAATCTCACTAATTGATGTTATCGGGGAATAACCATTTATTTTTTGTATAATCATTTTATTTTAATATACAACTTTAAATTGAATTTGTCTTTTTGACTACTGTGCAGACGTTTATATCTCGACCCGAATAGTATTTGATCATATAGGTATTCAGGACTATTAGTATCTCGAACTGTATCTGGGAGGATTCAATAAATTATAACGCATTTGGTAACGTTAATTATTATTTGTCAGTATCTCATCGGTTTACACCTCTAAAACAACCACCACTAACCCAATGTTAGTGGCTACTCTCACTGACCCAATGTTTCATCAAACCTTTGAAAGTGGTGGTTGTATAAGAGGCATAAACGGATAGGGCATTGACAGATAATAATTTTACTGGATGTGTTATAATTTATCGGGAAATAAGTATGTGAGGACCTAATAAGGAAAACGAGCCGCCCGCCGCGCTTTTCAACGCAAGGCGTCAAATACAATCAAGTCATCAATACAATTTCATGCCACAATTTACATAATAAATCTAACATAGTTCAAAATATAATTTAACAAGAAAACAAAATCTTATTAACATACATCAATTTTAAACAAGTACATCGGATGCCTTTAAAACAAATTACAAATAAATCTAGGAAATCAATAATAAGACTCTTTTATCTACGTGGCAACTCAGCAATTCTTCTCACCTACGAAAAAGTAAGCAAAGGTACACATGAGAAGCCTAATGTTTCTCAGTACAAACAGAATAGCAAACGAATATGTGATAATTAGAGATCAAAGTCAAAGTACCATGATTAATTTTATTTTAATTAATTCAATTAATTCTACCTTCAATTAGATCATTAAAATTTACGATTTTCATATCTATAATTTGATTTTCAATTCAAATATTACAATTCATATCTATAATTCTATTTTTTAATTTTACAATTTTACAATTTTAGTTCTACGAAACTACCACTAATCAGTCAAATGCTAAAGTTGCCGAATGATTCCTCGCTGAAACGAGGGGCGAAAAACTTGGTAAACCGAAGAATTCCTCACGATGGTGGGCAAGCCCAAACAATAGAGACAACGAAGTGGAAAATCCGTAATTCCGTATTATATATGGTTATATAATCTATCTTATAATTATTTCTTAAATTATCTTAATCAAGTATATTAGTCATACAATAGTCGTATGATCGTATTAATATATACATATATAACCTAACACAAATCTCTGACGTCTCTCCAGATTAGTCGATTCTATTTTCTAAATCTTAGATTCAATATAATAGTCAAATTTAGATCATGGTAGAATTTCTCAATTAGAAAGTTTGTAATGCGAATAATCACAAATTAAAAAAACATTACAATTCAATAGATTTGATTACTTCAAATAACAAAACAATCGCTACAGAAAAACATAATATAATTTCAAAGGAAGAACCATGCATCATTGTTAATTCGTAGGATCGTCGATTCGACTTGCGTCGCTTCGGTGGTCGCTGGAGCCCCATCTTCTCTGCACGTGGAACACATATAGTCACCTGACTCTCGACTCTCTCTTGGTTTGTGGTTTGTGCGACGTCAGATTATTTGATAATTGGTTTACTGTATAAATCTTATACTAGTAAAAAGCTCACTCTTTGTTTTGAGCTGAAATTGTTCTTTCTTATAATAAATTTTTAAGATAATATGTAATGAGTCTTAAATTGAGATAATTTAAATGGGCCTTTAATTTTAATGGGTTGAGAACATCAATGAGCATTAAAGTACATCAACGGTTCTGATGTATTTAAGAAAATAATTAACGGCTCAGATTTCTTATTTGGGGAAGATAGCATTTTCATGTCATTTTTTCTAATATGCTTTTATTATTAGTAAGGATATAATTTGCTTATGCACAAATTAAGCGCTGCTGGTTCGGTAGTGCGTTATAGAAACAGGGAGGCGTGGCGTACATCGGTTGGTTACAATTAACTACCCAAGCTTTTATGTCAATGATGCTCTAAAATCTTGGACATTTGGGTCTTAAGGCAGTTATGTAATTAAATAAGAGGAGGGATCCATTGACAATGCTTATAATGACAATCTTGACAATCAAGATTTTGAAAAATTTGTAATAATTCATAAAAAATCTTAAAAATAAAAAAACTTTTATGGATGCATTCTTTTTAACTTATAGATTAATAGTGTTTTAAATTTCAATCAATTTGAACATCATTTGATGGTTTATCAAAATTTTATACATTTTTTAACGGTTGAAATTTAACGAGCTTTAAAGAGCTATCAAACGTCACTTAAATTGAATATAATTTGATACATAATCAATCTATAAGTTAAATAATACCTCTATAAACTTTTTTCTATTTTTAAGAATTTTTAACTATTTTTACAAAATTTTCAAAATCTTGATCGTCAAGATTGTCATTTTAAGCATCGTCAATGGATCTCTCCTCATTAAATAAAAAGTTATGATAGTGGGAGAAAAACTGCTCAAAACGTTTCCATCCCAGACCATCTCAAATCTTGCAACTTTTTGCTTAACACCCACTGTCTTGTTAGAGCATCTCTATCCGGTAGTCTTAGAAGGGTTCTAAGCATAGGCTAAGCGATAGGCTGTGATGGAGAGCAGTTCTTACCAAAGGCATACAAAGAACTTATTTTGGACATGGTCTTAGCAAGAACTCTAGTTTAAAGTGAGAAAATCGCGTTCACACGAAAGGTTATGGATGGATCAAATTTTCTGTTTGGACAAACAATTGGTTTAAACTTTTAATTTATTCCAACGCTGCCCTTAAGCCCATCTGATCCAGAGGTAGAGATAGAGATGCTCTTAAGACTACGGGCTAATTAAGCCTATCACTAAAACCTTCTCTTCATCCCTCACTATTGCTAAGACTCTCTTTAAAACCCCTTAAGAACCTCTTAAGCACTCCAGATGGAGATGTTCTTGTGCTATTGAAATTAGGAAACCAAAATAGTATTTGCATTTTTAGATTGTTAAATATAGGATTTATCCAGTTAGTTGCTCAATTATAAAAGTAGTCCTTTTTTTTAGATGAATCAGCACTTGTACTCAATTAGGTTTTTAATATATTTTTGGATGTCTAATTATAGGATCTATCATTTTATATGTCCCGTTACACAAATACCAAAATTATATAAATTTTTCAAAAATAGCATAAATCTCTTTTTAAACTATTTTATTAAATTAATCAATTTAGAAAAATTTAGAAAAATAGCGTAAATCTCTTTCAACCTTTGTGGGACCTTGATGGTATTCTCTGTGACAGCAAGGTCCCACAAAGGTTGAAAGGTAAATTCTATAGAACAGTCATTACACTTGCAATGTTCTATGGGGCAGAATGTTGGCCTACTAAAAGACAACACATCCAGAAGATGAGTGTAGCGGAGATGCGTATGCTATGATGGATGTGTGGCCACACAAGAAAAGATCGTATCAGAAATGATGATATACGTGACAAAGTAGAAGTGGCTCTGATTGAAGAGAAGGTAGTCCAACACCGCTTGAGGTTGTTTGGACATGTTCAACGGAGACCTCCTGAAGCACCTGTACATAACGGTGTCCTAACCCGTGCCGAGAACACAAAAAGGGGTAGAGGTCGGCCAAAATTGACATGGGAGGAAGCTGTAAGAAGAGACTTAAAGGCATGGAGTATATCCGAAGAGCTACTCTTGGATAGGGACGTGTGAAAATTAGCAATCCACGTACCGGAACAATGATCAATAAATCAAGCCCCTAACGGCTATTATTATATTATATTACTACTATGACTACTATTTCACTATTATCATTGTGGCTAATTCTTCTATGGATTGAAGAAAATGTGGACCGTTCATTTTTTTCAAATCGGACGGCTGAGGTGTATGGCGCATTTCCGCGTCCCGTTAAATCTAACGGACGGAAAAGGTGTGAAACGTAATTTGTATCGAATCGTTTATTTTTCGTTTTTCTTTTTCCCCGTCTCCACCCCTTTCTCCTCCTCCCTTCTCCACCCGCTCTCCTCCTTCTGCTCCTCTCCCTTCCCATCCCATCACCGACTGGGTTTTCATGGACTTCTCGCTCTGCCCTCCTACCTCCGCCCAGACCGCCCTATTGGCACCTCGCCCGACCTCGCACTCCGCCCCGACGCAGAGCCCATTGGCAGTGTCGTCTTCGGCCTCTACGGCCGCTCCGTCCCCATCACCGTCGCCAATTTTCGCGCCATTTGCGCCTCTGCCTCCTATCGCGGCTCGCTCGTTCATAAACTCCTTCCCGGGCAGTTCTTCGTCACCGGAAAACAGGGGCTCAGGAGAGACAAAGGAGAGGTACTACTGAGTACTCTATTGGTTGCCTCTAATTTTGAAATATTTCTGAAGAAATTGTCAGTTTATAACAAACAATGACAGAAGAAATCATGCTTTGGAATGTCCAATTTCAATGGTTTCATGAATGTAAACGAAGCAATTTGTGAAAGAAACCATAATTCCTTCTGGTGCGAAACTCGACTGACTGTTCGATCTCTAGTTGGGAGCCGTGGCTTGAATTTCACGCGCCTTCCACCTCTCCTCCCAACTCCGCCCCTTCTGACCCCCCAACCCTTCTGATCCCTCTGCATGTTTGGCCCCCTCCGCCTCCTAAGGTCCTTCGCCGTGGACATTCAGTTCTGAAGGTAAATCTCAGCCCTTATGAAGTTTATTGAACTTCTGCAATTAAATTCAGTTGATATGCAATTCAGATTTGGTACCGATGTATGTTGATATTGTTGTGGAGTAAATTTACCTTTGTAATTAGTTCAGCTATGATGATACTGGCATTTATTTTGTTAAGAAGTGAAAGTGAAATACCTTGTAATTCGACTTGAAAAGGTTGTTTACATACATAGTACCTTATGTTTTGGTAAATTACCCTGCAGACTAGCATTTTAGGAAAAGTGATCTTAGCCAATTGCCATGTGAGTTCCTCTCAATCTGGACTCTCATACAAAACTAATAAGAATTCTATTTTTTGCCAGTTGATGCCACTACATGTACTGTAGCAGCTACTTATTTTATAATTGCACGAGACTTCACAGAAGTGCAGCATTCCAGCATATCAGCAGATGCCAATTGGGATAAACCTGACTAAGTCCTAGTAACAATAAGATCTCTAATATTATATAATTTGGTAGTAAATTGCAGAGAGTGGTTCAAAAGTGGTGCTTGTCTAGCTCCTACAAGTTGATCCTTGATTAAACACTTTTATAAGTCTACAGGCCTTGATTATAAAGCATCTTTTTATATCCAAATGATTTGTCTGTGATTTCTGATATTGTTCTCATCAGTATTCTGCTGTCATGAACTATCATGCACTTGAATGTTGTTATATTAGAATCATGTACTACTTCTGACCCTATATACACTGAAGAGAGCAGTACCGATCACTTTTCAGAATTTGAAAACCTGATTCTTAACTTTCCATTATACTACCTGTTCAATTATGTTTACAGCAAACTGTTGTTAAAGAATGGTGGAACTGTCGGATATCATTGTTGCGCTCAAAGGGATCAAGACATTCTCTAGCCCGGAAAAATATGCTGGCAAGCAAAATTCTTTTGTTTTATGAAGTTAACATAACATGGATAATTATGCTTATGAATATGAGGTGAGTAGCATGGACACGTGTATTAAGCCACTTGCAAGACATCAATTTAGAAATATGATAAATATGCACACATATATCAGCAGAGGCAAAACACAATTTGAAAACAGAATTGTATGGGCAATATAAACTCTGAAGTGTGTACTTGTACCAGTGTTGGCTGATCAAGTTATTTACCAAGCATCTCCTTGTAAACAGTGCCCTTCCTTCCATTGTTGATAAAGATGGGAAAGATGCCTATCAAGTTTATAATTTACCGCACAAGGCTGCATGGGGTGAGTATTTCTTTTTTTTTTTATATATTATTTTTTGTTTGTCCAAATTTCTTAGTTTACTTGATTTTATTTATTGTTTTTTTCCCCATGAAACTATAGCTTGGTGACAAATTTAGTACCCTCAAGATAGTTCAGCAAGATAGTTTAATCTTGAACCCTCAAGGATTTCAAGGTCCTTTCTCCTGTCCTTTGGTGTCTTCTTCTAGTACTTTCATATCCTTTGCGAACTCCATGTCTATATTCACTTGGGTGATGGTGCATTTGTGTTGTATGATGACAGGCAAAACAATAGAACTTCTTGGTGGGAAAGTGGGGGTATCTTGTGGAAAATTCCACTATGGTTCCCCTTTTCGCGAGGCTAGTGGCAGTGTTGACAGGGTTGAGGATATCAACAAGTCCATGATATACTATTTATCATATCCTAATGCATAGAAATTATTTCTTGGGCTGGGAACCAATTGTTCTCTTGTTCCAAAAAAAAAAAATCATTGGGAAACTTTGATACCTTAAAATGGTGGTATACTTTTCTTTTGGACCAGATCTTATGTAATGTTTTTCTTTAATGAGCAGAGACGAGCCTTTGAGAATGGAACCCACAAGCAGGGGACCCTCCTGATTACACTGGCCATGGGTGACAAAATCTTTAAAACTACATAAAGGAATTTGACAGCCTTGGACTTTCTTACGGCATGGATTCACCAGCACGAACCGTCCCAAGTGGCACCACAATCATGAGTATGAAATCAATGACTATGATGCCTTGGTGCACAACTTGAGTTTTAGGTTGCCGATACTAAGAAAACTGCCAAGCAATAGATAGTACAGCAATAGATGGTGCAAATTGTAATTGGTCTCCTGCCAATGAGATAATTAAAAGGTAGTATAAATAAGAATGATTAAGAATATTAATGAGAATACTGTGTTTGGCTTCCCGCTATTTATTATTATTCCTGACAATTGACAATTGCATTAGTACAGATTCTGCTTCTTTTCTGGAATTTTTTGGTAAATAATTGAGTGGATTTTTCTTTCTTCATAATGCATATAATTCTTAATTTATATGTATTCCAGACACAATTTTGAACACATTTCATGTTTAGCACTCATCCAAATTCATTGTGGAAAAATTCGTATAGAAAATAATAAAAATCTGACAAGATATGGGTAAAATTTGCAGAACTGCCCCTGATTTGAAAATTGGTTAAAACACTATGAAGGACACAAAATTAGAACATTTGCTAAATAACAAAGTTGATCCTGATTTCAAAATACACATTTCTGTTAGAGAACATTGAACATTAATATTCAAAAATGATGAAAAAAGGTTCTGTTAGTAGTGCTGATATTAATACTCTCTGAATTCTAACTGTTATACTGATGAGAGCTCTCTTACCTTGACATGCTGACTTGCTCAGTATTAATTCTGAAGATAAAGTAATGCATATTGCTTCTAAACTTCATGTTCAAATTCAAAACACAATTGTTTTAAATAATATGGTGAAATCTCAGTATACTGGTAAATGTTTTATTACTCTTTACTGACAATCTTTAATTGAAAGCATGAAATGCTAATTGTTGTTACTTTGCGAAGCAAGTGACAGAAATCCATTGAACATCTTTAAAACAAGTCATAAATGTGTTTAAAACAAACTACAAACCCAACTACAAGAAACAGCTTTCTGATACCCAAAACTGCCACACTGGTACCAAGTTCTCATTTGTTCTTTGGCTGAAATCGCTTCAAATTGATTACACAATAATGTTCACTATGATGAAACGCCATTAGAACTTGGTTCTATCTTGAAGAAGATACTGACAGGTGGGGTCGCCCCCGTCAGTTTAATTTAATTGGGTATTTTAAATAACAGGCGGGTTACATCCAGCCGTCGGATTTGAGCTTTTCTTGATCTGCGCCGTCGGATTCTCTCATTCAATCTCAGCGAAGAGACCATTTCTCCTTCATATTTTCATTCATGCATGCACATGGTACTGCGAACCAGAAGAAGAAGAGAGATACGGCAGTGGCTTGGTGCACAGAGTAATAGGCGCATGAGACTTCCATGGAGAAAGAAGAGAGCCGGCGAAGGGACCTCTTTTATGTTATGTTTTACTTGTTTCATGCACTTGTCTTACGTGAACCACACTGTGAATATGAATTATCAGTGTCACAGCGCATGGGAAACATGTGCATAGACCACTTTCCCTTATTTCCTCTTCTATCCGGCAACATGGAGGGAATAGGGATCGGTTGTGGTTCAGGATTGTGTAACTTGTGTGTAGCAGCTTCCTCCAAGAGGATTAATGGGTCATCCAGCGCTCTGTTGCATAGCTCTTGCACTCAGAAAATCATGCCCTCCTATTTCTATGGCCTTTCCTCTGTGTTTCTTGGTGTTATGAGTCATTTTATACTTTGAAAAGGGTTGCAGCAACCCATTGCACCATTTTCACACCATTATATCATCATATGATCCTTTTTTACAATTTCACTGTAAATTGCATATCTTGAATTCTGGTGCTCAGAAAATTACAAATAAATATATCAAAATTCTCAGAATTTTATGAGGAATCTTAATATATTATAAGTTTTCAATGTCTTGCAACTTCATGATTCTCCCAAATTGGGCTTCTTGGTATATCTCATAATTTCCTGCAACCAAATTTCTCTCACACTTCTTCTTTTTTATTTTCTTTATCACTTTTCCAAGTTCATGTTTCTTCTTTCAATCTTTTGAGCCTTTTGAGGGGTCAACACTTGGTTCACACTATACAACTTGTGTGCTCTCGCAACTACAAGTCTCTATCAACGGAACCAATAGAGTAGCCGTCACTTTCGTGCACAGCCTGTGCACAGCATGAGATTGTTAGTACTATGGACTTACGATTCCCTACTTAAAGGGAAGGTTTCTGTCACCAACCAACCCAACAGAATACCGTACTATTCATAGGTTATCAGGGATCCGTTCTCACGCTACGTTCTAATGATCGCACCAAAAAATGCACACTTTTACCTAGGGAAACACCTGCAGAATTAATCCAAGTCATTTGCATATGCATTCATTTACATGCATTTTCTAGTGTTTCCCAGTTACTGCTTTATTTTTTGTTGTTTCAAGTCAATTGGAGCAAGAAGTGAAGATTATGGAGCATTTGGAGCATTGTAAGACCTGAAGCCCACCTTACAGTCCGTAAAGGTTGCATCCGACAGCAAGAACAAAATTGGCAAGAATCTAGAATTGATGGCTATATAAACTGCAATCAGAACAGCAAATGGGGCATGTTCCATACCACGTTTCATCTACCTTTGAGAGGGATTTGAGAGCCGCCTTGGAGAGGAAGAAAATAACTTACTTGCAGGAGAAGCCGGGGGAGAAGCCAAGAGACCGATTGAGATTTGACGAGACGAGCCGGCAACACGACGAGGGAGTTCACGCACGTGCAACCATCGGAGCTGATCTTCACATCTGTTCCTTTTCTTTACTCTTCTTTGTGATTGATTTGTTGTTGGTTGGTTGTATGCTGACTTGTCTTACTTGTTGTATTTGCTTGTTTGTTATCATGGTCATGTCCGGCTAAATTCTTAGTTTCTAGGATTAGGATGATGACTTGAACTTGGTTTTTGGTATTTATGCGATTACTTGGTTATCTTTTATTTTAGTTCTCTGTATACTGTGTATTGATTGAAACTGCATTCTATGCTTGGGTTGTGTGCTCGAATTGGTCATGCATTTGGGTAGTTAAATGTCTAGAATCCAGTTACTGCTTTGATTTGGTCCAATTTTCAGAAAAATAGAGCTTTTTGGAGCTGTTTGGACCAAATTTGGAGCAAGGAGCAAAAATAGGCGATGGAACACATTCCTTGCGTGCCGCAAGCACAACAAAACCGCCATTTCTATTTCTTGCTGGCTCGCAACCGCCAAGAACTATTTCAAGCAACCGCCAAGAACTATTTCAAGCAACCGCCAAGATGTAATTTCAAGCGACCGACAGTGTTATTTCAGGCACTTGCGACCCGCAAGACCCCTCTTGCGGGCCGCAAGCAGGTCAAAACCTTCTGAACTTCTATTTTTTGGCGCACTCGCTTATTTTAGGCGATCTCTTTTGGGACCTCTACCTAATTTCGCCCCAAGAGACCAGAAGTCGGTTGTTTAATTCTGAGAATGTCCTCGCCTATATAAGCATCATTTTTTAGGGTTCTAGATGTCATGTTGTGTTAGGAGTTAAGTCATGTTGTGTTAGGAGTTAAGTTAGAGTTGTTTTGAGTTAAGTTAGAGGTCAAGTTAGAGTCAAGTTTTAAGGAGTCAAGAGAAGGTTGGAACGCCGCTCAAGTCAAGAAGACGGTTACTCGTGCCTTCTTAATCTTCATCGGTGTTTACTTGTTCTCTTACTTGTTGTTTTTATTTTCTTTAGTCATGTCTGAATAGTTTTCTTTGTTCTTAGGATTTAGGATGATGTTTGTTTGCATGGATTGATTGCTTACTTGTTAGACTTAAGTTATTTTCAAGTTACTTTGCGCTTTCATTAAATTGTGCTTGTATTGTTTCTTGCTTGTTTGGTAAACCTGTGGATTAGGCCAAATTTAGTGTGGTTAAAATATCATCTGACCAAGAATTGATATCTGTACTAATTGGGTTGATAACTTGTTGTCCTAGTGTACCCGAGAGGAGAAATTGCGGTTTGGCGAGAGTTGAATCGAACCCTAGAACAAAAGTGAATTGAATTTAGGTTTAGAGATAATCCTATAAATTTCTATTGAACTAAAAGCGTTAAAAGTACCAACACATGAGAATTGACGGACTTGTAACATCTCTGGTTTGATTAGGAATTGATAACTTGAGTCCAAACACCGAAACATTAACATAACCGCCGTCTGTCAGTTACTTGCGGACCGCAAGAGACATCTTGCAGGCCGCAAGCACTTGTAGTCGGTTGGAAAATAGAGGTGCATCGTTACTAGATCGTAGTATAGCTAGGGTCGAACCATAAGGACGGATTGGTAAACAGGACTTAACCTATCTTACTAACCACAAAGACGGATAGGTGAACCACTGCCTTGTATGCATGTTTTGGAGATATCACACTAATTACTTAAGTTGCATTTGAAGCGCGTTAAAGTACTTATTTAACGAATATAAGTGCGTTAAGATGTCAATAACACTCCAAATAGCAATAAATTGCAATTTGAACGCATTTTAATGGCTTTAAGTGTGTTTTCAATAAATTTTGACCTCATTTGCGCACATTATAATGCAAAACTGGTCTCAAATGACTTAAATAGCATCTAAAGCGTGTTAAAGTACTTATCTAATGAATATAAGTAAAAGATGCCATTAACATTCCAAATAGCAACAAAATTGCAATTTGCACGCATTTCAATGAATCTAAAGTGAAAGATGCCAATAACGTTCTCAATCAATTTTGACCTCATTTACGCACATTATAATGTCAAAGTTGGTTTTAAATGACATAAATTGCATTAGAAGTGCATTAAAGTACTTATAAGTACATTAAGATGCTAATAACACTCCAAATAGCACTTAAATTCAATTTAAACACACTTAGATGGCTCTAAGTGTGTTTTCAATCCTGACCTCGTTTGAGCACATTATAATTCCAAAATTGGTTTCAAATGACTTAAATCTAAAGCGCGTTGAGGTACCATTTAACAAATATAAGTGCATTAAGATGCCAATAACAATCTAAATAGCAATAAATTGCAATTTAAACGCATTTAAATGGCTCTAACCGTCTTTTCAATCAAACGACATTTGCGCACATTATAATGTCAAAACTGGTTTGAAATGACATAAATTGCATCTAAAGCTCATTAAAGTACTTATCTAACGAATATAAGTGCGTTAAGATACCAATAAGACTCAAAAACTAGCAAACGAATATAGTACGTTAAGATGCCAATAACACTCCAAACAGTACCAAATTTAAATTAAACACATTTAAATGCCTAAGTGTGTTTTCAATTAAATTTGGCCTCGTTTGCACACATTATAATTCCATAACTGGTATCAAAAGATTTAAATT
The DNA here is from genome assembly GCA_030179965.1 of Cyperus esculentus. Classification (NCBI taxonomy): domain Eukaryota; kingdom Viridiplantae; phylum Streptophyta; class Magnoliopsida; order Poales; family Cyperaceae; genus Cyperus; species Cyperus esculentus. Next base: position 3,466,737 of record JASGLE010000045.1, read on the forward strand.
GCATGTAAAGCGCGTTAAGGTACTTATTTACCGAATATAAGTGCCTTAAGATTCTAATAACACTTCAAATAACAATAAGTTACAATTTGAACGCATTTAAAATGGCTATGAGTGTGTTTTCAATAAATTTTGATCTCGTTTGCGCACACTATAATGCCAAATTGGTCTCAAAATAACTTAAATAGCATCTCAAGTGCGTTAAAGTTCTTACCTAATGAATATAAGTGAAAGATGTCAATAACACTTCAAATAGTAATAAATTACAATTTGAACGCATTTCAATGGCTCTATGTGTCTTTTTAATCAATTTTGACCTCCTTTGCGCACATTATAATTCCAAAATTGGTTTCAAACTTAAATAGCATCTAAATGACGTTAATAAAGTACTTATCTAACGAATATAAGTGTGTTAAGATACCAATAACACTTTGAGTAGCAATAAATTACAATTTGAATGCATTTAAATGGCTCTGAGTGTGTTTCAAAAAAAATTTGACCTCGGTCGCACACATTATAATATAAAAAATTGTTTTAAATGACTTGCATATAAGTGCGTTAAGATCACAATAACACTCGAAATAACAATAAATTACAATTTGAACGCATTTAAATGGCTCTAATTGTTTTTCCAATCAATTTTGACTACGTTTGCGCACATTATAATGTCAAAACTGGTTTCAAATGATATAAATTGCATCTGAAGGGCATTAAAGTACATATCTAACGAATATAAGTGCGTTAAGATGCCAATAACACTCCAAAACTGACAAACAAATATAGCACCAAATAGCACCAAAATTTAATTTAAACGTATTTAAATCCTAAGTGTATTCTTAATTAATTTTGACATCGTTTGCACACATTATAATTCTATAACTGGTATCAAAAGACTTAAATTGCATCTAAAGCGCGTTAAAGCACTTATTTACTGAATATAAGTCTTTTAAGATGCCAATAACACTTCAAATGGCAATAAATTGTAATTTGAACACATTTCAATAATTTTTGACCTTGTTTGCGCACATTATAATACCAAAACTGGTTTTAAATGACTTAAATTGCATTTGAAGCGTATTTAATTACTTATCTAATGAATATATGTATATTAAGACGCCAATAACATTCCAACACTTGCTCTAACGAATATAAGTATGTTGTTTTGACCTCGTTTGTGCACATTATAATAATACCAAAACGGGTTTCAAATGACTTAAATTGCATATAAGTGTGTTAAGATGCCAATAACACTCGAAATATCAATAAATTGCAATTTGAACACATTTAAATGGATATGAGTGTTTTTAATAAATTTTGACATCGTTTGCGCACATTATAATGCCAAAACTGGTTTTAAATGACTTAAATTGCATTGAAGTACATTAAAGTACTTACGTAATGAATAAAAACGCGTTATGATGCAATTAACACTCCAATTAGTAGTAAAATGCAATCTAAACGCATTTGAATGGTTCTAAATGTATTTTCAATCAATTATGACTATGTTTGAGCACTTTAAATTGCCAAAAATGTTTTCAGATGACTTCAATGTATCTGAAGTGTGTTAAAGTACTTATTTATGGAATATTAGTGCGTTATGATGCAAATAAAGCTTCAAATAACAATACAATGTAATGTGAATGCATTTCAATGCCTCTAAGTGTGTTTTTAAACAATTTGTATAATATGCCATATCAAGCTCATCTATGACACCTATCTTGTTCAAAATTTTTTGCTCATTTCTCCTCCAAGATTCAAAACACATCCAATTGTTCCATATTATGTCTTAAATAATCCGTACGGATCTTTTTGTTGAAACATTTATCTTAAAATATTTTGGGGTGATCCTTCCAAATACATCAATTTTAAGGATTTTTATTTGATATGGGCTTGGTTCGTATTCTTCCAACAGGTGCAAGCTCCTGCCGTTAATTACCTTGAATCATCTTCAGGAACCTCCAATTAAGAGACTTTGTGAATTGTGCAGCACTTTATTTGATAATAAGAGTCTGGAGATATCATTAGATAATAACCAGGTGTATGTGTCTGATTATTGTATATATATCATGATATGGATTTGAGAGAACCGGGCGAGCTTTATATATGACCCGACCGATTATATTGTATATAAAATGAGATTTGTTGACATGACTAATCAATTTAAATATGCGATTAGTTTAAAATGACTAATCAAATTGGATATGAGATTATTTTCGCATGACTAATCAAATTAGATATGAGATTTCCATTTGGATCAATAATTTTATCATGGCAGCGCGAGGCCGATCACAAGATTACGAACGCGACGACGCGAGGCCAATAGCAAGATTATGTACTCAACTAAACACAAATTCTCAAATTTGTACTTAATGAGAATATCTTTATAAGAATTATTAAATTTAGACCGATGGTAGTTGGAGTATCAAATGACACTCAAATTGAATGAAATTTGAAACACAATCGATCTATAAGTAAATAAATATGTCTTTTTCTTCCTGGTCTAATAATGTGTAGAATTCCTAATGTTTTATACAAAGTGAAGAAAAACAAAGGAAAATTCATGAAAGGAAGACTTATGTCATACTTTTTACTTTCTATTTTTGAAATCTTATCTTTTTGGTCAGTTTTAAAAGATATTTAAATGAGTACAAAATTCCTAATGTTTGTATAAAAATGACAAAAAGGAATATCTACAAGGAATTGACATTTATTTTGAAATTTGGTCTTTGTCGCCTTTATCTATTTTTTTTATTTAAAAAAGGAACTTTATTTTTCTCCTTTGAACTTCAAAATGCACTCAAAAGAACACAAAAATTCTCAAATGTGTGTTTGATGAGAAAATATTTACAAGAAATGACAAACACATAAAAAAAATGTCATTGTCCAAGTGTCTTTGCTACTTGAACATTTGTTTGTACACTTTTAAATTTATTTCAAGAAAAAGCATTTTTGTGTTTTTTAATTTGAAATTTCAAAATATGCTTAAATGAGCATAAAATTTTCTAAAATTTGTAAAAAATGATGTAGGAAGATATTTACAAGAGAATAGAGATTTTTATTTTGAAAATTTGTGTCTTTGTCCTTTTTGAATTTGAATTAAAATTTTTAAATTTGAAATTTTGAATTTTGAAAATTTGAAATGTTTTTGTACAGAAAAATCGTAATTTGTGAAATGAATTGTAAAATTGATTTTGGCATTTATGGAGTTCGGGAACTATTTTTGAACTTTTTTTATTTGAGAATCTTGAAATATTCTAAATTCATATTGGGCCGTTCAATTTCTGGGTCAACTTCGCAAGTTCATGAGCCTGATGAATTAGTCTTGCTTGGTTTCGGCTGGGACAGAGGAATTTAGCTCGCTGGGCCTCACTTCTCTTTCCCTTCAACTGGGCCGATTCTTCTGATCTGGAAAACTGAGAAGAACCATGGAGCTTGGGTTTGACATCAATCCTGCCCGTCGGAAAGAGAGCAGCGCTGAGTTCCGGCGCCGGCACTTCAGATCGTCAATCGGGCGGCACCTCTGAGATCGTGAAGACAGGAGCAATCCATCTATGGTCTTCGATTGCACAAAGGTGCAGCAAGGAACACTCGCAATGCTCGTAGAATAACTTTTGGGGTTTGAATTGAAAGGGAAGTACTGTAGAAGAGGAAGAGCGTGACCGGTGGAGGGAGAGCGCGACCGGCGCGACTGGAATGACAGAGACGACTGACGAGGGTTCCAGATTCGTCTTCTCTCCGTGGTTCGAGCGCCTCTCCGCTGTTTCTCCTCTGAATCGCAGAAAGAAGATGAAAAATACCGACGGAAGGGACGAAAGAGAAGGCTAACGGAAGGGGCGAGGGGCTAACGGAAGTATTAAACGTAGAAAGATTTACAATTTTGCCCTTTTCAAAATTGAGGGCTGATATTTGTGCGCATATTAATTTCGCTTAATTGAATTTTTTTTTGATCCATAGCAGCATCGCTCTATTCTTGTTATTATTTATATTTAATATTTATTTATTTTATTTCTTTTACCATCATCATTATCATTCATATTAATATTATGTAGTATCATTCTCATCACTATTATTATCATTATTACTAGTATTATTATCTTGTCATTATCTCTAGGACTAGTTTTTCACTATTACTATTGTTATTATTGTTCTTTCTTTCTTTATCTATTTTATCTTTGTTATAATCATGATCATCATTGGTATTATTATTATGTAGTATCATTCTCATTACTATTATTATTGACACGCTCAGACGGTATAGGCTTTTAAATGCCCTAAGTATACTCTCGATCGCAAGTGTACGATTTAATGCAGTACAGTCGGGGTCGAATCCACAGGGACGGAATTAATTCTTAAACTAGACTATAAACTCGTTTCTAATCTTAACAGATAATATTTTTGGTATTTTTGGTATAAAAAGGGGGGTTTTGTTTGAGATTGGTTTCCTAAACAATTAAAAGTAAATAACAGAAGGTAAAGACTTAAAACAGATATTAAAAAGGCGTTCCTAAGGTTTTCAGAATCAGTTTGCTGTCTGGATCAACTGTTTGCGGCCCGCAAAATTTCTCTTGCGGGTCATAAGGGGTATTGTCAGAGGATAACCAATGCTTGCAGGCTGCAAGATGTCTCTTGCGTCACAAGCAACGCTGCACCTCTGTTATATAGCTATCTGCAGAGGCTTGCGGGTCAGAACTTTTGCATGCAGACCGCAAGTAACTAACATAAAGCTGTTTATGTTCTGGTTCGGTGTTTTAACTTAAGTTATCAATTTCTAACTAAACCTAAGACGTTACAAGGACCTCAGGTGTCACGTTTTGGTACTTTTAACACTTTTAGTTTAATAGAAATTTATAGATTTATCTCTAAACCTAAATTCAATTTACTTTTGTTCAAGGATTCGATCTAACTCTCGTCAAACCGCAATTTCTCCTCTCGGATACTCTAGGACAGTAAACTATCAATCCAATTAGTGCAAATAAGAATTCTTGGTCAGTTGATGTAATTAACCACACCGGATTTGGCTTAATCCGCGGGTTTACCAAACAAACAAGCAAAGGTAAAAGCACAATTTCAAGTAAAGAGAAGTAAATTGAAAACAATGTAAGTCTAAACAAGCATACAGTTAATCCATACAAACAAACATCATCCTAGACCCTAAGAACTAGTAAACTACTCAGACATGACTAAAGAAAATAAAAACAACAAGTAAGAGAAAAAGAAAACACCGATGAAGATTAAGAAGGCGCGGGTAACCGTCTTCTTGACTTGAGCAGCGTTCCCACCTTCTCTTGACACCCTAAAACTTGACTCTAACTTAACTCCTAACACAATATTATATCTAGAATCCTCAAAGATGATGCTTATATAGGCGAGGATGCTCCCAGAAATAAACAACCGACTTCTGGTCTCTAGGGACGAAAATTAGGTAGAGATCCCAAAAGAGATCGCCTAAAATAAGCGAGTGCGCCAAAAAATAGAAATTACAGTCGGTTTTGACCTCCTTGCGGCCCGCAAGAAGAGTCTTGCGGGTCGCAAGTGCCTGAAATAGCACTGTCGGCTGCTTGAAATAACTCTTGGCGGTTGCGAGCGCCAGAAAATAGAAGTCCAGAAAGTTTTGACCTCCTTGCGGCCCGCAAGGTCGTGTTTGCGGCTCGCAAGGTGCTTAATTTAGCGCTCGCTACCCAGCAGACGGTTGCCAGCGCCAGCAAGATGTAGAATTTTGTAGTTTCAGGATGCTTGCGGCCCGCAAGGAGTGTATTCCAGCGCCACAATGTCGCTCTGTGCTCCAAGTCGTGTCCAAATAGCTCCAAAAGCTCCATTTTCCTTAAAATTGGACCAAAGCAAAGCAGTAACCAGATTCTAGACATTCTACTACCTAAATGCATATGAACTTAGGAATTTTAGGTCAAAATAAAGGTGCAAGTCTGGTAAAAATGCAAATATAAATGCGGTGCATCAATTATTATTATTACTACTACTATTATCATCATCATCAATATTACGATCATGATCATCATCGCAATCATCATTATCTATACTATTAATTTCACTATCGGACTACTATTATTTTCAAAATCATCTTTTTGGCCACCGCCATTAGCATTGGGTTCTACTTGGTTTCATTTCTAGTCTATCCCAACTTGTTTGGGACTAAAGGCTTGGTTGTTGTTGTTATAATCTATTTAGAAAAATAAAGTAAAAGTACTATGTAACTATGTTACAGAGTATTTATTTTTTATATTTTTTTATTTTAATTAACAACTTTAATTTAAAATTGTCCTTTGACTATTGTGCAAATGTTTGTATCTGAACCCGAAATACAAATACCTCAATATATATTTTATATGCTTGAAATTTTGATTTATTGTTCGTATGAAAATATTTTTAGACATACTACTATATTAAATTTTCTATTTTTTATTAAAAAAATAAATATTTTTTAATAAAAGAACACATGGAGAAAAAGAGGTGCTCAAGACACTTTTCGTCTTATACCAAACAATTAGAAATAATTTGGTGATAATTAAAATATCAGACATGAATTAATCTTGAACGACTCTATTGTTGTGTGTACCTTTGTGAAAAAAATTGTTCTTGGACATACAAAATTGGGATACACGTTCTATCATATATTAAGGTCATAATAAATTTATCTTTTTAATTATTATGATATTAACATATATAAGAAAACATAAACATAGTAGGATATTTTGCATAATAGTCTAATTATGTATATAGCACGAGCATATCTACGGTGAACTTAAATTGATGGAGGCCTTCCGTGAGCTTAACATCAAAGTCATATCAAATCATTTTTAATTTGAATTTATTATATATATATGAAAATAATTACGGTGCTTTGCAAAATAGTGATTTGGAAATAACATGCCCCAACTCTATATAGAACTACTTAAGGCCGGTGCTTTGCAAAATAAAATAATATTTTACTTTACACTCGTATCTCGTAAATTGTAACTTTAATGGTAGATCCGATTGAACTTGTGCATTAAAATATTAAAATCTCATTGAATACCAAATTTTTTTTTATTTTTGGAGATTTTTAAATATTTTTACCTTTTTTGAAACATGACTTAAATTTGAATTCCAAATGGATTATTTATACTATTATTTTTAGCTGTCTTTCAGAAATATAAAAGTAATTATAAATCTCCAAAAATAGAAAATTTGATATTTGGTGAGATTTCAATATGCGGGATCCGCCATTATTAAGACTATTTCCTATATATATAATTATCTGTGACGGGCGGCAGCACATCGCACTTCTGCAATACTTCTTTGTTTCGTCGTGCTTAATATCTACCAAAAGGTCAGTTATCCCTCCTTTTTCTGTTTGTTTTTTTTTTTTTTTTTTCTTTCGATTGAAATATTCTTATTTGCAGGACCGTTTAATTTATTATTGGTTTGAAAATCAGCATAAAACTAAAATTGATGAAGCAGCAAATCTAACTTGATGCTGATTGGGATTAGAAAAGTCGAAATAATGCACATACGTATACAGAATAGATTGAGAACAGTTATTCACCGTTGTTTGAGAGGAAACCTTCCAAAGACACTATTATTTTCTCTCTTTTTTTTTAATATATTGCCGATTAATTAATGGGTGTTTCCTTTTTTATTCATATAGTATGTTCTAAGGTTTGGTATTGCTTTGTTTATCGCAACTCCTGTTTTTGATCTTGTTCTGTTGTAACCCGTAATTTGTTGGAGTTCCAATATAAACATTCCTCAAAACCTTTAATATAAAAAAATAATATTTTAATTATTTGTTACGATTGATGCACCTTTTTTGTATCAATTTAGTATTTACATCCAATTTTCTGATATAACTAATTTCCGCTACAAACTAACAGAATTAGGAATTGTTGCCATGACTACTTGGTCGGACCTGACATATGATATACTTGAACACATAACAAGCTTTCTTCCTTTTCCTGATCATTACCGATTCGGTGCTGTTTGCAAAAACTGGAGATTGGTTATAAAACAGAAGCAGCATCCTCCGACCATTCAACTCCCATGGCTAGTACTTGATGAGGATACAACGACAAAGAAACGTAAATTCTATAGCTTGTCTGAAAACAAGCTCTACTCCATTGATATTCCAGAGTTGCAAGGTCGTTACATATGTGGATCTTCATATGGATGGCTTTTTGCAATAGATACCAAAATCGATGGTATTCTCATAAACCCCTTTACTCGAGAGTTCTATGAGCTACCACCCTTTCCGCCGTTCATTGATGGAGATGATTTGGCAACTCTTGTTGAAAATGTGCCTGATGGCATTGAGGATCCTGGAATATGGACATTTGCAAAGATGCAAACCTCAATTGTCTATAAGGCCATATTATCTCATGATCCCAAGGATAAGTCAGATTATACCGCTATGATATTGTATGGTCACAAAAATTCTCCAGCATTCTGGAGGCCGGGAGATTCATCTTGGACATTGGTAGAATTTTCATGGAGACTGGAGGATGTTATATACTTCAAGGAAAACTTCTATGCTATCTCATCAACAAACGAGCTCCATGTGGTTGATTTTGAACCAAATCCAAAATTGAGAAAAGTTGGACCTCAAATGGGGATAAATGGTTTTCCAAAACAAAGGTATTTGTTAGAGTTCAAGGGAAACATCCTTGTTGTTGAGAGATTTTGTAAACGAGTAGAAGAAGATAAATGTATTACTGTGGACTTCAGTGTGATGGAACCAAACTTGGAGGAACATTGTTTGTACTATTGGTACGATTTTGATATGTACACAATATTCCTGAGCCGAAATTCTACTATATTTGTCAATTCAGATGAATTACCCCAGTGCAAAAGGGGTGGTATATATTTCACTCACCTAACTCAGTTATACTGTGCAGAAAAATATGGGTGTCATGACATTGGTTACTATGATATGATAGAGGAGAAGGTGAGCACATTTTATCCATTTGAAGTATTTCCTCCTCGAGTAGGCTCACCGATTTGGCTCACTCCAAATCCAAGTTAGACCACTTCAAAATTGTGCATGCCTCTTATCCATGAGAATCTCTATTGAGTCGCGACATGTTTATTGTAGTTTTGCATTTTTTTGTTTTGTTTGAAAGCTTTGAAATTTTAATCTTACTCCTTATATCAATAATTAACTACTTTTTATTACAATTTGAAATAATTTAGAAACTGATTTGACCTTTTTACTCATTATTAGACCTTAATTTGCTATGGAAAAGTGATTCCGTTTGTATTATGTACCAATGCTTTCAGGCACTTGTTACAAAACGAGTAAGTGCATGCTATTATCAGTTTGCTTTCTTGATTTCACTTGAAGGAAGAGCAATTACGAAATCAGCACGGCCAGGAAAAAAAAAATTAAGAGAGAGAGAGAGCACGTGTTCTATAAGAAAATCAGAATTTTGCTAGGTCCCATTTTCAATTTACCTTCATTATCACTTTAATTTATCAAGAAAAAAGAGAATCTATTACATTCCGTCTTGAAGCATTGTCCATTGATCTCTCAAAACTCCTTTCAATATCATGATATGCTTGTATTAATATTAAGTATAGCTACCGTAAGTTTAAACTCAAATAGTGTAACACCCATGATTTTGGACTTTTTGCATATTCGGTAATTTGAATTCATTAGTAAAAATATTTTTTCATATATCAATACCTTCAGATATCAATATTAATTAGATAATGAAAATAAATATAATACAAAAGAATTAGATGCTAAAAAAAAGAGGCGCAACTCCTATAATTAGATTGATCCTATAATTATTGTTAAATTATAATTAGCATTCACATCTTTGTTAAACCTATATAAGTTTGCAAAATCTTGGACGACCCATTTGATTTTTTTTAGAAACAACAATTAAGCCCGATGCAATTAAATCAATAAATAACATTACATAATATATGTAATCAATTAACTCGAGACCTGATGTAACACCCATAAACAGAGCATTCTTAAAATAGTTAACACCAAATTAATTAGACCCTATAGTGCCTGCGTTCAAATAACCGTTCTCAATATCTCACATACTATTGATCATAATTTTTATAATTAAAAGTTTTAAACCGAACCCTATGTAAGCCATCTCCCCTGTTCCCCTTGATGCACAGCCAAAACCAACCAGCAGCGACTAAATCTATGCAAATTATATATACGATCAAGAGAAACAATTTGTTAATATGAAAGGTTGAAAAAGCGGCTGTAGCGGCCACAATATCGGCGCTATAGAGTTTTGGGAGATAAAAACGTAACCATACTACCAGTTTTTGGTTAATTTAGCGTAATTAAACTCATAGCGGGCTACATAGTGGGCATAGCGGTTCAATAGCGTGTTTTGGGAGCTATGCAAACCGCTTTATCGGCAAGTCACGCTATGGACTAACTCACTAAATTAAGCTGTTACGATTTTTTATTTGGGTTCGGATCTTTATTCATTGGACTGACCCATTAAATAATTTAATCCAAAAAGATAAAGAATGGGAATCATATTCTTAAGTACAGCTCACGCCTTCTTGGTTTCCTCTTGAAAGAAAAACCACACTCAACCCTTTGCTCAGTCCCAAACAAATAGAAGCTTCTACTCAAATTCTCAGAGTCATGAATGGTGACCTCAATTAATACACTTCCATTTGTGATTTCTCTACATCTGCGAGTTCTCATTTAAGCTTTCTCAGCTAATTGTTGATCCATGAAACCTCCTCATCCATTGGGCTTGTATTTTGTTTCCTCTATATTTGCTACTTTGTAATATGAGAGAAAGAATAGAATAGATTGAAGTTTCCAAAACATTTGGGTGCCTTCTCCTCTTATTCTCTCCTCTTGAAACCCTAGGCTGCCGAGGAGGCCGGTCAGCGGCCTCCCTCAGCCGCATTCTCACCGATCTGTTCTAACAAACTGGTATCAGAGCTTTAGGCTAGTGCTTCCGTCCCTCAGTTAGCTTCCATTGTTACGTGTGGATCGACCCCTTCCTCTCTTGTTTGTTCGAGCGTGTGAAAGAGCACACAAAGACCAGCGATCTCACATTTTGTTTGGGGGGCTTCTATTGTATTATCATAATTTGAGGATTTTTGGGATTTTTCATGGACAAAATAACTCTCATGTGTTTGTTTTGTTTAATTGAAAAACTTGTTTCTCTGTTTTCTTTTTAAGAACCAAAACTCTTTTATGTGAAATTAAAACATGTACACTTGGCTCTTCATTGGGAAAAAAAAAAGAAAAGAATGAAAAACACATTAAGCATTAATTATTTCATTTCATTTTTGAAGCTAATAACTTATTCTCTTTATTGGTTTAAAGGTTTATGGGTTTATGGGTTAAATAGGTTATTAGTTTATGGGTTTATGGGTGTGTGAGTTTATGTGTGTACGTATGGGCTAATGGGTTTATGGGTTTGTGAGTTTCTGAGTTCATGGGTTTATAGGTTCATGGGTTCATGGGTTTATAGCTTAATGGTTTTATGGGTTACTGTAGTGGCCCGGATTTTTACAAATGGAAATTTGAGCCGTCCGCCACACTTTTCAACGCAAGGCGTCAAAACAAGAAAGTCAACAATATAAATTTTATGCCACAAATTCATATTACATTTTACAAAATAACATATTTTTAATATCATACATCAATTTAAACAAAATACAGTAGAAGTCTTTTCCTATAACAAATATCTATAAAAAAAAAATAAAACTAAATCTTTAGAAACAATTTCCAAACTCTTCATTTACGTGGAAACTAGCAATTTCTTCCTTACCTGCGAAAAGGGGCACAAAGGTGGGCATGAGAAACCGAGTGTTTCCCAGTACAAAAAGGAAATCCAAACGAATGTATAACAAACGAGATCAATTATCAAAGTGTATTAATCGATTCATTAAATGTCAATTTTTAAAGTCTATTAAATGTCAATATTAAGAGTCTGTCTATTTGGTAATGTCATATTCCTAATCCTGGTTCTAGGTTTTCCGTCCCAATTCAAATACAACATAAGTCAATGACTAGTACGAAACTATATCGATATCAATCAATCTATAGATCAATCAATTAGGCGATGCTCGTTGTCGGACGATAATCCCTCAACCAGTGTCCTAGATAGAGAGGGCGGAATAACACGGTACCGGAAATTCACCTATAGAGGGCAAAGCCCAGACAATAGAGGCGAACGAAGCGATAGTCTTGATTCAAACGAATACCATTGATGCGCACTGGATCTCCCTGGGCGGTCCGCCCTATCATCCCGGCGACCCGCCCCAGAAAGACCCGAAAACGCGCATGCAATGTAGGAAGTTCACGAGCAGGCCGGTGGTCCGCCCCGGGTGCTGGGTGGTACGCCCCAGAGACGCGCACCATCGCGCTGAAGTCCGAGACGAGCTCGGCGGTCCGCCCCGGGGGCCCGGCAGTCCGCCCCAAACAGTTTTGATGCGCGATTTTGAGTTTTTCTTTGCGTTTTTAGGGGTATTTTTGTACTTGTTGCTTTATGTTGTCTCTTAGGGTTCTGTTTTTTGTTTTCCTATTTAAGTAATGTCATGCCCTTTGCGCATAACCAGTAGTTGTTTATGTATCAAATATCCAGAAATCGAGAATCTGTGTGATTTCTCACAAAAATCTCTCTTGTTCTTTGGTCTAGGGTTTAGGGTCTAGGGTCTATGGTCTTGGGTCTTGGGTCTTGGGGTTTTGGGCTTTCGGGTTTGGGTTTTGGGGTTTGGGTTTGGGGTTTTGGGGTTTGGGGGTCGGGGTTTTGGGGTTTCGGGCTATCGGGTTCGGGTTTTGGGGTTCGGGGATCGGGGTTCAGGGTTCGGGGTTCGGGGTTCGGGGATCGGGGTTCGGGGTTTTGGTTTCGGGTTTCGGGGTTCGGGGTTTCGGTTTCGGGTTTCGGGGTTTCGGGGTTTCGGGGTTCGGGGTTTCGGGGTTCGGGTTTCGGGGTTTCGGGTTTGGGGTTCGGGGTTTCGGGATTCGGGGTTTCGGGGTTCGGGTTTCGGGGTTCGGGGTTTCGGGTTTTAGGGTTTCGGGTTTCGGGTTTCGGGTTTTGGGTTTTTGGGGTTTCGGGTTTGGGGTTCGGGTTTTAGGGTTTTAGGGGTTTCGGGTTTCGGGTTTTGGGTTTTTGGGGTTTCGGGTTTCGGGTTTTTAGGGTTTCGGGGGTTTAGCGTTCGGGTTTCGGGTTTTTAGGGTTTCGGGGGTTTAGCGTTCGGGGTTTAGGGTTTTTAGGGTTTCGGGGGTTTAGCGTTCGGGGTTTAGGGTTTAGGGTTTCGGGGGTTTAGGGTTCGGGGTTCGGGGTTCGGGATTTGGGGTTCGGGGTTAGGGGTTTGGGGTTCCGGGTTTTAGGGGTTCGGGGTTCGGGATTCGGGGTTCGGGGTTCGGGGTTCGGGGTTCGGGGTTCGGGGTTGAGGGTTCGGGGTTCGGGTTTTAGGGTTCGGGTTTCGGGTTTTAGGGTTCGGGTTTCGGGGTTTAGGGTTTGAGGGTTCGGGGTTTAGGGTTTCGGGGTTTCGGGTTTTAGGGTTTCGGGTTAGGGTTTAGGGTTTCGGGGTTTCGGGGTTTTAGGGTTTCAGGGTTTTAGGGTTTTAGGGTTTCGGGGTTTCGGGGTTTTAGGGTTTCGGGGTTTCGGGGTTTTAGGGTTTGGGGTTTAGGGTTTAGGGTTTAGGGTTTAGGGTTTAGGGTTTGGGGTTTGGGGTTTGGGGTTTGGGGTTTAGGGTTTAGGGTTTAGGGTTTAGGGTTTAGGGTTTAGGGTTTAGGGTTTAGGGTTTAGGGTTTAGGGTTTAGGGTTTAGGGTTTAGGGTTTAGGGTTTAGGGTTTAGGGTTTAGGGTTTAGGGTTTAGGGTTTAGGGTTTAGGGTTTAGGGTTTAGGGTTTAGGGTTTAGGGTTTAGGGTTTAGGGTTTAGGGTTTAGGGTTTAGGGTTTAGGGTTTAGGGTTTAGGGTTTAGGGTTTAGGGTTTAGGGTTTAGGGTTTAGGGTTTAGGGTTTAGGGTTTAGGGTTTAGGGTTTAGGGTTTGGGGTTTGGGGTTTGGGGTTTGGGGTTTGGGGTTTGGGGTTTGGGGTTTGGGGTTTGGGGTTTGGGGTTTGGGGTTTGGGGTTTGGGGTTTGGGGTTTGGGGTTTGGGGTTTGGGGTTTGGGGTTTGGGGTTTGGGGTTTGGGGTTTGGGGTTTGGGGTTTGGGGTTTGGGGTTTGGGGTTTGGGGTTTGGGGTTTGGGGTTTGGGGTTTGGGGTTTGGGGTTTGGGGTTTGGGGTTTGGGGTTTGGGGTTTGGGGTTTGGGGTTTGGGGTTTGGGGTTTGGGGTTTGGGGTTTGGGGTTTGGGGTTTGGGGTTTGGGGTTTGGGGTTTGGGGTTTGGGGTTTGGGGTTTGGGGTTTGGGGTTTGGGGTTTGGGGTTTGGGGTTTGGGGTTTGGGGTTTGGGGTTTGGGGTTTGGGGTTTAGGGTTTAGGGTTTAGGGTTTAGGGTTTAGGGTTTAGGGTTTAGGGTTTAGGGTTTAGGGTTTAGGGTTTAGGGTTTAGGGTTTAGGGTTTAGGGTTTAGGGTTTAGGGTTTAGGGTTTAGGGTTTAGGGTTTAGGGTTTAGGGTTTAGGGTTTAGGGTTTAGGGTTTAGGGTTTAGGGTTTAGGGTTTAGGGTTTAGGGTTTAGGGTTTAGGGTTTAGGGTTTAGGGTTTAGGGTTTAGGGTTTAGGGTTTAGGGTTTAGGGTTTAGGGTTTAGGGTTTAGGGTTTAGGGTTTAGGGTTTAGGGTTTAGGGTTTAGGGTTTAGGGTTTAGGGTTTAGGGTTTAGGGTTTAGGGTTTAGGGTTTAGGGTTTAGGGTTTAGGGTTTAGGGTTTAGGGTTTAGGGTTTAGGGTTTAGGGTTTAGGGTTTAGGGTTTAGGGTTTAGGGTTTAGGGTTTAGGGTTTAGGGTTTAGGGTTTAGGGTTTAGGGTTTAGGGTTTAGGGTTTAGGGTTTAGGGTTTAGGGTTTAGGGTTTAGGGTTTAGGGTTTAGGGTTTAGGGTTTAGGGTTTAGGGTTTAGGGTTTAGGGTTTAGGGTTTAGGGTTTAGGGTTTAGGGTTTAGGGTTTAGGGTTTAGGGTTTAGGGTTTAGGGTTTAGGGTTTAGGGTTTAGGGTTTAGGGTTTAGGGTTTAGGGTTTAGGGTTTAGGGTTTAGGGTTTAGGGTTTAGGGTTTAGGGTTTAGGGTTTAGGGTTTAGGGTTTAGGGTTTAGGGTTTAGGGTTTAGGGTTTAGGGTTTAGGGTTTAGGGTTTAGGGTTTAGGGTTTAGGGTTTAGGGTTTAGGGTTTAGGGTTTAGGGTTTAGGGTTTAGGGTTTAGGGTTTAGGGTTTAGGGTTTAGGGTTTAGGGTTTAGGGTTTAGGGTTTAGGGTTTAGGGTTTAGGGTTTAGGGTTTAGGGTTTAGGGTTTAGGGTTTAGGGTTTAGGGTTTAGGGTTTAGGGTTTAGGGTTTAGGGTTTAGGGTTTAGGGTTTAGGGTTTAGGGTTTAGGGTTTAGGGTTTAGGGTTTAGGGTTTAGGGTTTAGGGTTTAGGGTTTAGGGTTTAGGGTTTAGGGTTTAGGGTTTAGGGTTTAGGGTTTAGGGTTTAGGGTTTAGGGTTTAGGGTTTAGGGTTTAGGGTTTAGGGTTTAGGGTTTAGGGTTTAGGGTTTAGGGTTTAGGGTTTAGGGTTTAGGGTTTAGGGTTTAGGGTTTAGGGTTTAGGGTTTAGGGTTTAGGGTTTAGGGTTTAGGGTTTAGGGTTTAGGGTTTAGGGTTTAGGGTTTAGGGTTTAGGGTTTAGGGTTTAGGGTTTAGGGTTTAGGGTTTAGGGTTTAGGGTTTAGGGTTTAGGGTTTAGGGTTTAGGGTTTAGGGTTTAGGGTTTAGGGTTTAGGGTTTAGGGTTTAGGGTTTAGGGTTTAGGGTTTAGGGTTTAGGGTTTAGGGTTTAGGGTTTAGGGTTTAGGGTTTAGGGTTTAGGGTTTAGGGTTTAGGGTTTAGGGTTTAGGGTTTAGGGTTTAGGGTTTAGGGTTTAGGGTTTAGGGTTTAGGGTTTAGGGTTTAGGGTTTAGGGTTTAGGGTTTAGGGTTTAGGGTTTAGGGTTTAGGGTTTAGGGTTTAGGGTTTAGGGTTTAGGGTTTAGGGTTTAGGGTTTAGGGTTTAGGGTTTAGGGTTTAGGGTTTAGGGTTTAGGGTTTAGGGTTTAGGGTTTAGGGTTTAGGGTTTAGGGTTTAGGGTTTAGGGTTTAGGGTTTAGGGTTTAGGGTTTAGGGTTTAGGGTTTAGGGTTTAGGGTTTAGGGTTTAGGGTTTAGGGTTTAGGGTTTAGGGTTTAGGGTTTAGGGTTTAGGGTTTAGGGTTTAGGGTTTAGGGTTTAGGGTTTAGGGTTTAGGGTTTAGGGTTTAGGGTTTAGGGTTTAGGGTTTAGGGTTTAGGGTTTAGGGTTTAGGGTTTAGGGTTTAGGGTTTAGGGTTTAGGGTTTAGGGTTTAGGGTTTAGGGTTTAGGGTTTAGGGTTTAGGGTTTAGGGTTTAGGGTTTAGGGTTTAGGGTTTAGGGTTTAGGGTTTAGGGTTTAGGGTTTAGGGTTTAGGGTTTAGGGTTTAGGGTTTAGGGTTTAGGGTTTAGGGTTTAGGGTTTAGGGTTTAGGGTTTAGGGTTTAGGGTTTAGGGTTTAGGGTTTAGGGTTTAGGGTTTAGGGTTTAGGGTTTAGGGTTTAGGGTTTAGGGTTTAGGGTTTAGGGTTTAGGGTTTAGGGTTTAGGGTTTAGGGTTTAGGGTTTAGGGTTTAGGGTTTAGGGTTTAGGGTTTAGGGTTTAGGGTTTAGGGTTTAGGGTTTAGGGTTTAGGGTTTAGGGTTTAGGGTTTAGGGTTTAGGGTTTAGGGTTTAGGGTTTAGGGTTTAGGGTTTAGGGTTTAGGGTTTAGGGTTTAGGGTTTAGGGTTTAGGGTTTAGGGTTTAGGGTTTAGGGTTTAGGGTTTAGGGTTTAGGGTTTAGGGTTTAGGGTTTAGGGTTTAGGGTTTAGGGTTTAGGGTTTAGGGTTTAGGGTTTAGGGTTTAGGGTTTAGGGTTTAGGGTTTAGGGTTTAGGGTTTAGGGTTTAGGGTTTAGGGTTTAGGGTTTAGGGTTTAGGGTTTAGGGTTTAGGGTTTAGGGTTTAGGGTTTAGGGTTTAGGGTTTAGGGTTTAGGGTTTAGGGTTTAGGGTTTAGGGTTTAGGGTTTAGGGTTTAGGGTTTAGGGTTTAGGGTTTAGGGTTTAGGGTTTAGGGTTTAGGGTTTAGGGTTTAGGGTTTAGGGTTTAGGGTTTAGGGTTTAGGGTTTAGGGTTTAGGGTTTAGGGTTTAGGGTTTAGGGTTTAGGGTTTAGGGTTTAGGGTTTAGGGTTTAGGGTTTAGGGTTTAGGGTTTAGGGTTTAGGGTTTAGGGTTTAGGGTTTAGGGTTTAGGGTTTAGGGTTTAGGGTTTAGGGTTTAGGGTTTAGGGTTTAGGGTTTAGGGTTTAGGGTTTAGGGTTTAGGGTTTAGGGTTTAGGGTTTAGGGTTTAGGGTTTAGGGTTTAGGGTTTAGGGTTTAGGGTTTAGGGTTTAGGGTTTAGGGTTTAGGGTTTAGGGTTTAGGGTTTAGGGTTTAGGGTTTAGGGTTTAGGGTTTAGGGTTTAGGGTTTAGGGTTTAGGGTTTAGGGTTTAGGGTTTAGGGTTTAGGGTTTAGGGTTTAGGGTTTAGGGTTTAGGGTTTAGGGTTTAGGGTTTAGGGTTTAGGGTTTAGGGTTTAGGGTTTAGGGTTTAGGGTTTAGGGTTTAGGGTTTAGGGTTTAGGGTTTAGGGTTTAGGGTTTAGGGTTTAGGGTTTAGGGTTTAGGGTTTAGGGTTTAGGGTTTAGGGTTTAGGGTTTAGGGTTTAGGGTTTAGGGTTTAGGGTTTAGGGTTTAGGGTTTAGGGTTTAGGGTTTAGGGTTTAGGGTTTAGGGTTTAGGGTTTAGGGTTTAGGGTTTAGGGTTTAGGGTTTAGGGTTTAGGGTTTAGGGTTTAGGGTTTAGGGTTTAGGGTTTAGGGTTTAGGGTTTAGGGTTTAGGGTTTAGGGTTTAGGGTTTAGGGTTTAGGGTTTAGGGTTTAGGGTTTAGGGTTTAGGGTTTAGGGTTTAGGGTTTAGGGTTTAGGGTTTAGGGTTTAGGGTTTAGGGTTTAGGGTTTAGGGTTTAGGGTTTAGGGTTTAGGGTTTAGGGTTTAGGGTTTAGGGTTTAGGGTTTAGGGTTTAGGGTTTAGGGTTTAGGGTTTAGGGTTTAGGGTTTAGGGTTTAGGGTTTAGGGTTTAGGGTTTAGGGTTTAGGGTTTAGGGTTTAGGGTTTAGGGTTTAGGGTTTAGGGTTTAGGGTTTAG